>JACDJE010000205.1:1642433-1953476 GCA_016647715.1 Pavo muticus | reverse complement strand
GGGGCGCCGCGGAGCCCCTCAGGGCCCCGCTGGGCCATCTTGCATTTTCCTCCCCGGGCGGCTCCTCCGCGCCGATCACCTGACGCCGAGCTGCCACCGCTGGGTCCACCTTACCGTAAATACCCCAGCGCCAGCCCACCGCGCAGCGCCGGGCGCCGGCGGGGAGGGGCGGGGGCACCCCGCCCGCGCACACTCACGCCGACACGCTTACACACTCACGCTGGCACACGCAGCGCGGGCTGGGAAAAGCTCGCCCCCTGCGCAGGCGGGCAGGGAGGTAGGCAGGGAGGTGGCCGTTGCATCCCGCAGGCCGCTGCCCCCATCCCGGGCCGCCTTGCCGCTTCCCTCCGGCGACGCCCCGAGCCCCTCCGGGAGAAGCCCGAGAGCTGCCCATGGGGCACCCAGCGCTGTGCCCTGAGGGCGGGCGAGGCACAAGGCCCGAGCCCCTGACAGCCAGCCGGCCCCCGGCTCCCGCCCGGCCCAGGCCCCGCACAGATGTGCCGCCGTGCCCGTAGTTAAAACACAATTTTCAGCCCGTGTACACAGTTCCCTACACACACACGGCTGGCTCCGCCACCCGCACGCTGACTAACGGTGCCGTGGGAGGAAGAGTTTGGATGTGGTGTCTCGGGGAAATAATAGGCGATAACTGGGAAGCGATTGGCTTTTGCAGTAGTAGTACTCCATGGGCACAGAGGGAAGGCTGTGCTGTGAAGCCAGTCCATGTAAAGGCAGTGGCAGCCCTCACGACAACAAGTCTTGGGCAAATTTGGACAGGTCCTGATTGCCCTGTCCACTGCATGGCACCTGTGCTACCCCTGTCACACTAGGCCTTGGTTTGGTCTCCTTATTTTGCCCAGTGATTGCCACAATTATAAACTGCTATAGGAAGAAGTGGAGGGAGGCGCAATGTCCGGACTCCTTCACAATGAGTAAATGAGAGCAAATTGGCAATAGTTTTAGTACCTGGTTATGGGAACAGAATTTCATTCCTGGCAGAGTTGCTCCTGTCAAGAAACCTAATGAATGTCCTCTAAAACATGTATTTTGCAAGCAGTGAGTTACACATTAACATTCACCCCCAAGAAAACCCAAGCCACCCTACATTAACATAAAATAAATACATACTTTTTAACTGAAAGCATCAACTTGCTATTAATGCACCACACAAAGGAAAATTTGCCAGTGAAAATATTAGCAGGATCCAGCATGTTGTAGACGTTGTTCTTGTCTACCCTTCAAAATGCTGACCAGCTATTTGCACGGATAGATGCCTTAGAATCCTAGAACTGTAGAATCACATAATGGCCTGCGTTGGAAGGGACCTCACATCCCACCCAGTCCCACCCTGTGCCATGGGCAAGGCTGCCCCCCCAGACGCTCAGCTGCCCAGGGCCCCATCCAACCTGGCCTTGAGCGCCTCCAGGGATGGGGCACCACAGCTTCTCTGAGCAGCTGTGCCAGCGCCTCACCACCCTCTGAATAAAAAATTTCCACCTGACATTCTAATCTAAATCTCTCCTCTTTCAGTTTAGCTCTGCCACAAGACTTCTGTAGCTGTTACTTCCACTGTAAGTTTTAACACTCAATTATTTGATATCATAGTTGCATCTTGGTTGCAAAATATATAACTGGTTGCCAAACAGCAGGGGATATTTCACCACTGCTGCAATGCTGTTGTGTTTGCGCTGAAATTCCTCTGGCATTTTTACGGGCCACAGCAGCAAGCCACCTCTTAGGCTGTGAATGAAAGATTTTGTTTTTTGTCTGAACAGGGTTTTGGACAGGCAGAATCTTGGTGTTCAGTTTGGACCAAATAGCAGGGATCCGGGGAGTAGTGGCTGTATGCTTTTAAGCGTAATGGGGTCACAGAATCTCAGAACCATAGAGGCTGGAAGGGACCTCTGAAGATCATCCAGACCAACCCCCTGCTAAAGCAGGTTCACATTCCCTACAGTAGGTCACACAGGAAATTGTCCAGGTGGGTTTTGAGTATCTCCAGAGAAGGAGACTTCATAGCCTTTCTGGACATCCTGTTCCAGCACTCTGACACCCTACAGTAAAGAAGTTTTTTCTCATGTTCATACGGAACTTCTAGTTTGGTCCCATTGCCTCTTGTTCTGCCACTGGGCACCACTGAAAAGAGGCTGGCCCCATCCACCTGACTCCTGCCTTTTAGATATTTATGAGCATTCATAAGATTCCCCTTCAGTCTCCTTCAGGGTGAACAGTCTCGTGTCTCTCAGCCTTTCCTCATAAAGGAGATGCTCCAGGTTTTCAGTCATTTCATAGCCCTCCACTGGACTCTATCTAGATGTTCCCTGTCTTTCTTGAACTGAGGAGCTCCAAGAAGCTTGTCTACTAACTGTTATTATCTTTCTGGCCAAAGGAATAGTGATCATCACTACTTCTGGATTACTCTGGACTGGGATTGTCAAGAATTTAGAGTGAGAAAGTCAGTATCATGCAGTTTTCTCATCTGGATGCTCTTTGGGGAGCCTTTTGTGGGACAACGCTCAACATTTTCTAAGGTGAGGCATCTAAACCAAAGCCAAACAAGCAACTTAGTTTTTCCGTGGCACTAATTACCTACGATTATGTTAACTGAAATGAATGAATATGCATATATACACATATATGTATCTGAGTCTAAACTGAAAGCAAAAAACTTTAAACAGTTTCTTTTTTTTCTTATTGTTCTTAATGTATGGTTCCACCCACAAATTAAGCAATTGGAGGTGGCTGTCCAATTGTATGTAGCAACGAGGTATGCCCACCAGATGGCTCTACTTCAAGGAGCAATACAATTCTGGTAGGTAAATATTTAAATATTATTCTCATGAAATTTTTTCTTACCCTTTCTTAAAAAGCAGTATTTTTTTTTTTACATTACTTGAACACCTAATGTGAATACAATTTATGTTCTATTTTATGTTTTTACAACAAATTTGATTTAACATTGTTTCTTCAGTATGGAGGAAATTGGATTTTTGACATTTAGATGGTGTTCCAAATTTTAACCAAGGGATGAGAGTTTGTGATCTAACTTAAACAAATGTAGTAACTGCATTTGCCTTGAAAATTTAATCATGTGAGAATTCAACAGACCCCAGTTAAATGGAGATCTATTTGAAGTTTGATAAGAAAAGGAACTTAAAGTCCAGGAGAAGCTTTCCTGGGGCTGGAGGTTCTTTCATCTTCTTTTTGTTGCTCTAATAAGTCCCTGTAGTAGTTAATGAGTTATCAATACTCTGACTACTGCTTTGCGGTGTTGTTTTTCTCTATTTTCATTAAAATAGCACTGTGAATTCAGAGACTATAAATTCAGAATCTGTACTGGAATATTCCTTCTAAATCATTTGAACTTGTTTTTCTCAACACTCTTCTGGACCTCAGTGATGAAAATGTTGCAAAGTTTTAGGTTCACTAAGGAGGAAAGTTATGTGATAGAAGAAAAACAAAACGAAACAAAGAAACACGAGCTCTGACAAAAAATAGGTATTTGCATTTGCCTAGATAAAATTGCTATTGAGGTTAATTTTCTTCAAGGAGAAAGGATCTAGGATGTTCCCAGCTTTTGTTAGATGCTAAAGATCTCTATGTTCTTTGATAGGCACTTGTCAAAAAAACCTGCTTGGTTCTTGTGATTTCAATATTTTTATTGTTGTTATTACGGTTTATGATAGTAAGCACTAAGCTGTAGTTTAGTACTTATCTTTTCCCTTGGTCTTCTCTTTGAGAGGTGGTATGCCTGTACTGCCCTGCTAATATATGGGAAATTAAAATATATTTGATATATGCTTTGCTCCCTGATGGCTGGAATCTCTGTGTAATGTTGCTGACTGAAATCCTATCTGTAAGCACAGCTACACCAATAGATCTTCTGTATGTGAGGAGTACAGAGATTAGATGATTCTTCTGACTTCCTGAAAATATCAGGTAGTCCAAAGACAGAAGACCAGAAGAAAATGATATTTTTCTCTTGGTCTCCTCTTAGAGAGGTAATCTAGTCCTGCAGAGTAGTGCCCTTCCTCATGACCTGAAAAATTATGCAGAAGTATGAATAAAGTCATTTTTGTGTTGTGTTAGGAATGTGCTGGCTGTGTTTCCTCTCCAAACTGTTTACAGTAGACTGGGGGATTTATAACCTTTCCATTCTATAGTCGCTCCTTCCCAATGTTATCTCCAGAGCTATTTCTCAGGAGGAAAAAATAACTTCACCATTTAGCTTGACAATAGTATTTAAAATACTATATTTAAAATTCAGGGAGCCCATTTTAACTGCAAACCAATGCAGTCAGCTAGTGCTCACTAGACCTATGGAAGTCTCAGCTACACAAATACTCTAGATTATTTTAAACTCCCCCTTGAAAGATTATGTTTTATTTCACCAGTAAATCAAAAGGAGAAAGGTAAATTCTTCTGGACTGCAGTCAGCCCTTGTAGTCTGTATAACACCACAGACACAACAAATATAATGCCTCTGTTTCCACAGAATAACTCCAACCTTCACCACAAACTTTACTTGCCGCTTTTACTGGTTGCTTGAAGATTGCAAAGTGGAAGCAATGTAAGGATTGTGGTGGGAATTCAGTTGTAAATGTAATAGTTGCAGAGCAACAGTTATCCAAATCTAATTTTTGTCAAATTCTCTCTCCCTCAGCAGGATCCAGCTTATCATATCTGAACACAATAGCAGTAAAACAATTCACCTCTTCTTGAGGAGAGCTGCTTTTTTAAAACACTGTAAACAATTTGCCAGCTTCTAGAGAAGGTTTTTAGTTTGTTACCAATGATAAAATAGTAAAGGATTTAGGTTTATTAAAAACGGGGCTATTAGTGCCAGCTGCATTATAATTCTCTTCTAGGTCCCATTAATAAATCTGTTTGGACCTGAATTTTGTTTTCTTTTGCTTTCACTTCCAGAATGCCTCAGCCATTTTCACAAAGAGTTTGATGAAAAAGATTACTGTTACAATGTAAAAACATTTTGTTGACTTTCAGAGGGACTAATAGTCTGTCTTTCTCGCAGCAGTCCTGATAGTGCCTTCTGCTTTAAGAGAACTGATTACCAGTGTACAGAAGACATTTTAAATGATGTTGGCATAGACAAGCTTAAGGGAATTTACTGCAAGTACCAAAATAAGATAAAGTAGGTCAGCTTGCATGAAAACTAGGTTCTGAGCAAACGAAGTAAGAAAACAGAAAGAGATTTAAAATGTAAATTATGGGATAAAGTTATTTTGTATGTGGTACTGTATAAAACGGGAAAGGGTAGAAGCAAGGCAAAGCAAACTGGAGTTTTTGTATGTTTAGTATATATAAAATCATATAATGTGCTATACTAGAGGCATAAACTATTGATTTCTCTGTAATCTTTAGTTTCTTGCTACCTCTAAAGGAATTTGAATAATAAACTTAGGAGGGTTCCAGAGATTTCTTTTAAATATCTTCATGAAGATTTCTTTAAGAAGTCTGCTGAGCCATTATTGGAGTCAGAGGATTGTAATATTTTTTGTGGTATGAATATAGTTTTTACTCTGAGAAAACCTGAGTGAATCTCACCAGGTCGTAACACTTTAAAAACTGTAACTTGCACGACCTCGAACACAAAGCAGAAAGCCACTGCAGATTTCTGCTATGACAAGGAGCAGTCCTCCTTGTTCCTGATCCAGGCAGAGGGAGAGGATGTGGCTTCATGAGCACTTCTATTAAAAGACTGATCCTGTTTTGTGTGTGAATAATGCATGTATCTATCACATACCACCTTTCTTTTAAGTCAGGAAACCGTCCTTTATCTGTGCAACCTCAATTCATTCCTGTATAAATATTCATAATGATGCAGTCTTCAACTTTGCACAAACAGCCTCTCCAGACTAAGCTGTTTGTTTTGGGGACTCTGCTCTTGATGCTAGCAGCCAGCAAAGCCATGAAAGAAGTCTCAGTTACATGAAATTCTGGAAGCTTCGGAACAATTGGAAACAATCTTTTATCTTATAAGACGTTTTCAGATTAGTGTTTTAATGCAAAAACTAAAGCAAGGTAACAGAATATAAAACTGAGGTGAGCTGATGAATCAGTGGGCATCATCACGCAAACTTAACTTTTATTTTGGTACTAAACAAATTGGTCTTTCCATTTCAACTCAGATTCAACCTAAACTATATTTTGAATGGTAACATCAGAGAAAATTCTTGTTTGGAAGGGACTTCTGCGGATCATAATTAAAATGTCATTTGGGAGGCTAAGAAAAAAAGGGGAAAACAGTGTAAGCTAGACAATAAAATTTGAATCTTAAAAGAATTCTTTTACACAATGCATTTTTTTCATTGAAAACTCTCAGAATTGTTGAAATCAGAATATTCAATTGAAAAAAAAATAGACTAAATCAGGGTTGACTATTCCTCACAAGAATAACTACTTAATGGGACAGACGTAGCTTACACTGGGGAAACCAAGGAAAGAAGGAGATAATTAATCAATACTTATTGTATAAATCAAAGAGAAAAAGCAGGAAGGAATATTAAATGAAGAGCAGCATTTATAAAAAGATGTAGAAACTATGTTTATCTTAGGACAAAAATATTGAAGTGGATTTAACACAAGATGAGATAAATGTTCATGGATTTTAATGGCTAGCAAAATCAATTATTATTTCTTTTTACTGAGAAATTCAGTCAACGGTGGATACCCCAGAGCAATTTTTATAACTGTTATAATAATTTCTTAGTCTTGTGTTTTCTAGATTCCCAGTACTAATTTAATTTAATTGGCCTTTGAATTAACGTGGAAGAAGCTTTCCTCTTCCTTTTTTTTCCCCTTGTCTCACTCTTTTTCATTTCTTCATTATCAAGGAAATAAATTAGGAACCTGAATTCTCAGTAGCCTTCCCACACTTCTGTGTATTGGCACAGGGGAGAAGTCCAAATACCTCAAGAAGCATGGCCTTTTCTGCAGTTCTCATTACTGGGGAGAGCCTGTCCCCTTCAAACAGCTTTGTGTAAATCCCAAAGTGTAGACTGACATAAGCTTTCCTCAGAATGTAAACAGAGAGGATCATCTGCTTTCCTAATCTTTTGCTTTTCATTCCTTTTCATCCTTCACTCGTCTGTTTGAATAGAAATACCAAGCAGTTTTCAAGAATACAAATATGTTTAAAGTCAAAGTACTACTAAAAATAGGCTGTAACTAGTCATATTTTCTTGTTAATCCTCTGCTCATGCCTGGTTGTTCCTCAGGAGAACATACATTCCACTGCATTGCTTAGTTTCAAATGGCATTAGTATTACATTTCTACAGTTTCTCATGAGGGATAAGTTTTCAGCCTTACAGATCTTCCACAAGTGAAATCCTTGAAGTGACAGTTGTTAGTGCTTACAGCAAGTTAGAAGGAATCCTTGAGCCTTCCAAGGTCTTATTTTAAAGAGGTTCTACCTACATGACACAATGGAGATCTGGAGCAGTTTGGTAGTCGTTGGTTGGTTGTTTTTTTTTTTTGTTTGTTTGTTTTTTTAATGTTACTTAATGATTTTTAATAAATCTATATGCTTAATATTAATTATGTTCTCATCAAAAAAGTAGTGTAGAGTTTAGAAATCCCTAAATACCTCAGTTTTCTTGAATAGATGCCTCCTTATGGCTAACATTAAATAAAATAAGCTTTTGTACTGATTAAACAAGGTTTAGTTTTTATCCTTTAGTAGCACAGACTGCAGATGTGCATAGAAAATTATTCTTAAGAATACAAAAGACCATATATTTAGAAGACAGGAAGGCTCTGACAAGGAACCCAAATACAAATAGTTTCGGAGGAGTACTTTAATCACAACAGATAATAAATATGGACAACATATAATCTAAAAAAAAATGACACATATATTCATTCCCTTTAAGATCATTTTTGTACATCAGCATTACTCTTCTTCAACTTAGCAGTGTCGATAGTTTCTATTTAATTCCAGGTCAGGTTAATTGAAAATGACAAATAGAGCCCTGACAGTATAGAAACAGGCTCTGCTTTCTGTCTGTTAGTTTCCCTCCAGTGGCTGTTATGAGCAACTTCAGGTCCAACCTGAGATATATTTAACAGAGCATTATTTTGGTTGGGTCTGACAGGAATACATTGCAATAAATTATACCTTTATTCATCGCCTAAATGACTGTAGTGAAGGCTTTAACATTATTTAAAAACCAATGTAGAAATCAGTCATTCTTCTCTTAAGTAGACAAATGAATGTTTTGGTTTTTAATGTAGATTGTATCAGTTTTGGCAATGTTCTCTGGTCTTTGATTATGCAGGTCAGCAGGCTAACATTACCCTGAAGCCAGCATATACAGAGTGGGAAAGATGAGTGAATAGGAGGAGCACTTGCCTTGCATTGGCAGAACTCACTGTTTTATTTCTTGCAGCGTGGTTCTTGCAGATACGTAATTCCACTACCAACCTTTCCTCTTCTGCAACCCTGGTGAGTGGCAAAGCCAGCTTTGGAAGGCGTCTTAGATATTTTCAATTGTGAACAATTGCCAGAGGGGCAGAAAAAAACCCACAAGCAAACATACACACACATAGAAGCAATAATTAGGAGAGAACACAAAATAAGTACTTTAAAAAGTTGGCTTTACTAAAACTTAAACTGCATAACTGTAACTGGTATTAGCCACTTCTATACTGTTAATAGTGTCTTCTGCCATTTCTCAACTTAGAGAAGAGCCTCCGCAAGATGAAGTACGAGTGTACCTGCACATTTTTATACAGTGGGATAGAGATGAAGTCCAGAGCAATGTCAGTGAAATCTGTGGATAGCAAGAGAAGTCATTTCCTTAGGAGGGAGCTAAGTTCCTATTTAAAATTTCTACACAGCCCTTATTTCTTGCTGATTATCCTCTGCCACAGACAACAAATCCCTTTTCTTCAAAACTACCATGCTGTCCATGTCTTTCTTTTTTGATGTATAAAAATTTACATTACAGAGTGAAAGTGCCATCTGTGAGATATCTTCAAAAACAACTACAGAGAGTCCCTTTATGTTCATACCTTTCTCTCATTTTGATTGCATATCTTATGAAGCATGCATCAGTGTGCAGCCTTTTCCAGAAACATGCACATTTACACTGTATATATATATAACGATACACTGTGCTTGTTGATTGTCCTAGTGAGAAATTAGTTTATTTAGACTAATTAATTTCTCAGCACCCCTTCTTGATAAGCCTATTTATGAGATGACTCTTCAGATAACAGGAGATTCTGAAGAAGATAAGTGTGAGACACTGTAGTGATATAAGTAAAACCAAAATGTTTATTTGGATCTCTAATGATAGCCCTAAAATAAAGGAGAAAGAGGTCAGATCATCCAGAACCCAGAAGTGATTCTGGAAGTCATACAATTCTGAAGTGATTGCTTGTTGCTCAAGTCCAATATATGTTAAATCTATTCATGTGCCAGTGTGAAGTAGCAACATTTCACATACGTTTATACAAAATGCAGCAAATAGTCTGTGAATAAGCTTCACACTAAAGTGTGACAACTTTGTGACATAACCATTTTACTGTAGAAGTTATTCGTTCTGGGTTTAAGCAAGTCTGGAAACAATTATTAAATACTTGTTTGGTAAATGTTGCTCTTTAACATGACTCAGTGATCTTTGGAATCCCCAGAATAACAGCTGAATTTATATGTTGGGTTAGATGTACTAATAAGGCTGGAGCTGAATCTGAATGACTGCTGAAGGATTGATCTGCCCTGTGAAATAAAGATTGGGCATTTGGTTGGTGCTGGATTTCCTTTCATGAAGGCTGCTAGAGAAGCGGAGTCAAGCGGCCAGGCAGTACCAGCCGTTATTGGCAGAACTAGCAGAAGAGAAGCCATAGAGCTAGTTAGATGTATGAAAGGTATATGTATGAGTGTTAATAGTTATTTTTATCAAGCAGTGTTTTTGTAAGCCTTTGTGAATTGCACCATTTGCTTTGTTTTCAAATGCTTCCAAGAGAAAAGGAGTGTTTCTCACTAAGCACTGTGGGTCAGTTGGCCCCGGTGACAAAGGAATGCTAGACAACACTTCTGGTAAGCAGCACATCTAAACACACTAAATACAGAGAAAGCTTGTGAGAGGTGAGAGACTCTTGTACAAAAACCATCACCCACATTGCCTTGGACCTGGTATATAGTTTGGGTGGATGGAGGCTCTGATAAATGAAACTCCACCATAGGCAGCTGCCAAGAAATAGGACATAGGGCAGTTTAATCTTCTTGCAGCTGGTGCATGTTCTTGTTGCAAGGGGACGAGGCTGCCGCAGGGAGTTACAACATTTATCTATCTCCGTATTACTGTGTCAGCAAATTGGCTTCTCAGCCCCTCATCTCTGTTCACAACAGAATCTTTTCTCCAGACGTTCATCATGAGACCACTCCACAGGTGTCAGTGTTCCAAGTCACAGGCAATGGCTGCCTGGGTGTCCGCTGATACTTGAGTAATTAGAAATGTTTTATTTGGAGTGGGGCCATGGCCCCAGTGGGGCTGCTTCTGGCCATCCCAGACTTTAATAAGACACTGGAAACATTGTTGCATTCTCTGGGCTGTCTTTGATCAGCTGCAGAGAAAATAATTATAGCTTGTAATTTATGCAAGGCATATGGGGACAATTTCAACTGACAGTGGAAAACTTATTAAAAACAAATGTAATTTGGTATACAGCACATTTGTGGTAAAAATGCATATGCGTGGCACCTACAGAATGCTGTGAATATTTTAGGCCCCATTTTCAGCTGTTCCTATCCTAAGCTTAGCATGGCAAAACAAAAAGTCGTAACACGGTCTCTTTTACCTTTGTGGTATGTAGCAAACTTTGGTGTTTAGTCATTGTCAGGATATAGTGCCATATCACACATAAAACATTAAAGAATGAAAAGTTTTGAAATATTTAACTTGAAAAAGTAAAAAAAAAAAAAAAAAAGCTTATTAATTTAATCAGCTAATAATTTTATTAAGCTTATCTATATTATGCATCATAATACATATCATAAGATGCAATATAATTATTTTAGCTCTTGTTAATACTAACATTTAATATACTGATTTTTATTAATTGGGTTAATATTACTTTAAATATTATACCAATTTAAATATTAAATCCACTTTGAGGCAACTTTTTATTTCTTGGTTTTAAAATGTGTCAGAAACAAAAATTAATCCAGGATTTGGTTTCCTCGGTTTCAAACAAACAGACACTGATAATGCTGAAATACACTGCCAAGGGAACAGGGTGGGATAGTTGCAAGTTTTCAGACCTTGTACATGCTCAAAGGTTGCTGAAAGCTGGTATCAGAACAAGTGTCTATTTTTATTTTAGAGAGGAAATAAAAAAAAATTACTCCCCATTACGCTTTGGCACTTTGCCTGTCTCAGCATTCACTGAGCAGCAGGCACCCTGCAGTCTTCCTGGAGCAGCAGCAGGGCTCTGAAGTGGGGGATGCTATCCTAAACGGAAAAGAGCCACTGGGGTTCTGCAGGGGCTTTTAAACGTCTTGCTCCTTCCTCTCCTGATTCCACTCAGAATGGGAGTTTTGTGTAAGAGAGAAAAAAAGTTTCAGGAGGTGCTGTTCAGAACTTGAAACTGCAAGCTATGAAGGCTGGTGTCTGTGCTCTGTGCAGTGCGATTTGTGTCACTTTTCTGTCTTTGCTTCCTTCCAGCATCAATTCTCTCATCTCTTTTTAAATTGTCATCTTACTGGAATAGTCTTGTCCACCTTAAAGTTATATGGTGCACCACTTAGTGCTGTCGGAGAACAACATATAGGGATCATATCATAATATAGTATTCCTTATAACAGCATTTTACAGAACCACAGAATCATAGGGGTTGGAAGGGACCTCTGAAGATCACCTATTCCAACCCCCTGCTAAAGCAAATTCCCTACTGTAGATTGCACAGGAAAGTGTCCAGGTGGGTTTTGAATATCTCCAGAGAAGGAGACTCCACAACCTCTCTGGGCAGCCTGTTCCAGTGCGCTGTCACCCTCACAGTAAAGAAGCTTTTTCTCACATGGAACTTCCTGTGTTCTACTTTGTGCCTGTTTCCCCTTGGCCTTTCACTGAGCACCAGCAAAAAGAGCCTGGCCCCATCAACTTGATACCTGCCCTTTAGAAAATTTCTCTGTTATTGCAATGAAAAGATAGGTTTAAATGTGCATGTTATAAGTCCAGTTACTTTTTACATAGGTCCAAAAGTAATGTTTCCAGTTTATTTCAATGGAAACTACAACAGATACAAAAAGCAACATAACACTATTTGATAGAGCAAGTTCTCAGCTACAAAATACTGTTTTTCAACATATTCGCCACCATTATAAATATCTAAGGTGTAGGGGGCAAAGTGGCGAGGCCAGACTCTTTTCAGCAGTGTGTGGAGACAGGACAAGGGGAAACGGCCAGAAACTGGAGCATAGGAAGTTCCGCACCAACGTGCGCAAGAACTTCTTTACGGTGAGGGTGACGGAGCACTGGAACAGGCTGCCCAGGGAGGTTATGGAGTCTCCTTCTCTGGAGATATTCAAGAGCCGCCTGGACACCCACCTGTGTGACCTGGTGTAGGGAACCTGCTTTGGCAGGGGGGTTGGACTCGATGATCTCTGGAGGTCCCTTCCAACCCCTACGATTCTGTGATTCTGTGATTCTGTGATTAATGATGTATTTTGCCCAGTGATGAACAGGAGCTTGCATACTATACTAGTAAAAATCTACATCAGCAGGTGTGACCCACTCTTTCACAGCTGTGGTGATGGAATCATTGCTAGGAAAATGTTGCCCCCACAGTCTGTCTTTTATTGACCCAAACAGGTGGAAGTCAGAAGGCACCAAATCCAGACTATATGGCAGGTGTGGTAGGACAGTCCAGCCAAGATTGGCAGTGTGCTCCATGGTCTTCACACTGGTATGGGCCTGGCATTATAGTGTTTCAAGAGAAAGGTTGTTTTCTTCTCTGTCCTGATTCTGGAAGTTTAAGCCTTCAACTTAGTCAGTGTCACAATGCAATGATCAGATTTGGTGGTTTGGGTTCAAGGGAATAATAAAATCACAAAGAATCACAGAATGGCTTAGCTTGAAAGGGACTTAAAAATCATCTAGTTCCAACCTCCTGCCATGGAAAAGATTGCCAACAGCTAGATCAGGTTACTCAGAGTCCCATCGAACTGGATCACCCCTTTCCTCTCCCAAAAGATGGTACACATCACTTTACCCACTGAGGGCTGCGTTTTGGACTTTTTCTTCTTTGGGGAATTCACATGTTGCCACTCCATGGACTGCTATTTATAATCTAGCTCACAGGTGGCACTACATTTCATCACTGGTAATGATGCAATCCAGGAAACTGTCATCTTCAGCTTCATGTTGGTTCAATAAATCCTTGCAAACTTGCATACGGTATTCTTTCTGTTCCCGTCTGAGCATTCATGGGACCCACGTGGAGAAACGTTGCAATACATAAATGTTGCCAACATCATTTCCATTGCATTGAAGTCAATATTCAGCTCTGTACACAGTTCCCTGGTTGTAATCTGATTCATGTGGATGAGCTGATCAAGACACTCTTCATTTCCTGGTGTGACAGCTGTGCATGGCTGTCAGGAACATGGTTTGTCTTTCACATTGCTGTAGCCTCTGCTAAAATGCACCACTTACCTCCTTGCTGTGCTCACATCCACTGTTTGGTCTCTTCAGCAAATGTCAATGAGTGTTGGTAGGTCCAATTTTTTTCCAGATGGAGGAATTCAGTTACACACCTTTTCTTCATATGCACTTGCATGTCAGAATCAGTTTTGTCAGATTGCCTCTCTGCAGCCATCTGTATGGGATGAACTCAAGGTGCAAAATATTTCCATCCTAGCTCTCCTTACACAGATGAAAATACATCAGTAACAGCGTCAACCAAAATTACTGGATGACCATACACTTTATTTTAGAAGAAAGACAATGGCTTTCTTTTATTCATTGCATTTTCTCTCTTGTAACTTGCCTCAGCAGACTAGTTATAAACACGTTTCTTTTTTTCCCCCAGTGAGATAGACTCCCTTTCTCATGAAGTTTCCAGATAGATTTTTTGACCTGTACAGGCAGAAAATGGTCAGAAATGGGCAGATTAACACTTAATAGCTGTTATTATTATTACTTCTGGGAAATCAGAACTTAGCACCATCTTTTCTGATTGTTTTAAAATATTTGTAGACTTTTTTTTCTACATGGAACCATGATTATTACTGTGGACCTTCATCTCAGTGCAATCTTTTATGTAGTGCATTAAAAGATGCCCAAAATCAAGATTTCTCTTGTAAATGCCATCATGTCTTTTCCCATCTAATAATACAACATTATTTCTGAAATAGCCAGTCCTTTCTGTTACTGTTGTGAAATTTCAAAAAGCTTCATGACCATTTTTCTCTTTGTGCTTAAATAATATGTTTGTAGATTCTCATTATTGTTTCTCCAGTATCGCTACATGGGTCATTTGGTACCAGACTTGAGAAATATAGAGAGGAAAGCAGGGAGAGAAACCATTTTATTTGTCATAGTAGAAGAGTGGTAAAAACTAATGAAAAATAACCACTCCAAGTATTTGCTAACACCACAGTATGGTAAAAAGGAGGTTTCACCTCCTTTGTTCACCTTACCATGGTGATATGCCAAAAACTGAAACTTCGAAGTGTAAAGTTGCATGTGTTGGCAGGTTTATAGCAGAAGGGGGCAATGTTGGCCTTAGAAAGAGAATTTTTCTATTGCCTGTCATTCCAGCTAAATGACTCCCTCATACCTAATAAATAGAAGGCTCAGTGCTGAATTACCAGAGAGCGAAGAACTGCTGTTTCATAACCTCCATAGGAGGAGTGACTGTCATCAGTACTTAACAAAAAATGGTTAAAATTGTTTGACTACCTGATAGTATATAATGAATCTTTGATCCTGATTCCAGCCGAGGGGAAGTTCTTATTTTCTATGCAAATATCATAGCTTTTATAAATTTCACAATCTTATTAGAAATGTGAAGGATACTATGAAAATTTTTGAGCTTCACAGCAGCTACTGGGTCAGAGTTTTTATGTAATATAATTTATAGTTTCCATTTCAGTTCAGGATTCAGTGCAGTATAAGCCCTTGCACAGTTAGTGCTCCTGCTGAGAAACAAAAATTTTCTTTTTTCCTTTTTTAATTTTCACACTGTTATGCATGTATAGCAGACATCAGGAGCATCTCACTATGACCTACCCAAATTGATAGACTAAAATATTTTTCCCCTTTCTTATTGATTCCTGAACAGATACAGAGCTAGACAAGTTAAAATGCATTGTGTGTGTTGAATTAAGGATGCTATACTGGAAAGGTGTGCATCATTAAAACAAAGCCTGATCAGTGAGCAGAAATACTGTGCCCAGGCCTGGGGCCCCCAGTACAGGAAGGATGTGGAGCTCTTGGAGCGGGTCCAGAGGAGGGCCACTAAGATGATCAGAGGGCTGAAGCACCTCTCTTATGAAGAAAGGTTGAGGGAACTGGGCTTGTTTAGCTTGGAAAAGAGAAGGCTTCAGGGAGACCTCATTGTGGCCTTCCAGTACTTGAAGGGAGCATTTAAACAGGAGGGGGAACGGCTGTTTATGAGGGGTGGATAGTGATTGGACAAGGGGAAATGGTTTTAAATTGAGACAAGGGAGGTTTAGGGTAGATATTAGGAGGAAGTTTTTCACACAGAGGGTGGTGCCACACTGGAACAGGTTGCCCAAGGAGGCTGTGGATGCCCCATCCCTGGAGGCATTCAAAGCCAGGCTGGATGTGGCTCTGGGCAGCCTGGTCTAGTGGTTGGCAACCCTGCACATAGCAGGGCGGTTGGATCTAGACAATCATTGTGGTCCTTTTCAACCCAGGCCATTCCATGATTCTATGAAATAGACTTTATGATCTAGTTATAATTTTTGAACAGAAGGTGTATCCTTTTACTTCAGTCTCGGGATTTTCAGTACTGGCAATAATCTGGAAAATGTGTAAAACATTCACTGATGTGAAAACGATGGCTACTGTGAATGAGCAGCTAATGGAATTACTCAAATGTGTTATCCTCTACATGTAATTTGGAATATTTACTTAATTATCTAATTTCTGGATTAACTTGAGGTATTCATATATACCTTTTGAAAATGAAGTGAGATGGATAGCCTCATGTTGTTGGGAATCAAATCAACCAAAATCAAATTATTTGTTTTTGTTGCATTAGTTCTGTTGATTTAGTTCCATTGATTTTGTATGTCTCATTTAGATTTGAAAACCTCTGTAGCCCCTCAACCAGTTTTACAGCTGTCTGCTCTGTGCCAGTAACTCACACAGAGCAGGGGAAAGGAAGAGGAGGGAGAAGCAGCCTTCCTCCAGCACTTGGCAGTAGCCCAACACCGTAGCTGCTGCAAAACCGTTCTCTTGGAAGAGCAGATAAAAAAAGCTGAGACAGTGCATGAACATGAGCAAAGAAAGGGTCCAAAGGGAAAAATTCCAGGAGAAATCCCAAGTGGCGTGGAGAGGGGAAAAGGCCATGACCACCTCACCTGTGGAGGAAAGGGAACAGAGAGTTGAGAGCAGAGGAAAGGAAGCGCAGAGGGGTTGGTCTTGAGAGGGAAGTGAGATAAAAGAAAGGAATAACCAGAATCACAGGAAATGGAAAGCGGAGCTTATTTGATTGATTTTTATTGTTAAGATGCAATGTTGACAGTGGGATCTGGATGTTCTTTCAATGTGGTATCCTGTTGAGATCCTCATGTGGTCTAATATTATGAGGGGAAGGAGTGAACCATCTGTGATTTTTGCCATTTACTATGAGCGGAAAACCTGAACATTTGCCTGGTGTGTTTCAAAGCTTCTGTTTTATGATATTACTATAAAAAGAACCTGGAATACACTAAGATGAACTACAAATCACTCTGAGGGCTGGTGATCCCCTTCCCAAGAAAACCACAATGTCCTTTTGTTTCAGTCCTCGAGGTTGCAGCCCGCTCCTTTCCTTCAAGTGGAAAGGGCACAGCTCATAGGGGTCGATTCCTGCAGTGCCCTGTGACCCTAAACACAGCTGCGTGCTGCTCCAGGAGCTGCTGTGCTGCATGATGCATTACAGCCCAGCTCTGGACAACTTTTTGTGACCATGGCTCTTTTCATGGCATCGGATGTTAACTATTTAAACTGGCCAAATTTGTGTTTGCCTTCTGAAGAACACACTGCAGGTATTTAGAGTTGGAAAATATTTTTCTGTTTTCTTTTATTTAATGGTGGTTTCTAAAACAGCCTTTACAAATGATTGTAAAAACTCTGTTCTAGCTCAGTTCTATTCCTGTGATGTGTAAGTGTGCAGTCTCAGATCTCTTTTATACCATTATCAGAATGCTTTTGATGAAGTTATGTTTAGTTCTAGTTTTTCTTATGTTCCTAAATAAACATTTACAGGCCATGTGGAACTGGTCAAAATAAAAAGTAGAAAACGTAATTAACATTAAAAAAACACTCAAATATATAATGTTCAGGAAAAAGTCAGTGTACATATTGTAATACAGCGCCGAAGGGAATCCACTGGAAATTTTGCTTGAGGAGAGTCTTCAGGGCTTGACTTCTTTTTCTTACTTGTAACAGCATTGTCAAGGTGCCTTGCACTTTTCATACAAAAATTCTGTCTCTTGGATCTAAATTAATTTTATGTCAACGTGATCACTGTTATATCTCAGGATATGCCTGAAATAAGTTATGGTAATTTCTGGAAATAAAATACCACCTACACCATAAGCCTCTCGGGGTTTCCTAGTTCTAAAACAATTTGCAAATTATGTCCACGTGTTTGTTGAATGCAGATAACGTTTAGAAAAAGTTAAGTCCGCAGTGCCTTTTGATAGCATATTTGCAGCTGAAGAGAATGCTTAAAAAAACTCATTTGCAGTCTACCTATGCTGCTCATTTGCTGGGGCATCTCTTAGCGAGCCAACTAGTTCACTTAGGGGCAAAGCCTTCAGCACATCTGCACTTCTCCCAGGCTGGATTGCTCACAGTGTGGCTTTGTGGTGATGTCTGATAGCGCTACACGCCTGCTGTCACTACAGCTTCAGGAAGGGAAAACAGGCACCCCAAAGGCAGATTGAAACAGGCAAACAAGAGCTTGGGAATCCTACATTTTGGGTCCCTCCTGGCAGCTACAGCTGCAAGTACAGTGTAGATGTAGGCTGGGAAGTTAAACTGCACAAGAAGCAGGATTTTTGCCCACACTGAAGATTTTTCTCACTGCGCTATAGAAACCTCTTGGGAAGTAGTGCATTTAATCTCATTTTCTATTTCAGTTGTCATTCTCTTAAACCTTAAAAAAAAAAGTACAGTATTTGCTTTTAGATGAAGAGTGGTTTGACTTTCAAATAAACAAGCAGCTACAGTGAGCTCACAAGACATTGTCTATTGGAGCTTTTTGCGTCTTAAAGCTTCTGGGAATTTAGTCACAGTTGTTTTTGTAATCTTCCCAAAAATATGACTAGACCACTTCCTCAGTGCCTTAAACTTGAACTCTTAGAAGCTGGGTGAGCTTCAGAAAGTCTAATAAAATTCCCTTTATGTTGCCATCTAAAAATGTAATTTTAGCCATTGTGTGACCTACACCTGTGCGTATCTGTTAATGAACTCCTGAACTACTCATTGGCAGCGATTATGCTCTCTTCTGAAAGGACTGGCTTGCTCAACTGAAAGCAATTAGTGAAGTAGTAAAGATGGAATTTTACTTAAAAAAAAAAAAAAAACACATTATTTTTTCTTAAAACATGCATAGGACAAAATTGCATTGTGCTCAACAGAGAATGAAAGGAAGAAAGATACTCAGTAAGGAAGAGGTTTAAGAAGTGAGTTTAAGTGTAAAGTCTAAATAACCGGCATGACTTTTCAGGAACACAAGATGGTAATAAAAATATATTATAAATTTAGGGCATTAATTTGCATACTTAAATACAGGAATTGCCTTTTGTGGGAAGATCTCAAATAGATCTTTAGGTCTGTTATGCCTGTGTATTAGTGAGTGCTCTTCTGTTATGTGCCAGTGTACAGACAGCAGCTGATGCTCAGCACAGGCTCCCTGCACAGCAGTGCACCAAACAAGTTGTGAAACTCTTGGTAGCTGTCGTGCTGTGGCAAAAAGGATTATGGATAGAGCAATAGGTGCTGTAATAGGGAGGAAAGTACATTAGCAGGTGTCAGAGGTGACATGTTTGACTGGTGAATGTGTTTACAAACAGGGTTAGTTGTGGGCAGGAGTCGGGCAGGAGCTGTTTGGAGGTAGGTGGATGCCAGGGATGTAGCTGCTGTTTGCAGCTTCACTCCTAGATAACCTGTGCTGAGAAACTTGTCTTCAAAATCTCGTAAGCCTTCTATTTTTCTTACTCAGTAACTTTACCCACATAAACATAGTGACATGGTTAGTTTTTTGTGAAAAACAAAAGCCCTCCCTCTGTGGAACTTCACTGAGACCTTATCTCTTTTTTTTCCTCTCTGCATAACATCATGCTAGACTCAGGAGGAGGTGAATTATCACCCAAGGCTTCACCTGTCTTTCCCAATGTGTTGAAAACAAGTTTTGCCAAGCAAGATTTTGTGGGTAGCAATATCACAACTGTGGGTTAAAAAGTTAAGCAAAGAACTTTCTATTATTTCTTTTAGCTTATTGTACATGCATAGCACAGGTGGCGTGCAGATGTGTAGTAAATCTGATGCTCATGACATGCTAGACTAAGTGTTCACGCTCAGGCAGCATAAGCACAGTGTGTACAGAGCTTCTGAGACAGCTTGCACTTAGGCTGTAACTCCAGTGTTTCCCAAATGAATTGAATTTACCAAATCTGTGTAATATAACCCAAACATACCAGAATGTATGGTAACTGGTAGGAATTGCTGAGTTTATCCATTGATCCAATTAGGCAGTGATATGTATGGAAGTCCTCGATAAATGCAGAAAACATTAAGAACCTCCTAGATAAAATTTAAAAGGGTTAATCCATGAAAATAATTCAAGAACCCCTCTGTAGAGACTACACTGAGAATCATCACAAATCTTTCAGTACCTTTCTATTTCATGCTCAAAACCAAAGACATCATACACCAAGTAAAAATAGACCACCACAGTTATTTGGGAATAAGGAAACAAAAAGAACATGAAGTTCCTAGTCATGTCACATGTTGCACTTTTGGAATGAGCTCTGATATCATTGTCACAAGTCATTGACAGGTCAAGTTAGAAAACGGCTGAAACAGTGTATTTATGCGTGTATATACACTAATGAAGATGTAAAAGAACCTCAGAAATTCTAATACGAAGCAGGAGGAGAGGATATACAGAAGTTTGGTTTTTTTATCTTATGGATTTGTACTTCCAGTCTTCCCTTTTTGGGAGCTCTGAATCTCTGCGAAGCCATCACAGTTCAGATTTCTTTTCTCAGCTGCAGCTCTCTTGTAATAAGCTATGAATTTACCCACAATTTGAAACATACCAAAGGAATCCCATTGTTTACCAACATGGTATATTGTTGTGTGCTGACAGCCATTCATGCAGAGACTCAAAAGGGTGTCTTGTGGACAGATTTTGAACCTGAGCCACGCTTTCTTTATTCTAATTGATAGGTCACATGTAAAATGCATAGACTGTCATGATTGTATTTATATCATAGAATTGCTCAGGTTGGAAAAGACCTTAAAGATCATCAAGTCCAACCACAACCTAACCATACTACCCTAACTAACAGCCTTCTGCTAAATCATGTCCCCGAGCACCACATCCAAATGGTTTCTAAACACATCCAGAGATGGTAACTCAACCACCTCCCTGGGGAGCCTATTCCACTGTTTAACAACCCTTTCTGTAAAGAAGTTTTTCCTAATATCCAACCTAACCTTACCCTGGCGCAACTTGAGGCCATTTCCCCTCGTCCTGTCACCAGTGAGAAGAGACCAACCCCTCTTTCGCTGTAAGCACCTTTCAGATGTTGGAAGAGAGCAATAAGGTCTCCCCTCAGCCTCCTTTTCCCTCAGACTGAACATCCCCAGTTCCTTCAGTCTCTCCTCGTAGGGCATATTCTCCAAGCCTTTCACAAGCCTTGTTGCTCTTCTTTGGACTTGCTCCAGCACCTCAATGTCCTTTCAGTACTGAGGTGCCCAAAACTGAACACAGTACTTGAGGTGAGGCCTCACCAATGCTGAGTACAGGGGCAGGATTACTTCCCTAGTCCTGCTCACCACACCGTTCCTGATACAAGCCAGGATGCCATTGGCCTTCTTGGCCATCTGGGCACACTGCTGGCTTATATTCAGCCGACTGTCCATCAGTACACCAAGGTCCCTTTCCATCAGGCAGCTTAGCTATAGCACTAGCTATGGAAGTAGTACCAAGGGTCATTGATTAGACTGAGGCTCTCTAGTGTAGTACAAAGATAAAACAGTGTTAGTTACTTCCCCTAAAACATGTATATGATCTAAAATAATTGCAAGTTGTTCCCAAGGAAGCATGATAACCATTTATTTTATCAAATTGAATCAGTAGGCTCTTGGAGGAAACACGCACTTGTCTTTTCAAGCAGTTCTCCTGTGTGAATGTCTCTCTTCCTCCCTCTGTACCTGGGTGGCACAGTGTTATGTAGCACTGCATTGAAATAGTTTCAAATGTATCATGGTCACGGGTCCTCTTTCCAGACTTTTTGAGCTTATTATCCCTAAATCCATTGCTGCCACCAGTGAAGTCGGACTTGGCAATGCTGCAGTTTGCTGTGCCAACTGAAATTCGTCAGCATGATACAAAGAGATGACAAACTGGCTCAGGGAACTCGAGCACTCCGTCTGCATGTCAAAAGCCAATATCCACTAGACACAAAACCATTAAGTTGGTTAGGAAATATTGTCAAACTAAATAGTTTCTGGGTTTGCTCTAACCCTGATTGCTTTAACACTGCCTGTGGAATCTTTTGCAGTCTACTGAGGTTGTCTCAAACTAGTTGAAGAGGAAGTTTTAACCGCATTGCTTTAATTTCTTTTACTTTGACTTTTTTAGGCTAACATTTGCAAATGTGCTTTTGGAATCTTCACACATACACTTGGGAGATCACGTTTCCTAGGAAAATCTTTAGGGTCAAATGAATTTTCCATATGGGATTCTATCCCCTAGACCCATCCCAAGAAATGAGAACTGTCAAGCTAAAGTGGCAATGTACATTAAAAATAGTATTTTTCTCACCTAAGTAGTGAACAAGTGCTACTTCCCAACAATGCTTTGCATGTCAGACATATTACACCGTGTTTATTATGAATGCTGTGAAATTAGATCATTTGAGCAGTTTCTCACATGAGCAAGTTTGGCTTGAAGTTTACTTTGAGTTAGTGATAAAGCTTGCTATAGAAGTTGTGATATAGTCTGCGCTCTAGTAACAAAGACAGTATGTCTGGATATGCAGCAAAAAAGACCTTTTTCTTAGATTTGTACAAACGAGCACACTTGTTATTTGTTCACATTTCTCTTTTACATCCTGACAAAGAGGTGTTGCGTGGTTTTTTGGAGTTCAATATTATCTTAATGGGTAAAATGACAATCATATTTGCTCTTTTTCCAGCAGGAAAAGCAGATACACTGATAAAGAGGGAAATAAACTCTGTATGTACAAGGGAGAACTTCTGACCTATAAAGATTAGCTCTGTTCAGCTTTCCTGGGTTTTTGTGTGATATCCTAAGAATGGTGAGACAGACGTACAGATAGAAAGACTGACAGTCTTCTGATTTCAGTCCTTAGATTCTTGCAAGGCTGACCTATGCACTGTAAAAAGTACCCATCACAACATCTGATCTACTTGCCCAGACTCTTTGCACACAAGAGAGGAATAATACGTTTGAGAGGGCAATCCTCTCATACAAATGCTTGAACTGATCAGATAAATTTTGTTCTAGAATTGTCTATTGCTCTTAACTAGATAAGTAGCTGAGAATAAAAGATTTTACTACAGGTGATTAAAGTTAGATAGTATGAATCTCATCCTAGAAATTGCAATAGGATTGTAGAAATCCATACTAACACTCATCTTTCCCAGTAAGCATGTTAACAACTATCAGGACAGGGACTGAAAACCTATAATTTAGACATAATTTTTGGTGTTGAATATAACATAATTATTTTTTTCCCCACTTGTGCTCAATTCTCTTAATTAAAAATAATTATTTTGATGGCAGGGGCTCATTATTCTTTATTTAAAATATTTTTATGGACAGTTTATTATCTACCATTCCCCTGGACAAAATTGTTCTTTAACATAGTGCCTTCTCTTATCATGTACTAAGCATCCTCCCTCCCACCCATGTGTTTTGGAGTGTACTATATCTCTCTTGGCCTTTTCTTTTCCTAGACTAAACAAGCTAGGCTCTTAATTGTTGTTCTGGTATACTGCAACCCCTAATTTCCCTAATGAGCTTTTTTGAATTGAAACAGCTATCCTAAGTCTGGAAGCTGAATAGATTCCATGGATCTTCCTTTATCGTGTTGTTTCCAGGCAATGAAATCTTATTTCATAATAGAAATATTTTTCATTATTCACTAAATTCTGTTGGATTTCTCCAACTCTGTTTCTCAACACTGTATCTGTTTTTCTATTATTTTCCAGTCCTGCCCTGTTTGCACTGGATCTTAACTTTCTCGTGAGTGAATTTAACTAGCTCTTTTATATTTTTGAGCCAGAATGATTGCTGCAAATGTTAACTAACCAGCTCCAGAATGCCATTTATAATTTCCTCTTGCTTTAATATTTTTGCTCTAAGTACAGCTCGCTACAGTTTTTTTCCCCCGTAATTAGTTGCAAAGGTATCCCGAGCCCTGTTAACTCTTACCCTTTCTACTGTTTGCTAACTGCCCACCAACTTTTCCTTATTGAGCACAGTTTTACAGTTATATTTCACTCTATTTTCCTTTTTTCCAGATTTGTATTATTTTTCTCTTCTGCATACATATAATGTCTCACTAGCAGGCCTGCAGCTAACCAATACCATCTTTTTTTTTCAGTAGAAATTTACTTGAATATTTTAATTTATTTTTAATACCTTCACAATTCTCAGGACTATGATAGATTGCAGTCATTATCATAAGTTTAGTGACTGGCAAAAATGGAAAATTGAGGAAAAGAAGAATAAGATTGCTTGTGAAGCTGCCTATTGCAAAGGGTCCCATTTATTGCATGAAATGAAACTCTTTCATTAGTGTGTGTTTTTATACCAGTTATTATTTTTTTTTTTTCCAGAAAGCTGTGTGAGACAAGTTAATACCACGAATGTATGTGTGTATGGAAGGAGTAATAATAAAAAGGGTATGATTGTTTGAATTTACTGTGTAGTTTAAAACTGCTCTTCATCCATCACAGAGGATGTGCCATTATCTAAAATGTAAAAATTTCCATTTTACTACTGGTGAAAGCACCTAGTGTGGTATAAAGTGGTGTGATACAGTTGAATGCAGCTTTAAAACATGGTGTCATATTTACGAACAAGCCAAATTATTCCCCACAGAATTTTAGTGCATTAAAATTATATTTATACAGTATAAAAACTTGTATCACTGCAGTCTGGCTTTTGCTTCAAGTTCTCAAAAATGAAATTGCATCAAATGTCGGAAAGAGCTAAACTTCTTTCTTTTCCCCTTCAGTCACTTTCTCCAATGAGTTGGAAGAGTCCCCTGTAACTGGATTCTTTTGGCTTCTTTTACTACTGAACTAAAGCCAGATCTATGAATTAATTCAGTTTCTACCTCTTTTAAAATAGATGAAATCCTGATGAAAGTCCCTTAGCATAGAATTATTGCATAAATAACAGATTTAAAAGCAATATAAATGCAATGATTTGGATGATTACCTCTCCTCTTGGTCAAGTAAAAGTAAATGTTTAAAAGTGAATCGCTAGCTGCCCTTTGCAGTGCTCTTCGTTGGGACCATAATTAATAGCCAATGACACTCGGAAAGACAACACAGTTGGATAAAAATCATAGCAATAAAATATAAAAGCTATATGAACACATTTATCACCTATCAGCTAGAAACACTTAAAAAAAGGCAAAAATACCCACAGGTAATGATGACTGAACTAATTGTTAGTGTGTTCATCTTTGATGAGCCTAACCTACTCAGTAAGAGCATGAAAATCACATGCATACATAAAATAGAAAGGAGCAAAGTAGTTTGAAGTGGAATAAAATTTCAAGTGGTTCTTAAAGCCATTTGGAAGATGTGTTAAACCAAAGGCTATGGAGTATGTAGCTCCTCCATTAACCAATGTGAAAACAAGTTCATTGTATAGCTTGACTTACCAGTTAGGGTGTAACAGACTTGTTGTGAAGTGAATGTTGGAGCTGAGCTGCTGTGATGAATTTTAGTTAACGTTGTTTTTGTTACTATTATTAAATACTAAGTAGTGGATTGTTATTTGAATAGTCAGTTCATTGTTAGTGATTTCAAAAGTAATAAATGTGCTTTTTAGAAAGGACACTTGGCTGCAAGCTACAACTGGGAGTCATTTGGGAGCCCGGTAATCATAACTATAAGAGCTTAATTTAAAATTTTCAATAAGTATGTACATGATAAAATATAGAACTCTTTTAAAAATATAATTAGGCAATACATTAAATAAATGATGTTATGTTGTTAAAATTGTTAGCTGCAGGGTACTGCTTAACTAGATCGATAAGTGTATTAAAACACCTTCAAAATCTTACTGAATGAGAATAGTGTAAAAAGGAGGGTGATAGTAGTATAAATTTCTGTCTAGGCCAATAAAAACAATGTGCATGGCTCAAAATGTAAGGGTAAGTCTACCAACAGTCCTTGGTCTAGTAACAGGTGCTTCAGCATTGCAGTCCTAGAATATCAGGCAGGGAAGATGTTTTGTTAGATCTACTTACTGAAGCTCTCCTTTTCCACGTGTGTTTTCATCTGCTAACTTGGATACAGTGTCCCTAGCTAGAAGACAGCCTTTGTGCCTACTGAAACAGGACAAGAAGTTGATGTGCCAGCCCTCTCCTCAATAATTCTGTTCTCTTTGTTTCAATTGCTTTGACCAAGATAAACTGGGAGTTTCAGGGGGTTGGGTGCCAGTATTGCTTTTGGGAAATTGTTTCACTCCTTTGAACAGCTTCTTGTCCAAGGCAGTTTTTCTCCATCCTGATTTGTATTTATTCTTATTTATACTTTACAGAATAAATCATGCTCCTCATAGTTGATCATTCTTTTTTTCTTTCATGTTAGTAATTTACACTTAGATAATCTACTTACATGTTTTTTTCTTTTCCTTATCATTTTTTAATTATACTAAACAAATTTTTCTGTTTTATTTTGTTCTCCTATGTTAGTTAAACAATACTATCCTGCCTTCACCTTAAATTTTTTTCTCTATTTCCCTCAAATTTTATTATGTTTTTCTAAAAAGCAGCAATTTAAGTCTGAAAATTATTTACCAGAGTCAGAAAGAGAGCAGGAGAAGGACACTGAGTAAATGTATAGATAACAAGAAACGTCTACATAGAGCTGTCTGAAATGATTTTCTATTATCCTATTTCTTTACATGTCCAATTTACTAGTGTGCTGATTTCTCTAGAACTGTTTCATAGATTTTTGTACTTTTCTTTCTTACATTGAATACCTTTCTTTCAGGTGAGATTATTTTTCCCCAACAATGCTACAAATCTGCTCAGGCTAAAATCTTGCTTATTCTACCCCATAGCCCTGCACAATTTATATACACACCACATCTCCTACTTTATGAAAGACCAGAAAGCTCTCAATGGTAACTACTTGAAACATATACACGAAAAAAGAAAGACTCGTGGTTCTGTTTGAAATGAGGCAAAGATTATCTCGATCTCAAACAGATACAGTCTCCAGCCAGAGGGTCACCAAACTGAAAGCCTGGTTACCAGCCAACTTACATACAAAGGAGTGTTTCATAAGACACAAGGAGCACAAACAGCTTCTAGTAGGAAATCAAATAGGAAATTTAAAGCGTTTTTCCATTGATTTGAACTTGAACAGGATTTAGCCCTCAAATTATTGTGCCTCATTTCAGGTCCTTCCTTTGCAGTTTGCTCTTTTGTGAGTTGGGAAATACTTAAATGGGACCTTGAAGGTTCATATAGTCTTTCCCTCATTGGCCTCTTATACTGTTCTAGATGAAATTACTCATGTTTTGCACAGAAACAGCAGTTTTTCTTCACTCTTTAAAACCGGGGAACATTTCACAAAGTAGCTGATCCATACAGGACAAAAATATATTTTCTTTGTAATGTCATTTTAAGTTTGACTTATCCCTGCAGCAGTGAGAGAGTTCATTTTACACACATATTGGCTTTGAGAAACTATGTAATTTGGATCCCATTCATTCTGAATATATATTTTAACTGATTGTAGAGCTCTGGGTTTGGGATTTAGAGTGAACTGAGCCTCAATTGGATGATATAACTTTAATAAAGGGAAATACAGCCAAACTACATGAGAGCATCATTAGCACATCCATTATATTCCTGAGACTTGAAAAAGAAAACCCCGGAGACTTCACAAGTTAGGAACGTAGCTAACTTGCTTAAAAGCTCCTTGCTTGTATAACTGCGCTTGTTTAACCACAGTGCTGAGATCTGGACTGTGTGAAAACAGAACTTTTTATCCTTGCAAGTCTAAAAATAACAGTAAGTATGAGTGAAAAGTTAGCTTTGTTTAAATCTTCTCTTTCTTTAGGCATTGATAAACCTGGGTAATTCCCATTCTCCCCTCAACCAGGCTTTGTGCAATTAAAGCAGTTATTATCTCCTCGGCTGGTGAGATTTACATGGAGTTTTACATGGGTGTGTTTTACAGCAGGAAGCTCAATTTCACCTCCAAAATTTCTAAACACTAGAAATAATTGGCTTAAAGCCAGCTTAGGGGTATGAGTCGTATTATGTTATCCAGGCACAGGAGCTACATGGAAGATAAGCAAAACAAATTGTAATGGCTAGAAATGTTTGTTTTGCTATTAATAACAAGTGAGAATAAACAAAAAATAAAAAGAGTGAGAGCAGTAATTAATGGCTGCATCATTATTATATGTATAATATATATACGTATTTTTTTTTCCTGCCACTCTGTGGAGATCTTGCAGCAGAAATCATATGCAGAACAAATCCAGACACTGTGTAGTTAAACAAAATTAGAAATACTTTTCCAAAAATCAGCACTAGATGATCCTAGTTCTGCATAACTTAGGGACATTGATTTTAGGGCTATAAGAACACAGGGTAAGGGAACATTATTTTATGGAGATAACCGAAACAGTTTATTGAAGGTTGAAAGTGAAAGACTTCAGAAATCTGAAATGTCACTTTGTTACTAAAAGCTGTTTAAGGAACAACTTTTCAATGGGGAATTTATTAAATATGAAGAATGCTAGACTGAAATTTAATTTTACTGTTTTTCATGTTATCAAAGAATATGTAGTCTAAGCAAGCATTTAACACAAAACAAATCAATATTCCATTAAAAAGACTTTTAAACCCCTCACAACTAATAATTTCATTTATTAAAAGTTATCTCCATTTAACAGTACTTTTAAGATCCTGAGGGCAGAAGATGGCTGTTTCTTGGTGCTATCTTGTGACATATCTCTTGCATTGTTGCTAATTTCTACTTTTAGAAGCAAAATAGACAGATTGAGGTAAATACTGAGAGCACAAGGGAGACAACAGTATTAGTGATGAACAAGAGTTCAGAGAAAGGCACATGTTTTTCTTTCCAACAGTGAATCCAGGAAGATTGCAATACGAGATGATCTCAATTTTCGTTGATTCAATGTTGATAGGTAATGTTACTATTATAAATATGTCATCTGCTGAATATGAGTCTGTAACTCGTGATGAAGAGAGTCTGCTTAGGGAACAGGTTTTCCACTGTCTAAGGGTCTAGAAGTTTGAGTGGGTTACTCTCTGAACCTGAGTTGGCAACACTGTACTTTTTAAAAAACAGCAAAACTATGTCATAAACAGAAGCTTTGTAAAATAATTGCATAAAGTAATCTTCTTGCTTTGCTCTGTGCTGGCAAACCCAGCTCTACGACAAAATAAGTTTTGGCTATTGCAACTAGGAATAGGTATGTCCTTGCTGGAAAGAGGAAACCAATAGCAAAGATAAAGATTCTTTGAACAGTCTTAAATTTGAGAGGAAAGATTAAAGGCTCTGGGTGTGTACGCTCCAGAAAAGGCTATTATGAGATGTAATAAAAGTCTCCCAGTAAATAAGAAGTGTCTGTAAAGTGGCAAAAGACGTACTGTTTTTATGTCTGCATGGACGATAAATAATGTTTGTAGATTGCTTCAAGGGGAATCTGAATTGAAACGGCTTTTTTTTTTTTTTCCTTGGACAGTTGTGTTGGAATAAATTTCAGTGGCTGCATGGTCTGACCTTAGACAGAGCAGGTAACTGTATAATCTCTCATGATTACTTTCAAGCTGAATTTTGTTTGATTATTTTATTAACATCTGTATGCTTTTGTAAAGCAAAATTTTATATAGAATTTCAGGTATCCTTTATTCAGATTATTTTTTGAATATCTTTTAAGTTCCATCATAAATTTGCTTGCAGGTGAGTCCAGACATTCCCATTTTCTACATTTAGAGGTTTCGGTCTCAGAATGATTCTTTAAAAATCTTTAAACTTGAATGTCTTTAAAATAAATGATTGCCTCATCTTTCTTGCTGTCATTAATTTCTACCTAGAAAATGCTCTATGAGTTAAACATTCATGGATAAGTAGTTCCTCCAACAACTCTTAGTTTTATTCAAATGCTCTTATAGTGCTAAATTATTAAAATTATTATGTATTAACTTCATTCAGCCCTGCATTTCAATATATCAAAATCTTGAAGGAGACTTCAGTCATTTTGATCATTTGTAGTATGAAATTTCCTAGAAAATATTCGGTAGTAAGCCAGTGTGCTTGCTAGTGAGGGTGTTCTTATTAAATCTTAAAAAAATCAAAGACCCTGAAGTGTTTATAAAGGAGATAATTCATTAAAAGAATGGCTTGAGAATAAATTATGGAGGTATAAAACGAAACATTTTTCCTTGAAAAGGTAAGTAATAGAGATCCCCGCTACAAATTGGAAAATGTCTAGAAGCTTACTCAATATTAACACCACAATTTTAGATTATATAGTCTAGTTAATAGACCAAATATTTGCATTATTTTGTATAAATTGATTTTCTTTAAATGTAATACAACTTACATGTTCTTCTTGTGAAATTCTGGCATCATGATTCATTGTTTATTTTCCTTCTTTTAACTGAATGAGTTTGGTCACATAGATTCATCACAGGTAGCTTATCCCCTACTACTCATTTAATAGTTTAATAAGCTGCAAACACAGAGTTCTGTATGAAGCAAGAAACAGTTACAAGTGTTTTATGTAGAGCTGTATACCTTGTTCAAAGGAGTAATACAAAACAAAGCAGAGTAGGACGCTAAATCAAAATGAAGAGATTACGTTAGAAGCTTAATCAGAATATGTCTAAATTCTTTTTAAAGAACTAGTTTTGCTGTTAAGTAGGTGACTTCTTCCAAATATTACATCTCCAATTGATTTTTCACTGGAATTTACAAAAAGGTTTTTTTTTTTCCCCCAGTTGTTTTTCCTGTAACGTGATAAAAAATACATAACTATTTGAACAACAGTATTATTGTTATTATTATTTTTACTAAATGATGAATACAACTTCAGGGCATCAATTAGATGAATTTTCTGTGTATGAAATCAGGTCAGCTTCCTGGGGCAATGCTTACTTTTTTGTAAGCGTTTGCACCAATGGCTGCACCAAGCACTGATCACACTTCTTCAAACAGTGAGTTTTATATTCTTTTGTACACTATGATTCACCAGTTATTCCTATCTGGATGTAAATGCTGTTACAGAGCAGATTTTAAGTAGTAATAGCGCACTGATGGCCATAAAACTATATATTATTCTTATGTGATATGGATATATATATATATTAATGTCATTTGGACAGCATTTTCCTACTGTACGGTTTCACAAATGTTATTTACATAAACATACACCTTAATGATCTATGAAATTTCAAAGGGGATTAGCCAAATGCCTGGATCCAGGGTTTCTATGCTGTTAAGCAAGTGCATCTGTTATGAGGCTGGTTTCTTATGGGTCCTTTCAGAGCACCTTTGGGAAAATAGCAGGGCAAGTGAGTTTGCCATCTCTCAGTGTTTAAGTTATTCTTTTAGTGATCTCATGAGAAAAGAATCCACCTATAAAATTTCTGAGATGTTGATTTGTTGGAGCCAGCAGCCAAAGATGATCAAAATTGTTTGCTTTTGCTCAGTATTTCTTCAGTTTTAGCTTTTAATGAGGTGAACACTCTACTATCAGAAAGTATATTATTTATTATACTTAACATGTTAGGGAATTATCTTGCACTTTATGGCATAGAGGAGCATATTATTCTACAGTGCAGTTCAAATCTGAAGGAATAACCTCAGTTATTTTAACTCGTATTATAAATATGAAAAACAATCTCTTTACTGTTTTTGGAGACTATTGCAATGAAGCTGAAGTGCCAGTGTGTCTACCAATGATCTTATTTTACAGCCAAATGTAAAATAAGTTTGGAATTTCGACCTTTTCACCAGCGGTGGCAGTGTCTCCTAAACAAAGCTAAACCAACCTGGAGACAAACTTTGCAGTATTGCTTATTCTGTACCTGTTCTAACAATAACACAAGAATTCATCCCCAAGTACACCGGCTGGAACCACATTAACTTGTCAGGTAATAAAGACAAACACTGAGACAAATCTGATCTGTAGGAGACATCTTCTCTTTTTAACAGTTTACAGAATGTTTTAAGAAGGAAAAGATCCTTGCTTATTTGCTAATAGATGTCTTGTTTTAGCCTCTCCTCATATTATTGATTGATTTAGATGATCCTCTTTTGCCATGTTTTGAGGTCTTGTGACTTTATTTGAAGTCACCTTCATGTTTTCATTAAGATAATTGTTATATGCAAATACCACACTTCCATGAGGAGATTATAGAGAACCCTGGATTGTATCACAGCTGCTTAACAACTGGTTTAAACCTGCATTTCTTATCTGAAGATAGGAAGTTAAATATCTTCTTTATCGTAGAATTATACGAAAAGACTATTAGTTTTCATGAACTCTTCAGAATATGCATTTGTTAAGGCTAACTAAAGAGACCCTTCCTAACTGTAAATCTACCTATTTTTTTCTGCTGATAGTATGTTTTTAGATATTTAAATATTAATGTGTTTTGGCAAGTACATTAGGGCTCTAGTGATAAACCTAAAACATATAGTTGCTTATCTCAAACATTAAAGGTAGGATGATGGTCTCTTGAGCTCTGGGGATTGACCCTATATACATTATTCATCTAAGATGGTTACATGTCATTAAGCCCAGACTCATTTTCATTTTACTTCCTTGTATGCTGTAGGCAGCAAGGCTAGGTATATATTGATATTTACAAAATATACTGCAGATCGATATGATATACTTTAAGAAAGTTGTCCATACAGAAGATAATCACAAACTCATGAAAAAAAGCTGCCTGTCACAAACTAGGAGATTAGTTTTAGCATTTTACTTACATGTAAACACTGAATTTTGCCCTTTCTGTGGTAAAATGAGGTGCTCTCACTTCAAGGCTATTTATTAAAAAAGAATGGATTAGATAACTTTTCCATATTTCCCAAATGATTCCTTTGCTGCTCGTAGCAATCACTTTGGGCTTTCTAGAAATGCTTTACTTACAGAAATCAGATTGCACTTCCTTAGTATCACTCATCAGTTTGGTGTCGCATCAGTCTGCGTTTGTTCTCCACCACTTGCAGCTGCAAAAGATCAGGGTGTGATTTGCATTACCTTTCTGGTTCTGGTCTTCAACGTAACAATGTTTAGCAATAAGGTTAGTAGGGTGTCCTCTGTAAGGAGAGCAAAAAACCAAAAGCTGCTGTATCTCTGATGCAATACAAACCACACAAGTAAGTAAAACTCATCATTGTGTGTAACTGCATCAATTATAAGGTTGCTGAGGTGCAGCAGATAATTACCAGAAACATTAGCAGAGCTTCAAGTGTCTTTAGTGACTAGTTACCATTTACTACTCAAAGTAGAAGGACTGCTCTTACTATGTGATGCTGTGCCTCTTATGCCCTTATACGAGATGCAATATGGTGTGTGTGCCACATCACCTGTTTGACTCCTCCTTCCTTCCCTTAGAGTGGAGGGCAGCAAAATCAGAAAGGTATGTATGAAAAAAACTCAGAATGCATCAGGTGTTTTAGGTTTAGCTGTGTAATTGACATCCCATAAAGGGAACCTGCCAGGCTATAAAGTTCAATATAGAATGGTATATACAGTTCCTTGGCTTCTCTGTACCCCTCCAATTTTATGTCTTTTTTTTTTTTTTTTAAATGACTATACAATAGAGCATCTTGGAGTATGCGTGTTTTACCTGCAGCTGAAAAAAGAGGGGAATATAAGCTGATTTACATGCTTGAACTATGACTACTGACTACAAAGGTTATGTTTCTTTGAATTATAATTTTTTTCAGCTGATATAAGAATTGCCATCATAAACGATTGGAAAATTCTGCCAGGTAATTTTCTCCTCCTTGAAAACTAGGGATTGCTTATGTGAGCCTGATAACCAGATCCAGCATGTTGCCATCTTAGCATTCTGCCTATAAAAGAAATAAAGGACTTAGATCTGCTCCCAGAGAAGTTAGCATGTGATTGAGTTGTTATCAGCACCGAGGGGAGAAGAATAGGGATGAAATTCTTACAGCTGAAAATATGAGAGGTCTCCTTCCTTGTGTGTTTGACAGGTACTCAAGGCGGAAGTTTTTGATGTGTTAAATGAAGAATGCCTTTTCCCAGCAAGATGTTCTGATTTTGCTGTTCATGATGTGTAATATAGTTTCTGCTGGAAGTCTCTATAAAGATGTGAAGTCATAAAAGCATATTAACAGTCTCTGCTTCACAAAAGTAAAGATCTAATTAGACAACACAGCTGGTGGATGTGGAGATTTGAAGGAGTGAGATGTGGTTCTTTTTTTCACTGTAACCTTCCAGAATCTAAAAATACAATCTTAGTGTCTCAGTGCAACCCCAAGTAATCCTGCTGCTGTTCCCTCTTAGACACGTTAATTTCTGCAGTTCAAATATCTGAAATCAATGGTCACTTTTTTCTTTTCTGTACTAAAACCATTGAAGAGAAAGGCTGTCTATATTGATTATTTCTGCAAAGCACGTTCTCAAGTTTTGCCTCTCTCTACTAGGAAGCTCACCCATGCCACAGATGCTCTTCTGTAGTACATCTTCATACAAGTCATTCAAGTGCTAAAGGGAACAATGAAGGAATTGCTTTATACATTTCTTTTTTCTCAGAAAGAACAACTGTTCTTATTTTCTTCTGGTTGCAACTCTTGCTATTTTATTGAAGAGCCTCAGCTGAAAAGTGTGCAGTAATTACATTTATAGGAAAAGCCACAACATTTCTGGACTCTTTATTTAGAACTTATGTAAAACATACTAAGTGGCTTTAAGAGGAAGCATTTATAATGGACACCTGAATATGTTCTATGTAGAAATCAGTTTATTCAGTTATTTTCAGAGAGAAATGATGATTTAATTATTTTAACAGTATTAGTGGGACACCTAGGAAAATTACGATAAATGAATAGGGGACAGGCTTAGGTGACTAACCATGTAATATGAATCTCAAATCTCCAAGTTCCTCTGGGGATATGATTTTGGGATTATACTCTAAGTAGCGGACTATTTTCCAAGGTAAAAGCTTCACTGGCCTTGAGGCTATAAACTATGGTCATTTTTTGTCACCAGCTCCAGTCCATTATGTCATAATTTGCAGGGGACTCTTATCGTGTGAATAACATTCTAGCTAAATATAATATAAACCATTTTTTTTTACAAGTCCCCAACCACAAATTTACATGACATATTGTAAAAGCTCCAAAAGAGCCTCCTTCTGAATCGTTTCAGTCAGTTGGACTCTTAGCTGGTATAGTAAGGAGCTGAGAATCTGAGAATTAAACTGCTCCCAATTAGGCTGTAAAAAAATATTTTATAAATGGGAAACACACTGGTGGTTTGGAGCCAACTTAGAAACAGAACACTACTGTTTCATATGCAGGACTAAAATGGGAGGGTAAAGGGCATTTTCAAGAATAATAACTTCATACTTAATATGTTTGTATGTCTAAATATGTCATTATGTCAATTAATTCAGCTATCATGATTATATTTGAGTGAGATAAGAACAACCCACTTTTTCTACAAATGACCAAATAAACCTAGCATGTGGCTTCTTTCTGAGAAGCTACATCCAACCTTTGTCTTTCTCAAGGCCACCTTACACCGTATGTCCTTTTTATTTGTTTGTAGTGGTTGCTGCTCACTCAGCAGTAATCAAAAGCTTTAACCCAAATTGGGTGGGATCATGTTCACGTATCCAGGTTCAAAGGGCCTTGAAACAGCTCAAGTGAAGCACTGGATTTAGTGAAGCACTGGAACAGGTTGCCCAGAAAGGTGGTGGAAGCCCTGCCACTGGAGACAGTCAAGGTCAGGCTGGACCAGGCTTTGAGCCACCTAACCTAGCTGTAGTTGTCCCTGTTCATTGCAGGGGAGTTGGACTAGGTAACCTTTGAGAGTCCCCTTCAACTCTAATGATTCTGTGATTCTATGAGATAGAAGGTCTCTGAGACATGCCCTTCTTGAAAGAAAAAGCACTGAGGAACAGAAAGCATCTTTAGTGATGTGGTTTCTCCTCTAGCTCAAAGATGATGACTAGGACAGTGGTGGCAAACAAAGCAAGGAAAAGATACAATTTATATAAACTAAGGCTACCTTCTGTAGTGTGCCCTTCACTTCGCAGCAAGAGTGCATCTTATGTGCTCCTGAATGCATCTTCCTGCTTTGTTTTATCCTAACAGAATCTGTTTTCTATGCTCCAGGACAGCTCTGTAACACGAACCAAAGCAGGTTAAGTTGAGAAAGCTTGGGAGATTCTTTTCAAAAATGCATCCATGATACAAAATAAAATGTTATTTTTAAGTCCTCTCTACAAGATATATTGCATATTCCTTTTTTAGCCTGTAAAATGCTCTGAAACCTCTGAAGCTTCAGGTTAAGCTACCATGTGATTTAGGTCAGTTAACAGCCACAGGCAAGGCAGTTGGAGGTACCCCATCTGCCTGAAGCAGTGTAATTGTGGGCTGTGAGCCAGTGGCTTTGTGAGAAGCAGACCTGACGAAACCTAGGCCATTGTGTTTCCTGCTTCAATTCTCTTTTGGGTGAACTAATCCATGGGGCATTCATAATGCCTCACTTGTGTATGGGTCATCTGCAATCTGATAAAACGTGGACACAATCTTAAGGAAGACTTTCCTCTAGTAGACTTCCTTTTTCATGAAACTAAAGAAAAAATTATAATTTTTGAGATGCCAGCTGCTTAAAATGCTCACTAAGCTCAAGCACTACAGACATACAGAGTTGCAGGAATGTACAGGTCACAGTCTTTCTGAAACCAAACTGAAAAAGAATGATCTGTCCAGACACAGAGTATGAAAGCAGATGAAATGCAGAATTCCATTTCCAGATATTAAGAGACACTGTGTAAGAGTCTGCCTTACATCTCCCATGGTATCTGGAATTGCAATTCATATGGTATCATGCTCCTTCCACACTTCCAGTGCCTGCTGTTTACATTTCCAACAAAAATCTGTAGGTCTTCTCCAGACATCATGGACTTCATTGGCTGTTTTCCTATCAAAAGTGATTCAGATTCTTGTGGTCATGTCTGCGATTTAGCCTGCTAATGTTTTTATGGTGCTACACACAAGCAGTGAATCTATGAGATGTCTTAAATTTAGGCCTTGTATTGTACATAAATGAAAAATAACCACATTTAAAAAATAACATGTACACCCAGAAAAATGCAGCATTTCTGAAAAAAATATTTTCTGACAAATGTCTATTATGTAAAAGGTCATGATAAACACTGTAGAATTGTAACTCTATTGGATGCTTTTCTCTCTTTTTTTGGGACTTTAAACTTTATTCTACTGCTAGAATTGACCTCTGTTTCAACTTGTTCATTTCACTGATGCTCAATTTGTCCAATTCTACCGCTTTTTGTAATCCATGTTGCTTTAGCTTGGAAACCTTTCTTTGTACTTCTGACTATATTTAATTCTGCAAGATAGGGTTTGCCTTCTTTTGAAAGATTCTTTCCTGATTGTGTTTTATTGTCACTACTCATTTCCTCCAACAGAGCCAAGAAACTGCTTACTTAGCATAGTGTTTGATAATGGAGCTCCTATTTACTGAATAGTACAAATAAATAGTCTTATTCAGAAAACTAAACAAATTGAGATCTTCAGAAATGTTTACATCTCCATAAAAATTATAAGAGCTGCATTTTTCTGCACTCCATATTAAATAACATAGACATCTGAAAGCTTTCTTCTGACTGCTACTACCTTTGATGTTCAGTAGTCACTTAAATTTTCACAGCCTCATTCCAGCAGTAGGTGGTGCATTACTGCCATACTTCTCCAGGTGGAAGGGTTTCTTTTGGATTTAATCTCTCTCTGTGTTCAAGGAGAGACTGAAGCCAAACATTTATTTAGAATGACCACCTCATGTAGCAGCCACCATGAAATGCATTGACTGGATTCTCTTATTTCTGACTGCAGATGGTTTGGACTTTCTGTTTGTATTTTGTAAGTGCTTCAGAAGAAAGAGTTCATTGGCTCTTATATTCTTAGCCCCAGCCTACAGCCCACATCCACTTGAACTCTCATAGGCAGTACTTCTCATAATGGTTGGAACTGCAGGTTCTCAGGATGCTCTTAGACCGAGAGTTAGGAGGTCTCCATGGAGACAAGCACCCACTGGAACTACAGGGTATGCAAGGATGCTTCATTTGCCTTGGCAGTGCTTTTGGGCAGTTTTATGATCTGAGGAATTGTTCTGAGGTACAGTTAATGAGCTGGGCAGCTAAGTACGGCTGCTGCAGAGGGCAGCTGATGATTAAAAGCATTAGCATTGTTCCCCTGTCCTCTTCAATTTGGAACTTGCTGATCTCTGTAACTGTGACAAAAATTAAGACAGATTTTCTTTGCTAAAGAGATGTTCCCTGAGTCTGTTCTGTAATGCTTGATGTGGATTGACATCAGCTATGAACAAGCATTTCTCGAATACATAGATTTTAAAATGAAGTTCACACTAAGATCATAGAACCACACCACTAGATGACACAGATGACTAGCTATACATGGGAACTTAAAAATATTTGCATTCTTAGCTGGATAAAATAAAATCTGGATGTTGACAGAATCACCTACTGGCATAATACAATTTAATTTTTTCCCTTTTTAATACTTATCAAATACAGCTGTTGCTTTTACTTTTGAAAATGATTACAGATTTACACAGGCATATTTTTTAATCAGTCAAGTGTCAGTGTCTGATTTCTTTTGCTTTTGAAAGCTGGTGCTAAGAAATATTTGCTCAGGCAATGGGAGAGATAGTTATTTTTTATTTAAATATTCAAAAAGTAGATAAACTCTCTTTTTCTTTCACATTGAGCTCTGGAAAACTGCTAGGCAGAATAGAATAGAAAGTGAAAATACAAAGCCTGAAACTTCTACAGAACTTTAAAAAAACCCAACAGATGAGGACTAGCTGAAAGAGCTGGGGCTGTTCAGCCTCGAGAAGAGAAGGCTCTGAGGTGAACTGAGAGTGGCCTTTCAGTAGCTAACGGGGAGCTACAGGAAAGCATACAAACTCTTCAGCAGGGTCTGTGGTGATAGGACAAGAGTAAATGGTTTCAGAGTTAAAGAGGGTAGATTTAGGTTGGACATAAGGAAAAAGTCTTCTACGATGAGGGTGGTGAGGCACTGGAACAGGTTGCCCAGAGATGCGGATGCCCCGTCCCTGCTGGCTTTTGAGGCCAGGCTGGATCAGGCTCTGAGCACCTGATTGAGCTGTGGATGTCCCTGTTCATTGCAGGACAGTTGGACTAGATGACCTTTAAAGGTCCCTTCGAACTCTAAGGATTCCATGATTCTCTGATTCTATGATTTTGAGTAGTGGAAAATAGAAATTCCCAAAAGTGAAACACTTTTCCATTTTACAGTAGCGAAGATTTTCTGACTCAGCTGTAATGACTAGTGATTTAGAAAATAAAGACAAAGACTTTAATGCCATGGAGAGAAGTGCATTAGTAATACCTCTTAGTAACTCTATTGGTTCAGTCGCAATCTCTAGACTATTGATATCTTGTTGGCAAGACCGGTGATAATGCAATATACTGCAAAAAAGCAACCCATTTTCTGACTCTTCTACATGGAAGGCAAACTGAAAGAGGCATCTGTTCACTGTAAGGAAATAAAAGGACATGTAGTGGCCTTGACATAATTTTTTCAAGTGCCCTGATTTATAGACTATTTATTATTTTTCTAGAATTTGTATGCCTACAACTTGCACTGTTGCCCAATAGGAAAAACTGCGCTGACAGATACCTACCATTGCAGCTGTCTACCTTAAGAGCAACATCCTTTTCCCTAAGACCAGATTGAGGTGAATTACTGGGACAGAAAAGACCTTTCCGCTGCTACACTTAGCTTGTTCTGGTCTGTGACTGTTGCAGCATTACAGCCTCATGCTAGCATAGACCTTGTAACTGTCATAGCACAAAATTCTGAATGCTTGCATTAAAAACTTCTAGGCACTATTCTGTTTTAGAAAACAGTTTGGGATATACAGTAATTATGTGAGAATGGCTGTGGCTTTTTGGGGGGTTACACGAGATGTTTAAGTAGCATTATAACCAGCCAAAAAAACCCACCAAAACAAAACAAACAAACAAACAAAAAAAGCACAACTCACACCTATCGGCTGATAATAAAACAATATTGAACTCTATCTGCATATGTTCTTCTATCAAGATCACAGTGAGTGTGAATCAATGTGCCTTCCACAGTGTAAGGATTAATGAAAATATATTCTTAGTGGTGAGTGTTGACCAGCACTGCACACAGTGCCCTATGTTACATGTTTTATATGTGCCAGGAGAGCTGTGACTCAGTGTAAAATGATCATACAATGCAAACCTAAATAAAGAATAAACTTATGTTTTGCAATGATCCCGCTATCCAATCTGAGCAATAGATGGCAATGAATTGCCTTCTGCTCGTTGATTTTGTGCAACTCAAGAGGCGTTCTTTGTAAAGAAAGCAAGAAGAAAGGGCCCTGGGAGGCCTGTCACCAGCCAAAACTGTGAGATGATGGCATTGCTTCCTTACTGGCTGTTACGGTTTTGACTTTTCTATGGGACAACAAATTTTGAAACTGAAATTACATTCCAATAAGTTTTTGTCTAACATCTTATGCAGGTAAACTGAGGTAAAAATTTTAATTCATCCCTCCAAATGGGAACAGATCTTGGAGGACAAGAGGTTTACTTCTCTAAACTTTGAGGTGATCTGTCAGTTTGCCCACACAACTGAATAAATTAGTTATTCACACAACTTTAAAAGACAAATTGTGTGGGCCTAAAACATTTTTGCTCCTTTTCCAAATTTCCCTTGTCCTGTTACTTCAGATTTCCAAAATTTCCAAAATTACTTGCTTTTTTTTTTTTTTTATCTTAGTCATTGCTACTACTGCTGTCATTGCTATTGCTATCATAAGTAAACTTGTCAGAATTAATCAATCTGATAAGAGAAAATGTAGCATGAAAGCAAATACAAGTTAAAAGTCTTTAAAAAAATCCAACTAGAAAAAAGCTTTTAAGTTGAATAAATATCTTTAAAAAACACATACATACATATTTTCATATAAATGGACTATATATATGTATGCAGGTGGGTGTTTATGTGTATATATACAGCAGTAAGTATATATAAGATCTATTGAGCTTTACTTCACCTCTTTTTTTTTTAAAAAAAAAGGAAAGCTACTTCTGAATCATGCTGAATTATTTTTATGGTATTATATTTGGCATGTTATGAAAACCTTTACTCACAAATCCAATTAAATGTGATTGGTGATTCATATGAGGTACCATTTACAGAAGGGCTCTTCCCATTTCTGCTGAACTTGTCTCTGGATTACAGCAATGTAGTAATATCCCAGTAAGAACTCGGATCTTTCTGTTAGCCAAAAAGATGAGAAGGGTGTCCTTGACCCCACTGACTTTTATTCCGTTTGGACTGATTGTCCCAGTAATTGTGCAGGAAATTCTTGAGGGCAAGAAGAATCTCTTCATTTTATACAGGCCTTACTCCTATACATTGTGATCTATGGTGGAAGTGTTTCACTTGGATATGGAAAATTTTCTGGGGTGTTATTTCTGTGGGTTTCTCTTACTGTCTGTGTGGCTTTTTTTTTTTCTTTCCTTTTAAGTTGAATTTCTCATAATGAATGTTATCCTAATTGATAAAACATTAAGAATAATTGTAGCATTTATGTGTTTACTATGTTAATTAAGATCATGTCCATGAATTTTAATGCACTAAATTAACTGGAAATAATGACATTAATGAGAAATCTTTGTAGAAAAGTAGATTAATGGAAATATTTAACAAGTATATGTAATTTATTAGAACATGGATCACAATGCTGTTAGAAACTTAATGAAAAGATTTTTTTTTGTATCTTTGAAAGCAGAAGTTATGATTTCCACATTAGACATTTGATATTTCATTTCCCTGTGACCTTTACGTAAAAATACACTTGAAACAAAAGTAGTTTTACACAGAGATGTATTAGGAAGGCATACATTAAGTTTCATTTACTGATCCAGTTCCTTTAAATTGGTTGTCTCTCTAGCCAGTCCATATGTAACAACTAGACATAAGGATGATGATTGGATAAATGTATTTAGTAACAATTGAGCTTTTCACAGAAATACTATTTTCTTGAATTTGAATACAGAAAAGATGTGACTCCATCCTTCTCCACTCACAAATTACCTCTGGAGGGCTCAGGACTGTGCTGTGGCCCTGCGCTACTGGACACAGTGCAAGTGCATTGCACTGAGGCCTGACTGTGCCTGCAAGCTTTGCCATGCAAACCATGTTAGCAGAGAAGGCTTTTCTGTACTACTGGCTGGAGCAGAGTAGGGGGACCACAGGCCAAGGAATCACGGGGTCACAGCGTCAGCTTTCCTGAACTGAAAGAGTCCGTTGGCTGTCAGAGAGGTGAGAGTGGTTAATGTGAGCTATGGCTTCTTCCAGAAAGGGTGAATGGGTCCTCAGGAGAGAAGGGCTATTTCTGGCTTTTGTAATTCAGCCCATTGTAACGAGGCAGTGTGAAAAACCCTGGATCTTAGCAAGACACTGGGAATAAGAAAAACAACTTGAGCAGACTCCATTTCTCAGTCTTTCCTCTCGCTGGAGGAAGTACAGAGCTTGCATGCAAACAGGCCTAGGGAGTCAGCTTCAACATGCCATAAAAAAGGAGTGCTATCCTATGGGCAAACAGCAGAATGCATGTGACAGGAAGAACGTTTCCTTCCCAAGAGTTCAACAGTTCATTAATTATTCCTCAGTCATTCCTCAGTTTCTAGATCACATCAGCAGTTAGTAACAACATCCAGGCTGAGCGGCATCCCTGGGATGTAACGTGTGCACTGGGTCAGCTGCTGGCTCTCTGGGGAAGCCTTTGGGGCTACTGCAGCATAGTTGCCCTGGGTAGTGCAGAGCTGCTTTTCTAATGTTGCAGGAAACTATTACAGTAAAGTATTTTCTACACTGTTTGCTTTTTAAGTTCCTGCTTTGTTTTTGTTAAACTGCAGACAGCTTTCTCACAATGCTTTTCAGTTATGATTTTTTAGGTGGTAACTTTCAAAGCTTGTTCCTGCTTGAGTTGAAGTAAATCAAGCTGAAAGTCTCAAATTAACCTCGGGGAGAGGCAAGGGCAGACTATGAGCAAGACAACAATATCTAAGCTGTGCAATAGCTCTCATGTGCCACATTCTTAAACCCACTTCTCCTCCAGAAATAATCAGATTTCTTCCTAGCTTTTAATACATAATAGGTGTTTACACTTTTATACAGACTTCACAGGAGTTGCTTGATATCTGGCCCATGTGAAGGATTTTTCTCTTTTCATTCCTAAGCACCTCAGGACAATGTTTTGTTAAAAGTTTTGAACTTAGTCATTTGATATTGGAATCTGCTTATATCAATTCTTTTCTGTAAAAGTTGCATTCTAAGCATAACTCAGAAAACATGATGATAAGTAAAACACCAAAGTCCTCTAAAATACTGACAAATCAGTAGGCAAGAAATGTAGGTCTAACGAAAAGATTCTTTTGCAGTGTGTCAATTTGAAACTCATAGTAAGTGCTTAATGTCACATGCTTCGGAGGGAGAAATTGTAACCCTTGCCGAGATCAACAATTTAAGTGCTCTTATTTTAGTTATAGTGGAGTGATTAAAAAGTTTCTTAAGAATACAAAAAGAGAAGCTAATAACTTCTAGAACTTTGAGAAGTGCCAGACGATGGCTACAGCTGTTTTACCTGAAGCTGTCATTTTATCTGATGAGAATTCCTTCTGTTTACTTTGCTCAGCAAATCAGGAAGGAATTTCTTCTTNAAAAAAAAAAGAAAATCTATGATGCAGATTCAGAAACGGGTAGTACTTCCTTCTGAATGAACTGAACAGTTCATTTCACTCTTGAATTTTAAATTAAGCAAATATTGATTCTGATGGTTTAAGAATTGATAACGGTCACTTAACTATCCACAAATATAGAAAAAATTACAACCATATTGGAGCAAGATTCCATCCTGATCACTGTAACGTTATTACATAACTACTATGGGCATTTTCAAAAGAGTAGGCTGAGAAGAACTCATAAAACAAAATGTTACCTAAAACCAAGACCTTTCTGTGAGTAATCAGTTTTTCATTATTCAGAGTTCTTATAAATAACTGTAAATGTAGTTGTGAAGTTTTTAGGCATCTTTTGTCTCAAGCATTGCATTTACATGAGTTTTAGTGCGTAGCTACCACCACTAGCTGTTAATTTTTTGCATGACTTGTTATTTGGACTACTTTGATTCAGACTTTATTTTATTAATATACCCTTTGTGATATTCTAGAATACCCTCGGGTCTTGCAAAATGATGAGATTCTCCATATTGACAAATGCAGACCTCACTATATGTTTTCCATTAAATTAATCTTAATGTTAGACATCTGGAAAATATTTACTGGTTGAAGAAGCGTGGGGTAAGACTACACACAGAACCACAAGAACTGCGCCACCTTACATGTGGAAATAAAGACCATAATGATACAGTTCCTTTTCCAAACATACTTTAGGTATATGGCCTAATTTTACTGCCCACTGAAAGATAAAAAATTATATGTCAGGTTGACAACTTATTCAGTATTCTCTAGCAGAAATTGTTATGTTAACCACAAAGTTTTTACTTTCTTGGAGTCAGTCAGACCTCTCATGTAGTTCTGTCTCAGATGAGTGTGTATACACGAATACACACACGTAATACACACACGTAATACACGAAGTATTGAACATACACGTATTTCATTGCATTGTCTTATCAGTATACTAATGACAAAAGAGTAAGGCTATTTTGGGGCTGCATTTGGAAAAAGAAAAGCACCTACACAGATAAAAGCAAACCTATGCATAGACGTATAACACATATTTTGATGAATATTCGGTCCATTTGTGTATCCTAGCTAGGAGTGTACACTAGCACCAAACTAGTCGTAAGTATGTACATTTTCAATGCCTATAGAACTGCAGTAGTTTCATGCTTCTGTGTAGTCATATACTTCATTTTCATTTATTTAAGAATTTTACTTCCTAATGCTTCTAATTTTCTTCCTCCTTGTAACTCAGCTTGCCTATTACTTAAGAGCAATTTCTCTAATTGTTTTAGGATATTCTTCTGCTCTCTTTAACATTTTTCCGGCTTTTTTGCTTCCTTCCTTCAGGTGACTCAATGCTTTTGTTTTATTTCTGTTAGTGATCCACCACTCTCCATCCTGGTCATTTATAGCCTCAAGTTCCAATAGCATATTTTTAAAGCTGTTGAAATAGTGGAAATCTAAAAAAAGCCATCACTTTGTGAGAGCAAAGGTATATTATGAATGAACCATGTTTTATATTATGGCATTTAGTTAAGTCAGAAATCTAGAAACATGGAACTCTGGCATATTTGCAGAAGGAAAGGGAAGATGGAAGAACTGGTAAGAGTGGGCCAAAACATGGAGCTCGTTGTGAGTAATCAGCTCCTGGTGCACTGCAGTGGAGAAAGGATTGATGTAATCTTCAGATGCACAGGCAGGTGAATAATGTGGCAGTTGCAAAGCTTTATTATACTTGGCTTTTACTTAAGCGTAACTGGCATTCTATCTCTGGTTTTGATACCTACGTGCAAAGAAAGCCACTGGTAACTAAGGAAAACCATAAAAATTACTAAAGAACAGGAAGGTATGCTTTATAATAGCAAATTTAAGATGACTTGGCTTATCAAACTGTTCTTCACTGAAAGAAAAAATAATAAATAAGGATAGATTTAAAAGAAAAATTTTGGTAAATACGTGGGGAGTAGAGATTTAACAATAGTCTCCTCAGTCTAGCAGGCCAAACTGTAACAAGATCCAGCAGCTGCAAGTTGGTAGTAGAATAATTCGAACTAGAAATAAGAAATAAATATGATATATACAGAACCACTTGAATTGGCTCACATTTTAGTTGCTCATACAATACAAAATATTTTTACAGTTGGTATACCAGTGACATATTCAACAGTACTAGAATTTTCTACAGGACCTCAGAGTTTGAAGAACCCTGGGGCATGCCCAGAATTCTCCCAGAAGCTCACTCCACTATCTCTTGAACTGCTGGTGGCTGTAGTTGCTTATGGCCCTTTGGAGCAGCCCATGTTTGGCAATCTTCCATTATTCCAACTTCATTTATATCAATGAAGTTGACAGCTTCTCTGAGGTGGCCAATTTGAGACGACAGCTTGAAAAAAATTATTAGGAAAGACCCGTCTCCTCTTTTAAAATTAACGTGTGCTATATCTCTGCTTCTTTGGACTTTGTTTACTAGTTTTGTAATTTCTTAGGCTTTCTGAAAGGGAAAAATATTTTATACAAAAAAAGATTAACTTGGAAAAGGATGTAAAATCAAAGGCATTTTTCATGTAATTCAGAACCTTTACTAAAATTTAAAACCCGCTTTGAATGAAACAAGAACCTTATACTAGCTCCTTAACAGTTACTTGGCACAAAGATACAGCTCAGAAGACAGTTCATATGTGTTTTATGATTGAAAGAATAAGCTTGTGGGAGTCTCAAAAGGTAGAAACAGGCTTATTAAACAATTGGAAATAGCATTTAGAAATGAGCAAAGAGAAAATGAAGAAGTGCTTCAAGAAGAAGTTTTACTTTTGGATTCCCTATTTAAAAAAAAAAACAAAAAAAAACCTTTTATCCTGCAGCCTGATCTGTATGGGCCATGACTTCATCCAGTACTGAAGTGGCTATAGAAGAGAGCTCTCATTTTGTGTAATTTTAGGCAATGAAATGGCAAGGTGTCCTAAGGTTAACTTAAGGTCTGCTTAAACAAAACTACTGATTAAAGCAGTGACAGTTTCATAGGAGTAAAGCCAATAATTTGGGTTCTGAAAAGCTTCAGGAGTATGAGTTTCGGGGTTTTTCTCAAAAGACTCAAATCTCCATTGAGGCTTATAAGAATTTCGAGCACTTATCATTTGTAGTAGACAAATCACTGCAGTGCTTTACTCGGCAAGAAAAACTAAGCTTTTTGTGACACGTGGCATTAAGAACAATCTTCTGAAAAAATTTGAACAGGCAAGTGAGGTATGAAATAATTTGGTACTGCAAAATACTACTGTCTTGCCTCTAAGGAAGAATATTAACAAAACATGTAAAAAAGACCTATATTATATGTAGATAGTAGTAGATAGTATTATTTCCGTTTAGTACATTTGAACACCCACTGAGGATATTCAACATTTTGACCATGAAGATGCTTCCTTAGGAAACATCTGCTGCTAAGTACCAGTGGAAACAGCATTCTAGAACAGATGGACCCCTGGTCTACTACAATGATGTCTTTGTTCTCAGTGAGTAAATTTAAGCAGATGAAGAGGAAGGAAATAGTGTACACACAGAGTGAGGTCAGAAGGCAGCATGTTTCAGAAAAGCATCTGCTTGCTGAACAGAAAATTGCTGCTGTAAGATCTGAGTCAAAGATAAATGAAACCAAGTAAATGCAAAACAATCTCCAGTTTTGTACTAACACATGTGTGACCTAATTATTCCCATGGGTTCTTGTAAATCCCTGTCTTTCCCTGGTAGCATGTCCTCAGTTCTCTTCTCAACACAGAGTCTAGTCCATCTGCAGTAGCAAGTTGAACTCTCTGTGGAGAACCTTTGGGCATACCTCTATACTGCAGGCCTCTCGTCATCAATCTTGATGCTCATCTCTACCATTCCCACTGGTGGTCTGGCTGCCAGTCCAACATCACCATGGCTAAAGCAACTCTCTGTCTTACTTTGGAGGTAGCTAGCATGCTTAGAAAGGCTCTTGTCATCTCAGTTATTGTCACAGTTCCTTCCCTCAGCCTTTGCTGTAGAGCTGGGCAGCATTCCTGGTCGTTCATGTTGCCACCCCAGGCAGATCTTAAGCTTTATGTTGACTTGGGTCTTCATATCAGCCTAGGCCCAACTGACTGCTGAAGGGGACTTTCAGAGATCTGTTTTAACTTGTGTGTTTTTAAAACTTTTAAACTTAGCTGTTTTAACTTATGTAGGGGGGAACATTTCAGCTTATTCCTACCCTTTGATCTTAGCTACAGACTGAGAACATAAAACAGAATCTGCTGAAACTACTGAATTTACTTTTTATGAAAACAGTTTTTTTCCTGGAGAGTTTAGAAAGGTGATTGAACTGTGTTCTTCTTCCAAAGGGGGTTCAAAAGACAACTGTGAGAAGTGCTTTTTTTTTTTTCTTTCTTTTTTTTAATGTGAGCCTCTGCTTTATACTGAATGTAAGGCTTACTAAAAAATCTAGATCTGAGCTTGAGACACTACAGACCTTCGTCATGGTGGTATATTGATCAAATACCAGAGAAAAGAATTTCTGCAAGAGGAGAGAGGGCTGCATGCATGAGTCTGAACTAGTGTACATCAGCTCTAAGACTTCTGCTTTCAAATGACCATTCACTGGTACTTTATACTGTCCCTTTGAAAAAGTGCAGTATTTCAATATTTGTCTCCTTTGTCATTTGGATCTCAAAATCCTACCTGAGTTTACCTGGTGCAGTGTTCTGCTCTGACTTTTTCTCCTGATTTATAATCCACCAGATCATCTCTGGCCAGCTTTTAAGGTTTTTTTTCTTTTTCTTTTCCTGATGTTTTAGGTAGAAGAGAAAAATACTGATGATGCTTTTTTGAATTATTTTGTGAGAGAGGTAATTATATCTCTTGCTCTATGAACTACCTTTCCTTAATGCTGCTTAGCAGAAGCAAGGAACAACTTGATAAGCAATTATCACTTTTTGAGGTCAATCTGCAATGACATAGATGTAGTTTACATGGGAAAAAATTTAGTTCAAGTGATTTGTTCTTATAATGCATATTCTGTTCAGCCATTTCCTACAGGAAGGATTTTTTTTTTTACAATTATTGATATTTCTATTTTTATCACCTTACAATCAAATGGTCTCATTCTAAGACTTATACTAAACATTTCAGAAAAAAATAGTGCAGTGACAAACAAAGATCTTGATTTCATAGCTGTTTAACTCTCCATCCAACAGCTTAGCTGAATATGGATGTTGAATATTCAGCAACAGTGTTCTGTAATAATTCTGTCTCTAGTCAGTGAGAATAATAGAGCAGAACCCATAAAAGATTTTTCCAGCGTATAGAAATAGAATTTATGCCCTTTTTGGACCAAAGATCTTACACTGATGCATTACATTAGAAATTGTTTTACAATTTCAGTTTTTGAGCACATTTGTGCATGTAATATCTCACTCTGATCTAAGTTTTTACCTACATAGGTTTCTGTATACAAAATGGAAAGGACACTTAAAATGGGATTCAATTCTGCTGTTACGCTGCATGTATCTAGCTCAGAAAACGTCCTCTGGATTTTCAAGATGAAATGTAAGAAACCGATTTAATTAGTGTAACCCATTTAAGCATCTGCTTTAAGACAAGATAGCACATGTAGAAATACCAATCTTTCAGATATGTATTTTTGAGGTGATTAATCTTACACTGAATGTCTGACATTTTCAGCAGCAGACAAGCTACTTTGTGAAACAACCTTATATTTTTGGGGATTTTTTTATTTATATTGGGAATAAAGAAATAACTTTGTAAGAACTGTTTCTACACTATATGATTTGAGTTTTACCTGTCTATGTTCAACTAGACGATTCTTCTAATTTACTATTGCACTTCAAGTACCACATAAGTCATGCCAGCTTCTGAGTTTAGTTCAAGCTAATATTCCAGTCACTAGATGTAGCTGTCACTGCATTGTGCTCGTGAATAATAAATTCTTCTTTATTAGTATTTGATTATCTCCTATGCAAAGTGCTGTATAGTAATTTTCATGGTAGAGAATGCATGTTGTCCTGCTTCACTCCCCCCCCCCCTTTTTTTAAGCCTGCACTTTCTGCAGGTTTTTGAAGAGAAGTATTGCACTGTTCAAGTACAATAGCTGTGTCCCAAGTCAAGTCACTGCTTAACCTTTCATGAATATAAAATCCTCCAGAGCTCCTTCTTCCTAGATTTTGTTTATCGAGTACTCTACAGATCTTACAATTTTCTCTGCTTCTGTATTTTGCTATGGCTCTGTGGTCTGTTGTCCTTGGTCCATGATTATTTTATTTCCCCTCAAAATACTTCTTGCTCATCTAGTTACACTCTAGGGTCTGGCAAGTTCCAATTAGGGTCTGGCAAGTTCCAATTAAGCTTCTTAAATGTGAATTATCTTTTATCCAGTATTTCTCCAGCAAGGGCTTTCTAGTCTCCATTACTATCTAGTCTTGAATGATGGATCTGTAGTTCCTACAAAATTGTGTGTCACACTTAGCAGTCTCACATCTGTTGTAATCACCTCAAAATTTTCTCCTCCCTAGGTGCTCAATAAAATTGACGTGGCTCAGAAGTCTCATTCCTTCTAACTGTGCAATAGTCCTCATGCTTTTTGGCTTATTTAACTATTTTTTCTTTTTCACTTTATAGTACATTAGTAAAGAAATTTGGTATTTCACTACAAGAAAGCCCTAATATTTTTTATTGTTTTGTTAAGAAGAGCTCTGCTTGCTCTTCAAATCATATTCTTTTTGTAACATTTTACATTTCTCTGGTGCTTATCTAGAGACTTCTAGATGCAGTAACATCCTTATCTTAGATCTTGGTTGCTATACAAATTAATTCTTTTTGTTTTTCCACTGACTTTTCCCTCATGTAGGATTCTCAGATGTCAATTAATGAAAAATTTCACAGGGAACTGCTAGGAATAGTCTTTAACATAGAATCATAGAATGGCTTGGGTTGGAAGGGACCCCAAGGATCATCAAGTTCCAACCCCCCTGCCACAGGCAAGGCCACCAACCTCCAGATCTGGTTACTTAGCCAGGGCTCCATCCAACCTGGTACTGAACACTTCCAGGGATGAGGCATCCACAGCCTCTCTGGGCAGCCTGTTCTAGCACCTCACTGCCTTCTCTGTCAAGAACTTCCCCCTGACATCCAATCTAAACATCCTATTAGGTAGGCTAGCAAGCATTAGTGCAAGAGACTTGGGAGGGAGTGATAGCTTTTCTGAGTGTTGATTGTAAGTGGAACAAGAAATAACTTATTTGAACCAGGACATTTCAGCGGGTGACACAGTTCAACCTCTTCAAGGTCTAATGGCTTTCGGAAGTGGTACAATGTCCTTCAAGGTAAAAACAAACAAACAAAAACACGTGAAATTCAGACTGAGCTCAAACATGTTAGGACAATACATAATTATCAAGTATATGTTTTGAATGTACGGAATAGAAAAGCTTTGGGAGCCATTGAGTGATACAGCCTCATGAAGGGCCCCTCAGGCTTGATGAACATTTCACACTGGAGCTTCACAAAGATTTATAGGGAAAATTGAACTTTGGTACATGAGGTTTCTCCTTGTTTGTGACAAGAAACCTTCAACTAATACTTAATCAATTTCTGACTCTCAGATTTCAGGTACTGTGTGAAACTTCTTTGCAGCAGCTCTTTCAAGTACTGCAATACTGAAGTCACCATGAGTTGCAGTTTCTTATATGAGGGTTAAGTTCAGACCATTCTGTCATACTATATTTTTAATCTTTTTAATTTCTCTGTTTATTTTTATGTGTATTATCAGATTACCTAGGAAATAATGCATATTCTGATACCAGTCCCAGAATTACGTTATCTAATTTGGAAGCCATAGAATTTGCTCTCTTGGTGATTCCATTAGGCCCAGCTGCCATTAAGGAAGGGAGACTTATTGTTCCAACATTTGCTTAAATGAGCATAAATGCTAGGGATAATAAATAAACAACTTGGAATTTGTTTGTCCTGTTTCCCAGCCAGATTCCCTTCTTTCCACAACAAAATGGAGTAGATCAGAGTACTTGATCTTTAAGAATGCTGAGCAAAACAGAGCTACCATTACCATAAAATGGAAAATATGATTGGTATTTTGTTACTGTTATCACCTTTTCTGATCTGTTATATAATATACCTTGATTAGATCATGCAAACATATTTAAATTGCGTAGACTTATCATCAGAAGTATGGAAATGACAGTCTGTTGATGATCCGGCATTTTAGAAAGCACTTTGTTGCTATTAAAACAAACTAGAAAACTGTTAGGTTGCAAACTTTGAATGTAGCAGAGGAAGAAAAGGTTAAAAGATAAGAATGGTTACCAATCCCACATATCCATTAATCATTTGCTTCTTAATTAACTGTTAATATCAAGGTAGTTTTCTGACTATGCTTTTAACTTGCCGAATTTCCTCCATTCCCTGGATAGTTGCTGAACTATGCATGATACATGGCTATGCTGTGTTTTTCCAAATAAGTGTAGAAAATTTCCTATGGTAGTCAAAGACCTCTGTCTAAATCAGGATTGAAAATCGGGTTTCTTCCTAGAGTAGGTAGCATACAATTTAGTAACCTTTTGGAATGTCTAAACCACTACTTGGCTGTGCATTGTATGTTAAAGAACTGTGAGTACAAAGCTACATCTCTTTAACACATTTTTTCATATCTTTTATGGTCATGGTGTGCAACTTAACACATGGATGCCAATGTTATCTGAAATCAAGGCTTTATAGTGATTAACAGCATGAATTACCGCAAATTGCATGGAAGTCAGAAGTTTTTGGATAAGATGGAATACTCTCAAAACAAGCTTGACTCTTCCAGTGGAAAAGTCAGAGGAATATAATTTTTAGATTTCACATGCATGATATTCAAAGCTAAAGTGAAGGAAATTGTGTACTAAAAATAGCCTCATGGCTAATATTGCAGCTGTATTAGTGCCGTGCCATCTGACCAAACCTGATCTACTATTTCAATAAATTCCCTATTACATGCCTTTTGTAGAAGGAATAAGAAATAAAGAAATATGTTCACTGTAGTGGGAATGAATATAAAGTATCTTTTCTTCTTAGTTTTATTAGATGTTATATGTATTATTGCAAAAACCTCTAGGGTCACCTGAAGTGGAATTTTCTGTTCCTTAATATCCTGCTGCAGGGTCCCTGGGCTCTGGCAGGAAAAGGCTTGTCACAGAGGGGACATGTTCATTATAAGTTCATATTTTATTGTGTTGAAGGAGCTGGATACTTTTCCTTTTAAGCAAGATCCCTTCCCGAAGGCAGGTGACCATCATCTCCCACTCTGAATTTCAGTACAATCAGAAAGTCCTGGTCAGAGGGAGTCCAGGGACAAATCCTGCATGAACACAAGAACAGGTGAGAAACAAAAATAGGATTGTCCTCTGCTGTGAATGAATGGCAATGTAAAACCCTGCTTGCTCTTCTACTTCTTGTTTTGTTCATCTTCTCAGTACTGACTGTTCCTGCCTGTGGGAGTGGAGATGGTTAAACAAAGGAAAGATTTTGAGCTTTTGAGGAGATGAAACACATAGATGGGCATGTTTGGAGAGACGGAGCTATAAGCAATGAATGCCTCCCATTTTCCTTGTAACCACAGTAGGGTTTGCTTTAGCTGTTTCCTTTATGCATCTCCTTTGTGGACTATTGTGGACACGGTGCTCCTTCTGCATGCAAACAGATTGGAACTCCTAAAGCTCAACTTTCTTCACTTGTGTTTTCTCAGCTCAGTTTATCTCCTTCCTCAGGGCAGGGATCAAAGAAACTTCAGAGCTGCTTGCTCTTGTGTGGCACAAGAACAGGAGCCAGTGCCACACTGACTGACAAAGGTTTGTGTAGTGAGGAGCTACTGAATTGCTTGGGTAATGGGAAAGCAAAATACTAATTTCTTTGATGGATTTTAAGATACGTTTACAAACACTTAGGAATAGCTTGGAAAGAGAATTGAGGGGACAAGGAAATAGAAATGAAAGGTTTACCTGTGCAGCTGGTACAGCAGGAGCCTTCTTTGTAGGGGGGTTGGACTTAATGATCTCTAGAGGTCCCTTCCAACCCTTACAATTCTGTGATTCTTTGATAATCATTTTTTCCTTCTTCCTCCATTCAGTTAGTATATTTTGTCTAAATCTACATGCTATTTTCTGAAATTCTTATTCTTCTCGTCCTTCTTCCCTGCACTGATCACTCTTTTTCTGTGTGTGTGTGTGTGTGCTAGGTTCTATGGCAGAGCCGTGTCTCTCAACTGTTTGAAAAAAAGTCTTTTTCAGGCAGTCTTGCTGCAAATCTCTTGAGTATGAGATCTCTGGATTTAAATGAAAACTGCATATGATTCTTTTTGAAAATTTCTATGTGATTAAAATGTTTACAGTCAGTAACTCTACTGTTACAGTGCAGCTTGAATTCCCACTCTTCATCTAAAAACGTCAATTAAGTTGTCAGTTACCACTTCTCAGACAAAATGGCAGCAGTTCAATTTCTTCAGGTCTGGGGAATATGCAGTAGCTGTAATTACTGGCTGCAAGTGTTTACATCAGCCAAAGAACTATTAGCCTCCTTTAATTGCTGGTAGCAACTCAGTTTCCCCATTGCAGACAATTAATACAATCTGTTCTCACCCCACAGCAGTCTGTGACCCACTTCGAACTTTTTCATGGCCCCTAAGGGCCATGTTTGTGAAAAGCAGAGATTGAAAGAAGCCAGAAGGATATTATGGAACAGAGAAAGAAAATACTCTACGGTGTGATCAAACAAGGAAAGAGGCATCAAAGACTACTGCAATACTCCCTTCATTTTCACCAAGTAGAATTAGGACAGTCCTAATAAGAACTGTGCCATCTCTCTGGGTGTGGGTGGAAGTCCTAGGACTGTGTGTAATGGGTCAGACAGTCATATTTCTTTTTTATTTCCTCTTTTTTCTTTCTTTCCCTTTTTAATTTTTCCTTCTTTTTATTTTATTTTTTTTTCTTTTCTTGATTATGTTTTCAGGACTGGGAAGCCAAGCATCTGGAAGCCAAGTTGTAGTTCAGAAAGAAATGGGTAGCCACTGGGGACAGGAAGATGCAGGTGAAAGTTCTTGTACCCTCAATGTGTATTTGACTTGTGTGAATATGGTAGTGGAGGGATAATGAAATCAAACCAGCTTTAACTTTGTTTTCTTCAGTTAGCCAAAATTGTAGCATGATGACTTTTTGCTCTTTGATTCCATTTTAGGGGGTGATGGAGGTAAAGGAGTAATGGGAATTTACTTTTTTAAAGAAAATTTGGAATACAGTTTCTAATTCCCAGTTCCGTTTTCCATTAGCTTTAGTTTGCTGGGTCTTCTTTGAAGTAACAAATATAAATGTATAGAAACAAAATTCATGTTCATCTATATCTTATCCTCTCGGGCAGAAATCATTCTCTGCTTCTTAATTCAAACCTTTGATAGTAATGCAGTGTAGATGTAAAGTGCTTTCCCGTCTCTGTCTAACTTTCCACCTGGAAAAATATTTAATAATCAATTTTCAAAGCCATGGTTGAAAGTCTCCCTTAATTCCCTTCTACCAGTGAGAGAACTTAAAAATGATGAACTCTTCAGACTGAAGTATCTTGTGCTACTATCAAAAAAGCTTGACTGATCCAGCAAAGTGCCAATCTCCTGGCTATGTACATGAAGAAACATTTTTTTTTTCTTGTGAGCATACATGGAATTACTGGCCCAGGCTTGAGAACCTGTCAGGGAGAATTTCTTTGCTCTGGATAATTGTCAAAATATAAGCAAATTCCCACACAGCATATGGTAGATTCTTGGTTGCTCGCTGGATCCTACTCATTTTATTTCACTACGACCTAGAAATGATTCCAGCAGTAATCAAACGCCTCCTCCCCTACCACACGTATCCATCATGGAACTCAAGGCTAGCTATTTCTTTCTATGACAGTAGAGAGACCATTTTGCATAGGCTTGAAAATTTATATATCCTTTAATGTAATGCTCTATATGATACAGTACAAAACACTATACAAAAATACACATACTGTATATTCCTCCCCCTCCCCCCCCCCTTTTTTTTTTTTAATAAATCCCCGGGTGGGTCTTTACCACAATAGGAATCATAGAAGGTTGGTTCTAACTCAACTCCAAGCCATTAGCTCAGCAGGCTTTACCTTGAAAAAGATCAGCATTGGTGAGAAAGAAAATATAATTAAACAAATTTGCCCCAAATTTGCCTAATTGTTAACAGAGATGCTTGTGTTTTCTTCTTCAGGCTTCACTCACTTTTGACAGTTTATGTAGATAAATTGAAAATAATCTGACTAAATAATTTTCTAGGCATATTATTCACTGTACATTTTTTGTTCTTCATTTTTTAACGCGGAGAAGGAACATTTCCTATATTATCTTGATTTTTTTTTTCCTGGTCTTACTTGTGCCACTACCCAGCAGTTTCTAGAACAGTACTTACATGGGAAAAATAGCCCTGATTCTCTCAAAAGTAATTCTGTACTCTGAGACACCAGACAGCTTTGGAACCGCAAGCTTTTATACACAGTAAGATTTGAAAATAGGTCATTTATACAAATGAGACAAAATACTTCATGTTTGAGAAATTACTGTCATAATAATTTTTCTTTTCTTTTAAATTGTTAAAAATAATGCATTGTTCTAAGATTTTCTTGAGTGGAAAATGTCTGGATGGCTGCGATGCAAATAATTATTATCTGAGTATTTATTCAGTGGCTGTGAATAGTGGGATTTTTTCCAAGTGGACAATACAGCAGATCTGGCATGTCTCTAGTAAAAGGAAGTCGTGAATAAATCCAAATAGCAGTTGTGGCAGAAATCTAAAGAGCAGGAAGGATAAGTTTATTAATAGTTTCAGTTCACAGTTAAAAAACTTTGTAAAATGGACAAAGGATTTTCTTTCCAATAATATCTTCTGTGTTAGCATCTCTGTTCACATTATTAAAAAGAAAAGGGCAAAAGGAACTTAAAAATTATTATTATTATTTTCCCTCAATAGCAGGTTCTATTATTTTATTGGAAACAAGTGTTTCTTACTTTTTCTTCCTTTGAATCCTGACTGGATGAGATTTGGATCAGACAGATGAGTAATGCTAATTTGTAGCAGTCTGGATGTTTTGATTATAAAGGCATAACTGCTCTGCCGCTCAGGATTAGAGAAAAAGGAATTATTTATGGCAATCTTGTACTTATACAATGTGTCACTTCAAGAGGGAATCTATTGTTTAGTTCCTGCTGGCCAACAGTTACTTAGGCGCTTGTGCTATATAAAGAAATCAGGATTACCTTCTACAGTAAGTTACTTGGTTGCTAATGAAAGGCATATGTAAATAATGAAGGTTTTTTTTTTTTTTTTTTTTTGCTTTAAGAAGTTAACATGACAGTTGTGTCATATATAATACGCTTTTTACCTAATTGTTTTGAATTTCCTTCATTCTCATGCTATGCGGCTTGTTGGCAGAGACCTTAAGCAATGTGGTAAAACAATTTTGTTCAATACCTAGGTACCAAACTAGAGAAGTTCAGTCCAAATTTCTTATGTTCAAGGTCAGAAAAAGTGTGTGGCATTATATACTAGGGTGTCTTCTAGCAAGATTGTGGTTTGGCTTCTACTTTAGTGCTGTTGCTGGCTCAGTCTTCTGATTTTAAGATTTCATTTAAAAATAGCTTTTACCATATTTAATTAGGCTTCTACTTTGTGCTTGAACTTTTAGGTGGGCTTGTTTTATAATGATTTTGTATTTTAGTTTCTCAGTATTTATTTTAGCTTGCATGCTATAGAGAACACCAGTTTCCAGCAGTGAGGCCAACTTTCCAGAAGCGTTCAGTAGTTTCATGTGACAAAATTTGAGTGACCTATCTGAGATGCTTCATCCTCAGAAACATTTAGGACCCTTAGCTGTTATTGAAACCAAGTACCAAGGGAGTGTGTTAGGCACAGGTGTGTCAGCTCACATTGGATGTCGGAGAAGTTCCTTCAATGTGTTGCTGAACACATCCTGCTCCTGACTGTGTGAAATTGATTCTAAAATCATGATGATTGACTCCTTACGCACCTCTCAGGGGTTTGGTCATCTCAGCAAACTCAGAAGACTCATTGGTTTGCTCCTCATCCCTTCCGTGAGTGCACATACCCCAATGCATATCTAGTAGAGATCAGTACACATTGTACTATTAACTGGTACTTAGATTAAGGAACCATCGCTTGCTTTTAAACTTCATTGCCAGTAGAACTAAGGAATGTGCCAACACTGGGGACTTTTAAATCTAAATTTAGAAGCTACTTATTTTATTCACTATTTTTTTAAAAGTATTTGTTTTGGATCTAGCCTGTGGCTTGGCAGTTATACACGGCATGCTTCAGTGTGAGGAAATCAAATTTCAGAAAGGCTGAAATTTACTGGATCCCCAGAATTCAGTTTGAGAACTACACTTGGGTTCTGCTTTTGGATACTCATGCTCACCTCTTGGGCTGCACTGAGCCCATGCAGACATGGGATCTAGGGACAGCCTCTGAGAGAGGTGTCCCTATAGAGAACCTGTCTCATCTGAAGAAAGCAATGCAATAATTAGAGAATGTAATAATGATCACAAAAGGGGAAGGTATGTAAAAGTCCAGTGTTTCTGAGTAACATTAAAACAGCAGTACTAAACATCCTGCCTATATTCTTTATATATATTTATATATAAACATAGAATCATTAAGGTTGATAAAGGTCATCTAGTCCAACCATCCACCTTCCATCAGTATTGACCACTAAACCATGTTCTGTAGTACCGCATCTAAATGTTTCTTGAAAACCTATAGGGACAGTGACTCAACCACCTCCCTGGGTGGCCCATTCCAGTGCCTAAGAGTACTCTTTCAGAAAAGAAATTTTTCCTGTTACCCAACCCAAACCTCCCCTGGTGCAATTTGAGGCCATTCACTAGTTATCTGGGAAAAGAGGCTGGCCCCCTATCTTGCCAGAACCTCCTTTCAGGTCATTGTAGAGAGCAATAAGGTCTTCCCTGAGCCTCTTCTTCAAACCAAAAAATTCCAGCTCCCTCAGTCACTTCCCATAAGACTTGTGCTCCAGAACCTTTACCAACTTAGTTGCCCTTCTCTGGAAATGCTCCAGGATTTCAGTGTCTTTCGCCAAAACTGAACACAGCACTCAAGATACAGCCTCGCCAGAGCTCAGTACAGGGGGATGATCACCTCCCTCGTCCTGCTGACTACGCTATTTCTGATACAAGCCAGGATGCCATTGGCCTTCTTGACCACCTGGGCACACTGCTGGCTAATGTTGTTCAGCTAAGCACTGACCAACACCCCCAGGTCCATTTCTTCCACACAATCTTCCAGCCACTCTGCCCCAAGCCTGTAGCACTGCCTGTGGTTGTTGTGGCCAAAGTGCAGGACCCAGCACTTGGTCTTGTGGAACTTCATCCCATTGGCCTCAGCCCAGCAATCCAGCCTGTCCAGATCCCTCTGAATGGCCTTTCTACCCTCAGGGAGATCAACACTACGTACCAACTTGGTGTCATCTGCAAACTTACTGAGGGTGCACTCAATCCCCTCATTCAGATAATCAATAAAAATATAAGGAGTTATAGCTGGAATATGAAAAATGTATTTGACTTGAAAGCCAAGTGGCGTGAAATATATCTGAAATTTTACTATTAAATATGAACATTTTAATACAATCCTATCTGGCATAATCTCTTCCACTGACTTTCCTTGTAATCTTTCTCTCCTAGCCATTTAGAAGTCTGAGTTATATCCCATCTTAGGCTTTCTTGAGCAGTTGTGAGATTGTGGTGCGATAGGCAAATATAAGTCTGAATCTGTCCTCAGTTCCTACCTGATGAATATAAGTGAGAGATCTTGGATGGGTAGTGCAGTAGTGTCCCCATATAACAGTAGGAGCAAAAACAGCCTCACAAATAGTAGTGATGATCATTCTGTAATTTTTAACACGTTCTCTGCTTAGCTGCATCCACATCAGTGCATATCGTTGGCTAGAAGGAATCACATGCTTGTTTTCATTAGACATTGAAATGGTTTATTCTCAGAATGCTATTGAGATTTAACACAATGAAAAAGTAGTAGTCAGCTCTCCAGGGACATACTGCTCTCTTCAGTGAAAACAGGACATCTGGAGGCAGAACATCAGAGCAAGGGGCAGGTGCTTTTGAGCTGATGCAGCTGGATTTTGCTATTGAATAGTAGCCTTGACACACTTCCCTCCTGCACATCTGGGCTACAGCTCTGCTCCCAGATACCACCAGATAACGTCACTCCTGTCTATAGCTGAAGATAAGAGTACTAGGTTTGTCAGATAAAATCCATGAAGAGCTGGGTGCATGAGGAGGGAGATATGATGTACTAGATTACATTAAAAAAAGCACTTTTTCTTTTCTTTTTTTCCTTATATGAATGACAGTATTTATGGGGAAAAGCATGAGTACTGCTTTCTTAGATTCACAGCCCACAGATCTATAATTTTCAAAGATGTGAAATTAATTACTTAATATTTTTCACTGAGAATATATTCCTGTACTCCTGAAATAATTATTTTTTCTTAAAAAAAAAAAAAAAAAAAAAAAAAGGCATTCTTAAATGGGTGGGGTTTTCTAAAGCAAATCATACTGAAAATTGAATTGACAGGTCTTCATTCTCTTCCTGAAGTCATCATCCATGTTCCACAGGAAATTTCTACAGTTTGGCCAAACATTAAACATTAATTATTTAGTGCCGAAGAGAAGCATTTCAGAAATACTTGGAAACAGACTTGTACCTTATAGCAATTATGATCTCCCTGAGCTACTCTTAAACAAAGAGCTTTGTTCTTTTAAAGCAATTACCAGAAGTTTAAAAACTTACAACAACAAAGAGAAATAGAAACACATAGAACAAACCGTCTAACACCAGTAAACTAAAAGGGTGCGTCTGCAGAAAGTGATTTCTGTCTTAAGCAGTAGATGAATAATTGTTTATCTTACATGTGATCTGTAGTATGATAAGAATAGACCATAGTCAAACAATTTCCTCAGGTGTAAATAAAATTATTTTCTCTGGCATTTGCTACAACAGAAGACAAATACTACAAAACCTGAGCATCGTTTCTTTGTTCTAAGATTGAAAATTTTTTGGTAATGTTGTCAATTGGACAGGTATCTTTTATCTTGTTCAACTGCAGTGACTGGAAAAGGGATTGTTATATCCACATATGTAACAGTTCAGGAGTTCTATGAGTGACAGCATTTAAGCATTCTTTCTTGGTTTCTATTCAGTATGTTTCAGATAATTTTTGAGTCCATAGCTTTTTAGGGTTTGACAACATTAACTGGAATAAATGGACTTTGGTCCCAACTCTTTCTTTCAAAGTCACTGGCGTTAAAGTATACATTAGTGTTAAGGCATGTGCTTACTTCCTGCTACGTTTTTATTCTCCAAAATTAACTACAGTCTCACAAGGAAGATGGGGGTTCTGTGCTGAGTTGGCTGCAGTTCAGTTGGGGTGGATGATAAGACATCTGCAGATAGTCCACCTAGTTAGTGGCCATCATCATTCCATTAAACTGAGCGGTAGGGTATTGTGCTGCTGAGTGAGGGGAATCTATACAACCTATTTCCTTCTGGTGGACAGGCATGATGCACACTACTGAAATATCAACTGCACATACTTCCATATGGAATATTAAGCTCATAGGCGATTGTATATAAACCAGGGTATCTGTTGCTCTACAGGTATTTAGGTTCATTTTCTCCTCAGGTAGTAACTTAAACTATGCTCCCTCAGGTTGGCAACAGTCTTCCTTTTTATATGACACAAACACTGCAGGTTATTTTTTAAAGCATCATGTTTCTTTGCATGCTTTTAGTGTTCATATAGTGCCAGGCCATAACACCCCTTGGGTCTGGCTTTGTTTCCTAGGAATTTGATTCACGCCAAAGCATCAGCTTTATCGAAGAGAAATCTGGGAGTATTAAATACCCCCCGGCATCCAGTCACAAATAACTTTCTTTCTTGACACTTATTTCTTCAAACCCAAACATAAGTCCATGCTGTTCTGGCTGCTTCATTCTCACCTTTCTTCTCTTTGGCTCTGACTTCACTTGCCACTCCAAAAACTCATGTATCTCCTTCCTTTATTACCCAGGGAAGCCAGCACATAAGTTGGCTAGAATTTCAAAATACATAGGGCAAGCTTAGTCTTGATCATACTATCAGTGAGCCCATAAGAACAGGCTACATCTAATCAGGAAGCTGTTCTTCATGCATATACCATGCAATACAGGACAAGAATACAAGCCCGACCTGAAACATTTACAAGCTTAGACCAAGACTCACCAGTTACATTTAGAAGAATGAGAGGATTGATAGGGGGAGGACATAATAGACCAACCAGGAAATACTACTAACTGCTCAAAACAACAATGGTAGTAATACACACTGTTGACTCCTTTACAAGTTTTTGGCAACATTACGTGAAGAGACAACTTTGGGGAAGAACAACTTTAGAGAGAGACCTGAGAGGCAATAAATGAATCTTTGTAGAATGTTCCTCTAACAGAACAGTAAAAGCTCTGAGAACCAGCTGCATGGGCAGTAATCTACTTTTGGTGCTAAATACGATGAAGAACAGGTGGTGAAATCCACCTCCATTGAAACCACAGACAGCAGAAGCAGCAAAAAAGAAGTGCATGTCAGTGAAGAGATGTAGAGAGCTAAGAACATTAGAGATGAAAAAAATCACTGCAGCTGTTGGCTGAATAGCCATTACATGAGGTTTCTCATTTGGTCAGGAAAGAGAGCTAAAGAAGAGGTCTGGAGTCAAGTACAGTTAAATCTCCAATGAATTTGTCGATAGAAATCTTTACAAGATTGAGATCTTAATGGTTTCTCTATGAAATAGATTGTTAATTTTGCTTACATTACACAGCTGTTCACTGAAGTTCCATTAGGAAATCAGAATTATTCTATCTGGCTTATGCTGATAGATTTAGGGCTATATGTTTTTTATTTAAATCTTGATGCTTCTGAAGTTACATTCTAACAAAATTTCACATTCAACCAAAGTGATGTATTATGGGTAAAGCAAAAAGATGCAACTTTATTACTCAGTTTTACTGAGTTGTCTTGCTCACTCTGTTTCCATGATATACAAGTTCAGATAGCTATTTTCAAGTGCTTTAGATCATTTATTTGTATGTATATTGAAGCATAATTCATTATGTTGGAAACATCATTTACAGTACAATTCTGAATTCATATTTTATAGAACAACACTGTCTCTATGTACTTGTCATTCTCTTGTGTTTTCTAACTGTCTCAGCACTCCCTTTCTTTTATTTGGAGATGAGGTAGCCATCCCACAGCTAAAGTTGGATAGGCATGCTGATAAGAGAGGTCTAGAATCATATAGAGACAGAAGATTAAAACAAAGATAGTACTGAGAGGGAGCCAGACACAACACTAGGGCTGCCCTAAAAAGTAATACCTCCTGTTTTATTATGTTGGCCAATGAAATTGGATGGTGCATTCTGCTCACGAAGAAGCAAAATTGCTTCTGACAGGCTCTTGGCAATACCAGGTAAAGTATTCACAGATAGGCCAGCAGTCACACACAGAAAGAAGAGCTGAACTCACCCAGCTGGTTAAAGGGCTCTTTGGCTATACAGCACTCCTTCTAAGGAAGCAGCCCAGGCCCAACACCTGCTTTTCCTTCAGTGGCTGTCCTTGTATGAGCCCAGAGTGGCTCCACCCTGGGTCCACCTTTTCTGGGCACATGGAGAGCACAGGTGCAAACAATGTGCCTGTGCTCCCTGGGCTGGCCACGCCTCTTCACCAGGTGCTCAATCATCAGTTCAAGCCCTGATCTAACAGTTCCCCTATGTAGTGGTGTGTCAGTAGAGGTTAAATCTTTCTGTCAATATTCTGTTCCGTTTTGTTCTTGTGTGACAGATGGCAGCAGAGGGGCAGTCTGACTAAATGGCATCTGTCATAAAAGTTCATTTGAAGCAAAGGTGTGTCATTGAATTCTTCCATGTGGAAAATATGTCATCTGCTGACATTCTTGCGGAATGTTTATGGAGATCAAACAGTGAATGTGAAAACAGTGAGGAGGTGGATGGTATGTTTCAGCCTTGGCGACAGTGACATGAAAGACAAGTCACATTCTCGATGGCTATGCAGATTGTTATGAGCATGAGGTGCAGGCCCTTGTTCATCAATGGCAGAAATACACAGCTAATGGTGGTGATAAACTATGGCAATATTGTATGAATTATAAAAATTTTATGCAACCAGTTAAGATTCTGTTCTGGTGGATTACTTTCAAACTAAAGCCAATTAAATTATTATATATTTTTAAATTCTGTGTTACTGGGCCTGTCACAACAATGTCCACCCTGAATTTGTTAATATTTTATAGTTAAATTCTCAGCATTAGATTTTATTTCTTTATGACTTTAACATCACATTGAATCACTGTTCTGCCATTTTTGGACCACTGAACCTGGGGCTTCTAATTCTGTTCCATTCCAAACTACACAGGCAATTCTCATTACACCACTGTTTTTTCAAAAGAATGAATTTTAACAGGGTTGTTAAAAAAGTGAACTACTTTTATGCAAAAAGCTATCAAATAGTTTATAAGTTATAAAGAAACAGAAATATTACACAGTTCCATATGCATGTTCCATGTGTAATAATCTGGCTCTTTTATAAAAAAAACACAAGCAACAGTGTTTTTTATGTTTAAATTACTATGTCCTCTGAGTACTAAAAATATTTATAATAACCTTCTCACCACCACATATTGACACCATCATGGTGAGCTTCAATACTTCCACTACGTCTTAAAACTTATGTAAATTGTGTTTTGTTTGGTAAGTATTTCCTTATGAAGACCCTGATTCCAGAAAGTATATTAACTTACATTATCTTGCATGCCTCTCATCAGAGTACTTACCATTTATCTGTTAACTCGGTTCTAGTAGCAAGTTCTTTGTAAATCTCTTACCAATATGGGAGTTTTCCAGATAATGTGTAACCGTTGTTTCTGGTATTAGAAACATAATGCTTGAAAAGAATTGGCTATGGAGGTGAATGATTGGATGTGATAAAGAAAGAAAAACAAATGCAATAATAATAATTTGTAATTGTAATTTATTGCTCAATGTTTGATAATTTCTGGGAAGATTAACACTACTTAATATTTGCCATGTGCAAATATAATTCAGCACACTAGCTGAGTACCTAAGATGCCAGAGTTCTTCATTCAGCCCTTGGTAGAGTGGAGAACAGGAAGAAAATTCCAACCTCAAAATCAAAACTGAATTTTAATTTTCAAATTTTCAATGTGATTTTAGCTTGGAAGCTACATGTCAGCTGGCAGAATCTCTTCCTCTGGTGGCTGAGATGCATCTACGCCTCTTCCCGACACTTCCTGCTTCTCCTAGGATGCAGGATCCCCTACAAAGGATCTCCTCCCCAGGATCATTCCAAATACTCTTCACTGTACTGCTTCTCTTTGCATGCTTTCTACATCAAAATTAAAAGCCTGTCCTGAAACAAATCTTATCATCTTGAATGTCCTTCAGAGACTTTTTCTCTTTCATTTAAATCTAAAGGTTACCAGACAAGGAAATGCCTTGCTGACTTCAATGTTGTACCTAGGAAAGGTCAATTAATGTTTGGCCAAAAACTATTTTAACTAGCTCATGTTCCTCCATAAACTCTGAAGTTTATGCTTTTGGTCTTCAAATTTAATGTTCTTCAATTTTACACAAAATAAAATGTAGTATTTTATTAACATAATCTTTATGAGGTCTGCTCTGAAATGGCTGCCGTCTGTAGGAAAAGCTCAATTCAGTAGTGTGACAGAAATTGATTTTTTCTTCTCTGGTAGAGCCCCAGAAACAAGATGTGTTACTCTGATAGCATCCAGTTTCCTCTTATGTCTGCAGTTCTATACTTTGTGACAAAGGTCTCTTTCTGCATTATGAATAAACCAAAAACTTGAAAAGTTTTCTTGTTAGGCAGAAATGAATATCATGATAGTCAGAACTGCACAAGCAATATGTGGAAATAATTACCATGAATGGCTTCAAATTCAATACAGTGTAGCTAGACATACACCCCTTGTGAGGCCCCATCTGGAGTTGGTACAGGTCCAGATGAGGGCCACCAAGATGCTCAGAGGGCTGGAGCACCTTTCTTATGAAGAAAGGTTGAGAGAATTGGGCTTGTTCAGCCTGGAGAAGAGAAGGCTCCAGGGAGACCTCACTGTGGCCTTCCAGTACTTGAGGGGAGCTTATAAAAATATAGAGAGTGACATATTATGTGGTCTGACTTTACATGGCAGGACAAGGCTAGTCCATGATTCTATGATTCAATGGTCTCTTGAAGTCATATACAAAACCTTTAACATTTATTTTAACATTAGGTTTTAAATCCTCTCATTTTCAGCAAACTTAACATCCATTTCTCCTTCGAAGTAACTTTCCTTAGCAACCCCTGAAACTCTACTTTAATTAGTGTTTGAATCCAAATTCATCTTTGTGATTGTGATGATGTTATTTGCTGAGGTATGGATCCCCAGCAGGTAGGATTTTAAGAATTAATAATTGTAAGGACATTTGTAGGTGTTAAAATGAAATCGTTAGATCTCCATGAAGCCAATCCTATAACAGGAGATGTCAGTCAAGACAACTGAGTTTTGGGGAACAGTTTGAAAGGACCTGTTTATCTGACTTTGAGACAGTTTATGTTCGTTATATAAATATGTAGTGGAGAGAAAAACTAGGAAGTCTGTTCCCTCTGTTGGATTAACACTTATTTTTTTGGAGCATCCCTTAATTTCAGTTTAGTGATTTTTTTTTCTATAGTATTAATAATTATGCCTCATAATCCTGTTATATAGTCATGTTTAATTAGCTTTGAAGGTTTTATGGTTACAGCACAGTCCTCCTGTCAGGGGCTGGAAGTACTTACAGGTCATCAGAAATTTTACAGAAATATTTCATATAATCCTTAGTAATCTTTTTTTCAAAACTGAGAAGTCCTGATCTCTTTTTGTATGAAATTTGTCCTATTCACAGCACTTTTCAACCTTTCTCTCTATTATTGACTATTTGCTTATTAATGGCGACCGTGACTGGTTTCTGGGAAGTGGATACATTTCTTTTCTTAGTGGCATAAATAAGTTTTCTGTTCCCTTTTCTAATAGTTCCTAAAATATTCTTGCTTGCTGCTGAGTGGGGAGCTATGGTTTCCAATTTACTCCAAAACTTCTATTCCTGAGTCATAGTACTAATTTAGAATTCATCTTTATCTATCAAGAATTATTTTTCTCATGTACAATACTTTGCTCTTAGCACCACTGAAGTCTGTCTGCCCTTTTATCTCCTAGAAATCCTAGAATGAGATCCTTCTCAACTTCTTGCAGTTGTTTTTTGACTACCCTGAATACCTTTGTATCACCAGGAATCTTTGTCACTTTCCTGCTCATCTTCTTGTTCAGAGCATTCAGCAAAACAGAATCCACAGTATGGGAAAAAAGCACTCGGTAATTGAACACTGAACTATTTTTGGTCAAGAGCATTTATTGTTGAATCCACAACCTATTGGAAGTCAGACATTTTTGGATTAGAGAGATACAGTAAGTATCACAGAGTATACTCAGGTCCTTTCCTTTCCTAGGTCTTTTGCATTGAGGGAGCAGAACTGGAACGCAGAATGCCTGCTGATCGGGAAGTGCGCTGAGATTTCTCCTACAGACTTAGATTCTAATTTCATTTCTAATTTGGAATGGCTCCCAGTGCTCTGCAAGGCCTGTCTAAATGACTAGAAGGTAAGTCTTTAAAATAATAAACTGAATTAGAGATTTAATAGTCGAAGATGTTAACTTTGAAATGACAGCTGTGATTTGTCCTTAGAGGCATTACATAGGATATTGTCTGCATGAGTGAAAAGGAAATTGCTAAGGTAACTCACTGCATTCCTGGAAGCTTTAATGAATACTTAACCAATTTTACCTTCGAACTGTGGCACTAAAGCAGTCTTTGCAGCAGCCCCTTCACTTAGATAACAATGATATGTCGCTGTAATCAGAATAGACTGAATGTGTTTTATAAATGTGGAAGGCCACAGAGGTGTCTGTTCCAAGACTGGGATACTTTGTTCCATCTTGATTCCAGGCAAGTTTCTTTATTTTCTTGTAGGCAAGTCTCTTATTTCCCTAGGGAATAATTTGCGTGCCACGCAAGCCCAAGTCAGATGGTGTATTCTAGCCAATCTGCATCATCATGTGTGTTGTAGGTAAACATGTCTTCCTGATCTGAATTTGTCTCGCAGCCAGAGAGATTCGATGACAGCCTGAAGATCAGAATGCCCAAGTTCCCATCTCTCAGCTGCATGTTTGCATTGCTCAGCCAGACATCAAGTTACACAAGATGGGGAACTCAGGGTTTTGTGTGGGACACAGCCACGAACTGGAGACAGAAAGAGGCTCTGTACTACGGCTTTTGGAAGATTAGCTTGCTTTTGTAGCATGAGCCTGCTTCTAAGGAAACAGCAAGATGGTTCCCTTTTCTATGTCAGGGTTGTGACATGCATAGTGGAGTGTACTCAAAGCAACTGCTGGATTGCATTTGAGTGGAGCTAATCTAGAAGGTGTTTCAGCAGTGAATATAAAGTGTTGTGGCTGTTCTGTTGCTTAGAGGTACAGTCCAATTTGAAATCACTGAGATACCTAAAGAGTGGGTGTTGGCTTCTTGGCACTAGCCGTTTCCGCCTACAGATCTGCTTTTGTTATGTTGTGCTGCTTGCTTATATGGACAGTCCCCTAGCTTTAAAGGGTCTGCTAGAAAGCTGGTGTACTATAGGAGTCACTTTCTGGGTTTTGGAGTAATTTTGAAGATAACAGAGAGAAGTCAGTTCTGACTTCAACACAGCAATGAGACTGCACAGACTGTGTGCTCCCTGAATAAAAGGGACTACATCTAGATACTCACTATAGACATGTACCCCTCTTTAGAATAGATAAGAATGCTGTTGCCAACATGTCAGAGTTAAGTTTTAAATATATGGGAAGATCAGTGATAATTGTGACTCTGATGAGGAACTCTCAGTATTGCGTCTCTTGCTTCCTTTTTTCCCTCTTTCATACCATCTACTTTCTGAAATAATTTCAAAAGGTATTTTCCAATTTAGTTTGGAAGGATGGTAAGATACGAGTTTAGCTGCTGGTTCAGGCATGTATTTCCTCTGAGATTTGGTTATTCATCTGTGAAATGAAAGTGTTACTTCACAAAGTTGTCATGAAGATAAATTTAGTAGAAACTCTCTGATGTGCCAGTAGAGCTCCTGACTAATTAGCTTCGCTCATCTTCTCTCTCTCCTCAAGCAGATTTTCTCTTTTATCCATTTCTTCTTCACTAATATTACTGTGTGCAGTAGTGACAGCTTATTGCCATTCTAATAACTTAAAATATTTCTTATTTATTGTTTTTCAGATGGCCTTGTCTATCTTGTACTAAGTGGATGTTGCTTTATCAGGTTTCTATTGTCTCTGTTGTCTGTTTGAATTTCTTCTATGAAATGACACATCTGACACGTTGTCCTTGATTAAATAATGAATTTAAGGACTGGAGATCATTATATCGTGCATTAGGAACTGAATTTTCAAGCTGAGGTTCTCACTTTGCATCCAAGTTTCTTTCTGAGGCCTTCAAGTAATTTAAAGTACACAAGTACAGACTTTTCCTAGTCTTGCTTCCTGCTCATTGATCTGATGTCTGCCTTTGCAGACAGTTGAATCAGCAAATCTGGAAGTGCAGAAACTGCACAGATGTTGAGCTAGTTTTTCCACTGGAGAAATCAAAGTGCCGTTGTGTCTCCTCTCAGGCTAGCAGCTTTAAAACTATACTTGGATAATTTTTGAGCTGAGACTGGCATGTATACTAGCTTGCCTCCCTTCAACAATCCGTCAGAAACTGCAGATCACCTTTGGGTAAAACAAGAACAAGAAAACTCTGTAAGCCATTTGTGTAGGAAGAGCCTGTGTAGACAGCAGAAACTGACAGGAAAGGGTTAAGGAGAAATTGTAAAGTGATGACAAATGGATGACTAACACCCCTGTTGGGGTACCTACTCTGGTGTAAAAATGGACATTGTGTCAAAAGAAAATTTGTGAAGACTTAGAATTGGAATAAAATACCCTCCCTCCCTCTCAAATGAGATGCAGAAACAAAACAGTACTTCCGTATTTAATGTGTAAGGCCTCTCTAAATGCTTATTTGGTAACTTCATTTTATTTCTCACACCTACTTTTAACACCTGTTAAGTCCCACATAGCCCCTTGGCATTAATAAGGAATGCTGCAAATAAGCACAATATTTATTAATAGGATCTCTAGTTGATCACTGTTTAGTCTGACAGTTTCATATTAAGATAAAGACTCCTATAAAGAAAATCAAGGATTTATTAAAATACATAGAACTAAGAACTTTTTAAAAAGAAAATAATTCTTAAATAGAAGATTTACCTATATTTATTTGGAAGAGTAAGTTGAAAATATTCTCTATAGCCATATATGTATGTTAAGAATTCTGTCTCTACACTTCTTTCATATCTTTTGGGGAATGTTTTATGGCTGTGTATCCGTCTCCTGCAATGGATGCTTTGGGACTTCAGTTGTCCTCTAGACTGAGTTATGCGAGCATTTATGCAACAGCTTCCCTTGATGTGTGGTGAATAGTACAACAGTGAATCACTTGACACTGTATGCTTCAGCAATCCAAAGGCTCAAAGCCATAAATCAGGTCCTAGAAGCTCTGAGGCTGGACATTTTTTTTTAATACAGAAAGATTATACTGTGCTCTGCTGTCTTTTTGGTAACTTTACTCTCTCAAACATTATGTGTCTGTGAGACGTATCTGTCTTTCACTGCCAGGACTGCCCTGTCGCCTGCTGGGTTTGCCATGATTTGTTCTGACATCCTTGATGTGAAAATCCTTGCTTTCCAAGAGTGCCATCTGTCAGCCTGGGGTTCTTCATAGGGCCTTGGTGGCCGCTGAAAGGGAATCAGTTCTCCAAGTGGAAACCCCATTTTGAACTGATAAAACCAAGAAGATACGTTACAGCATAACATGAGGGAGTCTTGCAGTCATTGTTTCTATTTTTTTTTAGATCTCTGGTTAAACTGTGCCCTGTGTGTGAGTTGGGGTTGTCCCCTAATTGTTTCAGCAAATTAAGCTCCTCTGCATTTAAATCTGCCCCCTTAACCTTCTAGTTAACCAGCACTGACCTTTTATGTGAGCTCTTAGACTACACCTTGGTTCAGTTTCTTGGAACATGGTCTACAAGGTTTCAGAAGAATGAAGCAGCCCTGTAGGGTCCTGCCTTTTATTCCGGGCTAGGACATAACTGTATAGAAACTCCTGTTTGGGGCCTCTCTGTTTTGGGCTGCATGTTAAAGGGAGAGCTGAAGACCTACCTAATTCCTTAAAGGAAGAAGAGAAGCTGCCCATATCTGCTGATGATCTTCAGTATTGTGTTTATTGAAGAAGTGTGGGATACTTGGATGTGGATGTGGGGATCTCTGATGCTTTCTTGCAGCAGCCCTGGCTGTTTGGTTTATCTTGGATGTGAGTGAGCAGAAGGGGCTCACCCAGCCTTGAGGGACATAGATTTTTTTAAAAGGCCATTGCAAAGCTGGCTCCAGATCCGACCAAACATGCTTCAAACTCAAGAAGAGATATTAAGAGCTGGCAACATTCAATATGTGCTACATCTTGGCAGAGGTTCAGGGAAAGGGGCTGCCCCTTCTGCTGCAGGGAAGAAAGACTGTAACTTCTGATGACTGAATGTCACAAAAGATGAGCATCTGCAAGCAGGAGTCTTTGTCCTTCATCTCCTAAAGGGAAATGAAGTCTTGTAGAAGGTAACTGTATCAACAACACACTCATCAATTTCATTTGTGTGAGGCTATAGGTATCTCTTGCAGTTGTGTGCTTCCCTCTTCCATGTTTTAACAGGTTCAAATTAATAGTTGGTTGTTACTGGGACTGTGGGGAAATGGCATCCCAAAGTAGAAATCTCTGTATTTTCCATTGTATCAAGAAATCGGACTCAGTGATCTTTGTGGGTCCATTTCATTTCAGGATATTCTATGATTCTATATGGGATGGAGCTGAAACAGTAAAATGATAATACTCCATTTATGATGTCCATGTATACAGACTCAGAGTATGGAGCTTGTACTTTTCCATCATTAAATAGAAGCTTCTGATTTGAAAATACATATTTTAAATGTTATGAAAACACAAAAATATAGCTGGGCTGGCCAGGAAGAAATAGTATTCCCAGAGAATGCTTAGCTTTTTAATCAGGACAAATCACAAATCTCAATTTATTTTGTCCTTTAGAATGTGAAACATGACCAGCATTCCCAAAGAAAGAGAAAGGTATCAATTAAAGGTCCAATCCAAAACATTGTATGATTCTAAGAGGGGAATAAATAAAAGATTATTGTGCACTGATTACTTTGGGTTTACTTCTGCTTTCAGCCATGCTCAAACTGTGTTGACTGTAATAGCAGTTAACAGATATTGGAAAAATCCCATTTTTATGCCTGAAAACAAAACAAAGAGCTCTTTTACTTACAGTATTTTATTATACATTTTAAAAGCAATTGGTGGACAAAGAGAAGTGATGTCATCTATCTGGACTTGTGCAAGGCCTTTTACTTGATTCCCCACCCTTATCTCTAAACTGGGGAGGTATGGATTTGAAGGGTGGACCATTCAGTGGATAAGAAATTGGTTGGAAGGTCAGAGCCAGAGGGTTGTGGTCAAAGACTCTGTACAGGTGTACAGGTACAGATTGTCCCCCTCTATGCTGCCCTAGTGAGACCCCAGCTGGAGTACTGCGTACAAGTCTCAGGCCCGCAACACAGGAAAGATGTGGAGCTTTTGGAGAGGGTCCAGAGGCGGGCCATGAAGATGATCAAAGAGTTGGAGCATCTCTCCTATGAAGACAGGCTGATGGGCCTGGGCTTGTATAGCTTGGAAAAGAGAAGGCTGTAGGGAGACTTCATTGTGACCTTCCAGTATTTAAAGGGAGTTTATAAGTATGAGAGAAATCAACTTTTTACAGGGTAGATAGTGGCAGGACAAGGGGGAATAGTTTTAAACTAAAAGCGGGGAGATTTAGATTAGATGTCAGAGAGAGTGGTGAAGTGCTGGAACAGGCTGAAGCTGTGGATGCCCTGTCCCTGGAGGTGTTTAAGGCCAGATTGGATGGGGTCCTGGGCAATCTGATCTAGTACTTGATCTTGTGACTGGCAGCCCTGCCTGTGGCAGGGGGGATGGAACTTGATGATCCTTGAAGTCTCTTCCAACCCAAGCCATTGATGATTCAATGATTCTATACTTTCTACTGGCAAGATCTTGTGCTTAGTAGAGGCATAGTTAGGCATGTGGAATGTTTTGTTTTGTTTTGTTTTGTTTTAGCTAAGTTTTTAAAGGCATAAGGTATTAACTCTATTCCACCCCTCCTGCTTTATGAAGGAGCTATACCTCTGAAACACAGTAACGTCTACTGGTCTCTCCATCCCATTTGGAAGTCAGGTGCCATTTTCTACAATGAGGAAGTTAATTCTGCACAGCAAGATATCCTTTCAGATAAGATATGCACGAATAAGATATTTAATGCAGACTAAGCAATGCAGGAAGAATGGAGCATGTTTACTTGCTCATGATTGTGGAAGGCACTACAAATTCCATTAAAATAAATAGAGGAGAAATTACTGGATTATTTGGAATGCTAATGGTTGCTGTAGAGAGATAACATTTAAAGTATAATTTCCTAGCTAATTATCCTGTCTATATGTTTCCTTTATAAGATACTTAAACTCCTACTGATACAGGAATGTACAGCATCATTAATTTTTATGGAAAGGGCTCCTAAATGAAGAAGTAGAATACACAATTAATAAGAAATCACAGCAGGGTTGTGTGGTTCACAGATCCAATATCTATGATAAAACTCTGATGGCTTTTTCTATTATTTACTAAGGTTTAAACTTTGCTGCCTATTGCATTTCTATTGCTGTATTCTCAACAACTACACTGAAGGCAAAACACTCATAGGGCTATATGAAAATTGTTGCCTTGATGTCACAAGTCTCTTGTGCCTTATTTGGAAGGTTAGATAAATTTTTGTTCCTCTCTAGTCCCTGTCAAAAACATATCTTGCAGTAAAATTAATTCTTGTTAGTACTGTCTCTTTCATGTATCTGAATAATGTTTTATTTCAAATATCCTTGGGAAAAAATAATTTTAAAAAAAATTTGCTTCAGTTTTAAGATTTGACCTGACATTAAAAGGTTGCTTGGTAATGCTGAGTATGTTCAAAGGAAAATCTGTCAATTCCTGGAGTGAATAATGCAAATGCAATAGTTAAGACAAGAATTTCTTAAAAGAACTTGGAAGTGTTTAGATGTTTCTGTGAATACCTTATCAGTCCAATTTTCTTAGTTAAATAGCAGCTGTATTCAGTCTGCACTTGTAAACAAAGTCGCTGCAGAAAATGTTCATTTTTAACTGAATGAAGAAACAGGAGCCAAAAACTTTTACCTCTATGCCTCCTTCATACCACTCACTGATGCCCTTTAAATTTCAAGAGCCAGCCTTCAACTTTTAGGAGTAACTGCAGTTTTTCAAGAGGCTGTGTAGTTTTAATAGGAACAGACTGACTTTTAGGAAGAGGATATTTTTTTTAACTGTTCAGTGTTTAAAGACTTGAACAAGTCTGTAGCTGTTCCACTGTTTGGGAGACATGTGTGTTGATAGTGGATGTCAGTCTCATTACCACTAAGCATTTATTTGACATCTGTCATTACCTCTTACAGAAGATGTTAACTGAATACAGTCTTACTCAGTTTTTCACAATGTCTGTTAAAAAATAGAATAATACACGCTTCTAGGCTGAAAGCATCTAAGACAATGTGTTCATTATTCACAGTTGGGATATTTTCATTCCAACTTCATTCAAACGTTTCTTCAGAGCTGTCTTTTCTAAAATCATTCTCTTCCAAACTTATCCTACAGGCATAGCTGTAACATAACTAAGATGAGTAGCAAATATTAAAACTACTGAATATATCAGATATAAGACTGAGGAAGGTAAAACAAGTTTGAACCCACCCCCAGCTGCCATGGTGAGTTACAGACCTCCACAAACAGCTGGTTTGCATAGGATGTTCATTTCTGTAGCATTTGGCAGTCTTGCTATGAAAAACGCATTTTACATATCACTCCCCATTTCAAATTTTTCAACACTGAACAGTGAAGAAGTTTATATTGTTTCTGCAGCATATCCAAGTTAGACTAAATATGTTAAATTATGTGCATGACATATTGCAGGGTTGACGAGCCTAGCTTGCACTTTGTGATTTATGATTTGATTTGCATGATTCATGGTCATGCTTGATATTGTATTGATAAAAGAAACATTTTGTTCTTCCAAATTACCATTATGCACTTTAATATTGGCATTATTGAATGTTTTCAGGATTCCCCTCAGTGGCCCAGCAAATCAAAAGTCTGATAGCATAATGATTCAAAACGTTTATAGAGGCCTCTTAATGCAGTTTAAAATGTCAGTGGTGAAATACAGTGAAGGGAATTACATTTTTAAAACATTTCTGGCCCTGCACACATGGCAGGGCGGCATAGGCACTCTGACAGCTGCGGCACTGTGGCTCTCTTCTTCCACAGTGTTGTTCTCTCTAACCTGGTGGGGGGTCTCACACCAGTATGTAGCTTAGCTCCACCATGCTGCTCTCTCATTCCCCCTTCTCAAAAGAATGGGAAGGGAAAATAACCCATAATCTTAGAATGACTTGCTCATAGAATGAGCAGGGCTGCCACACACCAGCTCAGATGCCCAGGGCCCCATCCAACCTGGCCTTGAATGCCTCCAGGAATGGGGCATCCATAGCTTCTCTGGGCAGCTGCGCCAGCACCTCACCTTTTTACCATGTAAAAAGAAAGTCCCCCTCTTGCTTATAAGCTCTCTTTATAGTACTCGAAGGCCACAATGAGGTCTCCCCATAGCCTTCTCTTCTCCCTGAAAAAGCCCAACTCTCTCAGCCTTTCTTCACAAGGGAGGTGCTCCGGCCCTCTGATCATCTTGTGTTTCTCCTCTAGACCTACACCAACAGCTCTACATTCTTCTTGTGCTGGGGCCCCAGGCCTGGCTGCAGTGCTACAGGCGGGGCTTCAGGAGGTCACCCTCTCCCTGCTGGCCATTCCTCTTTTGATGCAGCCTGCTGGCTCATGTCCAGCTTTTCTTTCAACAGAATCCCCAAGCCCTTCTCTGAAGGGCTGCTCTCATTGAGTTCTTCTCCCAAAAGCTCATGGGTTTATACAAGAACAGGGACATCACTCACCAATTACTGTCACGGGCAAAACAGACTCAGCACAGGCAGATAATTTATTGCCTATTACTAACAGACAAGAGCAGTGAGAACCAAAAGCAAACTAAAACTCCCTTCCCCCCACTGACCCTCTTCTATCTTCTCCTCCTGAGCAGAGCAAGTGAATGAGGAATGGGGTCCACAGTCAATCCAGAGTCCTTCATCTCTGCTGCTCCTCCATGGTTACTCTGCCCCTGCTCCACATGGACCCCTCCCACGGGTGCTGTCCTTCCCAAACTGACCCTGCGTGGGCTTCCCACAGGCTGCAGCTCTCCCAGCACTGCTCCAACATGGCTCCATACCACGAGGTCCACCCTTCAGGCACTGCTCCACACAGATCCCCATGGGTGGCAGCTCTGGCCTGGGCTGGATGTACCCCTGGGATGTGCCTCCTTCAGGCCTCATCCACCACTGCCCCATGGGCTCCTCTGTGGCTGCACAGGCAGATCTGCTCCGCACGGTGCCCACGGGCTGCAGTGGGATAGCCTCCTCCTTTGTGGGCCTCTCCTGGGCTGCAGGGAGCTGCTGCTGCATGCCTGGAGCCCCTCCATCCCTCCTTCTGCACTGACCTTGGTGCTTGCAGGGCTGTTCTCTCACGTTCCTTGCTCCTCTCTCCCAGCTGCTGTTGCACAGCAGTTTTTCAGTTTCTTATATCTGCTCTCCCAAAGGCACACCCAGCATCGCTCAGCTTTGACTGGTGGTGGGTCCCTTTTGAAGGTGCTGGAGGTGACTCCCATTTGATGTGGGGCAGCTTCCGTACTCTTCTCGCAGAGTAGCCCCAGTGCTATAAAAACCTTTCCCTGTAAGAGCAATCCAAGCCCGTATCATCCATGCACAACTCACTTATTTTCTAGCTGTACAATTAGACATACACCTGATGTAGTGTATAACACATCTATTACACACCGTAAAGAACTAGGGGAATAGTCCACTAAATGAATGGGTGATGTCTGATCATCTCCTTCAAGGCTACACAGAAATGGTACCTGCTGCACCTCCTCCTCTCCTTCTCCTCACCCCTTGTAGGGCTGTTTCTCACACATTTTTCCCCAGTCCTCACTGCTGTGCAGTGTTTTGCCCCCAGCCTTTCTCCAAGGCCCCACCATCATGGCTGCAGGGCCCAACCATACCTTGTGGTGAGGCCAGGCCTAGCCTTGTACAGGAGCCCTGCAGTCCTCTGCCAGCCTGGAGCACCTGCTCACAGTGCAGAAGGGGACAGTAACAAGGCATGGTGAGTGAAGATGCTCTTCCTCTGATATGTATGTAATATGGTAGAAAATACGTTCTGTTGAGCCATCCTGCTAGCTTGAGACACTGAGCACTAACACAGTGATTTTTGTGGTCTCCCTGTCCATGTTAACTCTAGTATGGGCGGCAGATGGATGCTGATCAAATTGATGAACCTATAGTTGTCTCAGCATCAACAAGAAAGGAAAAAAATCTCTTCACAGTATTTGCCCCAAGCGCCCCTTGCTTTGTAGATAAACTTCAGTAGTAATAGGACTACTGTGAACATGCCTTGACATAACAAAGAGCCTTTAAAATGCTGCAAGATTTCCCCTTTCCATGCAGAATGCATACTGCCTTTTTGCACTGATGGACCTGGTACACACAAAACCAAGATCTTGCACATAGGAAGCTACTGAGTTGCTTTTGTCTGAAGCAAGACCTGAATGTGTGATGCAGTGCTCCATTCTTCTGGGATACAGGTCTTTTTAGCCACCAGTGGTATTTACTGTCTATCAAGTTCTGGAGGAGTCTCAAAGGAGACCTTACCACCCCCTACAACGTTCTGAAAGGTGATTGTAGCGAGATGGGGGTTGGCCTCTTCTTCCAGGTAGCAGTGATAGGATGAAAAAGAATGGCATTCGGTTGTGCAGGCAGAGGCTCACATCAGATACTAGGAAGAATTTCTTCTCAGGAGTGGTGAGGCAGTGGCACAGGCTGCCCAGGGAGGTGGTGGAGTCACCGTCCCTGGAGGTGTTCAAGAACCGTGTGGATGTGACACTGAAGGACATGGTTATTGGGCATGGTGGGGATGGGCTGACAGTTGGCCTAGCTGATTTTAGTGGTCTTTACCAGCTTTGATGATTCTATGATTCTAAGTTCTTTCAGCAGCAGGACAGTAAATGCAGCATGTCCATGTAGTCTACAGTGAGAAGCCTACAAAGGTCCAGGAAAGGGCAAATTGTTAATACTATGAGTATGTCCAAAATATCCACAGACTGTGCTTATTGGTACTGCAAGAAATGTGGAATGCACTCAACAGTGGATTGTGCTGTTAGAGAATTCCTGTAATTTTAAATGCTGTAATATTTAGGGATGGGTAAGCTGGTTAAGACCACATAAGCATCTAACCTAAACATTTGGGGTTTGAAGTTGTTTGGTTAGCTTCCCAGGGCCACTCCCAGTTTTCATACACTCCAGCACTTCCCTGTTGGGACAAATCCAGGAGGAAATATCAAAACACCATGAGAGAGGCCGTTATGTGAGAGTTGGTGGCCTCATGCCAGTGACCTGTTAACCTAGCAGCTAGATGAGCCGTGATCAGAGGTAATGCATCAGTATAATCCACAATGCACACCTTGTTTTATGGCTCTGCTCATTTTTTCTTTGCTGGTCAGCTGCTGGGACTCAGAGATGGATCTTGACTTAACTCAGAAAACACTACTGAAAACTCAAATAGCAAAATGCCTACTTAGGAGTAATAGGTGTAATATTGATTATTGTAGGAAAATCCAGAATTGAAGACTAAAGAGAATGAAAGTTATCACTCAAAATGCAAGTATGTCTATCAGAGGCAAGCACTTGATGTATTGTGACAAGTATATCTCATTCTTCAAAACAACTCATCTTTTAATAAAGACATATGAGGAGATTGAAGCATTTTCTTGTGTGTTTTGAGGAGCTGGACTACTGATAGGACATAGATGAGTTAGAGACTGTTGTCCAATATTTCCCGATAAAACAAATTCATAAATTAACACTGGAGCAAAGAGCATTCTCAGAAGAATAGTTCATTTTATGTATTAAAAAGCAGAACAACACTGAAGTGCCTTTCTTTATCCTGGCTTTAAAAAAGGTGAAGAAAACACTTTTCATAATGGTGTCTCTAACACAGATCATCTGTATTTTTGTATTTCTCTCTCTCTGTGTGTATTTACAGAGAAATATGGAGAATATCAACTGCTCAAGAAAATGTTGTATGGTTGTAAAGAACAAGTGATTAACTTAGTATGGTTTTGATGCTCTTGAGACACCAGGTAGTGCCTTGTTGCTGTATTTTTCATTTTTAATAGACATCATTTCCCACACTGCTAATAAAAGACCACTTCACTGAAATCTTTCTTAAAGGACAAATCTGATCTAAATTCCTTTGCTATCATTTTCAGGACTGAAAGATGTTTTTTTTCTTCTGAACAGAAACTTTCTCAGTCTTCTGGTGAAGGTGTACACTGTGTCTGCAGGCCTGACTTTGTGTGTGGCATAGCTGTCTGTCAGTTACTCTGGGTACAAAAAAGCTGTGGGTAACTGTTGTTAACAGCCACATGTCAGGGCAACAACTGCAGTTTCCTAACAGAGAGACAAAGGAGAGAAACTGCAGGAGCTCATACTACCATCATTATTACCCAGTCAGGAGTTGGAGCAGTTCCTGCAGCATCCTAAGAGATATGACTCCCCCTTCTCTCTTGTGGCAGTTATTTCTTTCGTTTTCATCTCTAGGCTTGTTTGTTAGAACTTCTCTTTTGTTTGCTCTAAAGTGCATATATTGCTTTATTAGTGAAGGCACACGTTTATAAAAAGCACATCTCACATGCAGATGAAAGGTTTGTGATGATTCTTAGTTCCATAGATAATGTAGTATGAGGGCTGCTCCAAAAGTAATGCCTCCTATTTTGTTATATTGGCCCATGACATCAGAGGTGGTTGTATGGCAGTAGAGGTTAAACCTTCCTACCAATGTTCCATTACGTTTTGTTGCTGTGTGACAGATGGCAGCAGAGGGGCAGTCTGACAAAATAGTGTCTGACATGAAAATTCATTTGAGTCAAAGTGTGTCACTGAATTCCTCCATACGAAAAACTGGCACCCACTGACATTCATCAGCACTTGCTGAATGCTTATGGAAACCAAACAGCGGATGCGAGCACAGTGAGGCAGTGGATGGTGCATTTCTGCAGTGGTGACAGCAACAGTGGGTCACTTCTGCTGGTGCAGATTGTTACGAACACAGCATGGCTCTTGTTTGTTGATGGCAAAAATGTATAGCTAATGGTGGTGACTGTTGAAAAAGAGTGTTTTGTAGCTGAGAATTTGCTCTGTCGGATAGTGTTATTGTGCTCTTTGTATCAGCTGTAGTTTCCATGGAAATAAATAGGGGGCATTCCTTTCAGAGTGAAAGCTAGTCCTGCTTGATAGCACCAGAGAGTGGGAGCTGGAAGAATGTCTTCAAATAGTGATTAATGGGAAACGGAAAAAGAAGACAATGAAGAATGCACCACATACACCCACTCTTGTCTTCAGTATATCTCATGGTAGAAGAGAGTGCTTTCTTTTTCATGTTTTTTTCATTTCATATAGTAAGCAGAACCTGGAAATCCTGATGCTATTAATTGCATGGTCTAAGGCTGATGTTGTCTAACCACAAGTGTCCAAAATTAGGTATCTAAAAGTAAGAATAAGTAATAGATTTAAGTTGTATTTGAAAGTACTCACTGCTTGCAAATCTTTTTGGAAAAAACAGAGGAAATAGACATTAAGCTTGTGGAAGGAGATTAATTCTGAACAGATCTAAGTTGGATCCGAGCTCCATCCTTGGTTGTTTTTTTTTTTTTTTTTTTTTTTTACCCTATCTTCACAAGAAAGTCTCTTACCCAAGAGGTAGGGATGGTTGTGATTACTTTCTCATTTTTTTTCCCCCTCTGCTTTCTATTTTGTAACTAAGGAACCATTGTGCCCAGACACTTCTGTTTAAGCTTTCCAATCCCCCTGAAACTAAATATCCAACTGCAGGTGATTGCCAAAATACAACCTGTTTTAACACTTTAATTTTTCCCTCTCCTTTCATCTGTTCCTTGTGTCTCCATGTGCTGTTCTGATGTTTACAAATCCTTGCATGGGGTCCTCTGTCAATGCCTCCTGCGCTACAGGCCTCACATTTGATCTAAAGACATTGCTTAGTTTATGACAAAGCTTGTTGTTTGCTGAGAAAAAATAAATACTGAGGCTGCGGTTATAGGATTTTCATTCCTTTATGGGCGCATCTTGGGAACAGATGTGAATGAGCAATCAGCTATGTATTGTCATCTGAGACTTGACACAAAAGCATTTTTTGATATAAACCCTTCTACGTGTAAAATCATTCTGGAGTCTAAATATATTGACCTATGCTACAAAATGACTTTTTATAAAGAGTCTTCTCCAAAAGTACAAAAGTACTCCTTTGCTGTGGGTTAGCCCCAGTTGGCAGCTGCACACCATGCAGTCACTGTCCCTTTATTACATTGGGTCAGTGGAAGGGGAAAAGAACAGCAAAACCCAAGGGTTGAAAGATTGTTTACTAAGCAGAGAAGTAGGAAAGAGACAGAAAACAAGTGATGCAATCACACACCACCTTCCCATGGGCATACTGATGCCCACTCATCTCCATTTTATTTCTGAGCATGATACCATGTGGTGTGAGACGTCCCTTTGGCCAGGCTGGGTCAGCTGTCCTGGTTCTGTCCCCCTTCCAGCAATTTGTGAACCCCCACCCTCATTGTTGGCAGGGCAGTGTGAAAAGTAGAGAAGGCCATGACAGTGTTCAGCAGCAGATAAAACGTTTTGGCCACAGATTCAAGATATAGCACCGTACAGGCTGCTACAAAGAACATCAACTCCATCCTAGCCAGACCCAGTGAGACCACTTTGCACGTCTCCACCATCAGACCTGCTAATGTTTCCTTTGTCATTTACCTGACAAACATGGAGCACGAGGCTGCTTTTCTACCCTTTACTGCTATCTAAATGTTGATATATCTTTTTTTTTTTTCATTGTGTAAAACTGTATGAGAGTTATTGATTTTTTTTAAATTATTTCCTGACTTTTTTTTTTTTTTTTTTTTTTTTTTGCAGAAAAGTGGTGTGCTGCTACTGAAATCCAAAGTTTCATATAATGCCTAATGTACTTTGCATTTGTAATAAGAGCTAAGAGAGCTGGCTCAGGCAGCACTGTGTCAACAGTGTTTAACAATGAGTTCCCACAGTGAATCAAGGCAGGATCTCTATGCGCCAGTGGTTTATGTGCCACAGGAAAAGCAGATGATGGATTTTTTTTTTTAAATATTGATTTCCATTTCAGCTTTCCTAGTGTTTTCTCTTAATCTTGATAAAAATGGAGGAGGCATTCACCTGAGTGCCACACTGTAAATGAATTCTTTATACTTCGTACAAAAGAACTTTTATTCGTATCTTGCTGGAAACTGTAAATCTTCATTTCCAAACCTCCCTGCCTTGCAATTTTTTTATATTCATAAAACAGTACAGCATACAACTTCTTTCAAAATGGTAAGGAGTATCCACAACTGAGATATTGAAATATATGGAATGTAAGACTGCTTTGAAATGCTGGGTTCCTGTACTTTATAGTCCAGTATTCAATTATACATAACATTTTCTTCCTTTAATACTGCCAGTAGAATTCAATCCACAACAACAACTAAAAAAAAAAGACAAAAAAATGCAAACGCAATCAAAAAAATAAGGAACCCTCCAAACTCTGTGAAATCTTTTTGTGTTAAACTTCATCACTTCTTTTATTTAAGATATTTAATTCTTTAGTTCAGTATCTTTATTTATTATATGTCAAAAAATGTCTGAGTTAACTGCTTACTTTCATCTTAATGTTATAATGTTGTCATCTTTAACATTCGGTCTATAGTGGTAGCTTTTTTATGTATATACATTGTACCTTCCATTCATTTTTGGGAGCACTTTCACAATCTTATTTTCCAGTTCCAACGTGCAATTTACAGGCTTTTCTGACTTATCCATATTATCTCTTTTTTTTTTCCACTGTAGCATTAAATGAACCAGTAATCTAATAAATAATAATAATAATAATAATAAAATATATATATATAGTGTATCTTCTCAGGTGCATTTCATAGAGATGGACATAGTTTTGAAAGAATCTTAACAATTCCATATTAAGTTTAAATTAAGATTTTGCAGTAAAAAAATCCAACAACAACAAAAAACCTTTGGTATAACTGTGAGACTGACCAATTATGTTTAAGAATTCTAACAGAAAGAGTTATGCTGAGCAAGCGTTTCAATGCTGAGAGCTCTGCTGGGCAGCATGGACGACCAGAGGGTAAAGCTGAGAGCATACCGAAGTGTGTGATTTCATTATCCAAGTTCTCAGAAATGTCCTAAGTAAGTAAACAATGTATGAAATCAAATGTATACTGAAAGTTTGAGACTGGACTTCAAAGTTCCCTGAACATCTCTCTTGTTAGCAAAACTGATAGTATGTTAGTTGCTTTTATGACTGCGTGTATGTATTAAGCCTCCATCTTCCTTTATGATTTGACTCACTATATGTAAAGAAACTACTGAGGTGTTTTAAGTTTTTTCAACCTTGAGTATTTTTAAGCAAGACTTTCAAGAATGCAATTTCCATTTCATCATAAAGCTAATTTACTGGGAACATTCTCAACATTTTCATGTCAAAACTTCTGTCAGCTCAGAAACCTCCTACAGGACATATGCCGGAGTCTTATCTCGTCTACTTGTCTTATCCAAAGGGAGGAGGCTGAATTGCTATGTAATTCATCCTCATTCAAGCACATTCCTTTTTTTTTTTTTCATACTTTCTCATCATTCCTTTGTGTTTTTAAATAATTGCACTATTCTGCTTTCTTGACATTTTGTTGCTTCTTTTGTTAAACAAATGATTTCAGCTGAGATTTCTTCAGTATTTTCTTTTTATTTTGGTACACTATCTGTTGTACCCATCAAAACCCTATCAAAACCCCTCTGTTCATGATGTAGTTGTCTTTGCCATTCCCCTCTTGCTCTTATTTTCTGTTTTCACAGGACTTAGCTATTTTTTCCTTCTACTCTCACTTGATTAGGGTGCATATTCTTAAACATTTGAAGAACTATGCATTTTTCTCTTTTTTCCTCTCATTTTTTAGGCCCACTGCCATTGATTGCAATGGGGATTGCATGACTGAAAGCTGTAGAAATACTGAACTAAATGACAGGATATGAGAAGATGCCTCTAGCCAAGCATGACATTATCAAAGTTCAAGTTTCCCTACTGTAGCACTGTGAATAAGCATTAACAAGAAACAAACTTGTTTGCATCAGTTTAGCAACTGGAAAAACGTAGCCCTTGGCAAATCAACAATGTTTTTCTGAGCTCTCCAGTGCCAGGCACTTGTGTACCAGTGCCTCTCCCCCCTTGGCAATTTGTAGACCCCATTTGACCTCAGGAGGCTTATCCCCTGAATATGCCTGACCAATCTGGTGGCCTTCTATGATAGAGTGATGGCATCAGTAGTAAAAGGAGGAGCAACTGCTGTCATCTACCTGGACTTCTGCAAGACCTTTGATGTGGTCCCCCACCACATCCTTATGTCTAAATTGGATATATATGGATTTGAAGGGTGGACTGTTCAGTGGATAAGGAATTGCCTGGAAGGTCACAGCCAGACAGTTGTGTCAATGGCTCTGCGACCAGGTGGAGGCTGGTAATGAGTGCTGCCCTCCAGGGCTCCATATGGGAACTGGTGCTCTTCAACATCTTTATCAATGACCTGGATAGTGGAATTGAGTGCACCTTCAACAGGTTTGCTGATGACACTAAGCTGAGCGGTGCAGTTGATACAATAGAAGGAAGGGATATCATTCTTCAATTGTTAGTAATTAAATGAAAGTGTGATATAGAGTTGTATAGGCTTGTAAAGGCCAAACAAAACCTTAAGGATCTACTCAACTAAATCGTAGATATTGTATGGTGAAGTGACAGTTTGCTCTGTTATGCTAACAGTCTGATAATGTTGCCAAGATTTAGAGTACATACAGATACATTAGAGTACCTATTTTTGTCATACAGATTAAATTGAGATAAAATAATTGCTAATATTATGCTATGAATAGCATAGCAAAGCATTTATTTGACAGGAGAAGATGCCATGGGCACAAACTGGATCATAGGAGGTTCCCCCTGAACATCAGTCAGCACTTCTGTGCTGTGTGGGTGATGGAGCCTTGGCGCAGGTTGCCCAGAGGCTGTTGGGTCACTTCTTATGCTGAGCAATAAAGAATCATTTAATCACATAGAGCAAATGCTATTTTTTTCTTTTCTGTCTTTTAGAGGAGATTTCCACAGTGGTTTTATGTCTGTATTTCTGAATACATTTTCTCATTTGGAAGTCTTTTCAGCTTTTCATATATTTCAGAGAGTAAAAATGTGATGGCTCAAGAGGAGAAATACTTAAAAAACTGAAATTTAAGACAGAAGGACAATGAAATATTCAGCTAATTATTGTGTAGATTAGATGTATTACCAGAATTTGGATCTGTCTTTGGCATGGTAATGTACATTTAGCATAACCACTAACATGGTAATGCCACTGCCTTACAGGACTCTCCACCTGTCCTGTGTTTGCTGCGTATTGTTACGACCTTTGAGAGTTTTACAAGGTTGAAGGGTTTTTGGCTTTGGCCCTGAGTGGGAAAGTGTGAGACCTGCTGCATTAGGTGACACGGATATTTTCCATCTGAATGTACGTTTTTTGCTGGCATTGTAGTTTTTGCCTTCACTTAAACAGACCTTGCAGATATTGGGCAGGACATGTCGCTGTGCTAGTTATTTAAAAATACTTAAAAAGTTAGCATACTATCACAAAGTCATTGATGTTCCCTGGCTTCTATGCTTCTATTAATTGCCTTGTGCACAGATGGCTGACTGAGTTCAAAGGACGAGTTATCCTTTGTGGAAGAGTATAGCATGGACGGCAAGCAGCAAACTTTCTACAGAATTGTTGGAGTATTAACATTCATTGTCATATTCAAGAAAATTATCATTTTCAGTTCTCTCTTAATAGTTCATTAAACTCAGATTGAATTTTGGACATAGATTAGACAGTTTGTGAAGCAATAAGTAGTGGTCAGGACAAAAACTAGATTAAAGTGGGAATGGGAAATACTGTTTAAAGAGGATGCAAAGAAAGTTCACAGCAGTTTCCTGTTCTCACAGGAGTGACCCTGCTCTGAAGTCACCTCCAGAGGCTGGTTCAGCAAAAGAGAAGCCCAGCCTGACTGCCTTTAGTCAGTCTTTGGAAGAGCTTTTCTTCGCCAGTGGATTACAGGAAAAATCCAGAGGAAGTAGCACCCTGCACCACTGCATTGTAAATTGTAGTGTAGCAGCTGACACCAATTGGAAGACATTTCCTGTAGGACGTGTCATTATTTTATTTTACTTTTTCCTAAAGGATTTACCAAAATGCAGAGAATAATGCTGCCATTTTCTTCCCACTCAGGCAATGAAGACCCTGGACTGGGATCAAAATTGTGTATTGTGTCATATCCCAGATGGACATTAAGTAAAGTATTCTGTTTTTTATCACACTTGCTAGTTTTCTTTTCTTATTCCATGTGCTGGTAGAGAAGATGTTTAACTAAGAGAATTCCTGTTTTGAGCACTTGTTTACTTTTCATTCATTTTGTAGAAACACTACATCAGGGTTTGAGCACACCTTAGCCTGAGACCTGAAATCTGACAATCCTGCCGGGGTATATATGATGAGTTCAGTATTATTTTCAGTTGATGTGCAAGAGCAATGGACTTAAATGGGTGATTGTAAACCTGAACTATTTCAAATACTCTCACTGTTGAACTGCCAGTAATCTTTTTGTTTGTTTGCACTGTGCTATAGTTCTTTCAAAAGCAAATCTAATTACCAGACTCCCTCTCATTTTCCTGTAGTGACTCCACCACTGTGTACAGGCTGGTTGTTCCTCCATGACTGACTTCACTATCACTGACTCTTTGAACTGTCAGCAATCCCGTCATCTGCTAATTAAGCATCTAGAGTTTCAATTGCAACAAACGTAAGGTATTTTCATTTATTAGGTACTTACAAATCACATTACAACCCAAGGCATAGGGCGGGTTCGCTGCAGTCTGTCTCTGGATGCAAAAATACTTAAGCTGGTGAGACCACCTAGAATAGAAAATGGCTGTGTCAGCCAGTCATCACATGTGCAGTGTAAACACACACAGTGAGGCAGATTCTTTCGTAAAACGTAAGAGTTATCAGGCTCTGCCCAGACACCAGCCAGACTATGACCAAAGTTTCAAGCTGTAATTCTTTTATCGTTCTTTTGGGTGAAGTATTATTTCAGCAACTTTGTGCCGTGAGCCAAAAAGGATTTTGTAGGGTAGTCCCACCTGCTATTCACTGGGAAAACTTATTTTTAAACTGTTTCCATGAAGTATGCCTGGTATGGGATCAGACTTTACAAGCTGAATGAGGGTTCTGCTGGATACATACTCAGTACAGTGCCTTAGTGTATGTGCCGGAAAAGGTTTGATGCTGGACTCTCTCCCTCCACACCTCATTTTTAAACTGTTAACTATAAGCTCTCATGGTAGCAATGCTACGTCTGTACCTCTGGGGCCACTTTCAGGTGCCAGTAACCTCCTTAAAAGTACCCTTTGTGTACATTCCTCATGTAGGAGTTCTCTGGCCAGAAGTGGGATGTGTGGAAGGTTCTTGGTACCCTTCTTCTAGACCACCTGCACTATGAAATTCTCAAAATGTTATAGAAACATTGTATAAAAAGTAAAACCCATCTTTTTGTGGTCGGATCACTTAAAAATGACATTTTAAAGATTTGCAATTTGCCTCTGACTTATTTGTCAATAAAGATAGCTGTCTTTGGACTTGCCAAACTCACATAGTTTACAAATGAACTATGTTACAGCCTGCAGTCCTTTACAAAGAACATTTCTAACTTATGACCTGAATCAGAACAGAACTGTGAAAATAACATATGTTTTTATTCCAAGGGAAAATTCTTGTTTGCAGGACGTCACCATGATTTGTTTCACCAATGGTTCCAGAAAAATAAACATGACTCTACTGTCTTTCTAGTTGTCTGACATCTTCACAATAGGGTGATGAACTAAGAAACCAGGTATTTAAATGGTTTTTAAATTTCTATCTTTGGTAGCATTATTTCTGCTATTTTTTTTCGGCCGCAGTTCTATGCTGTTTGGTAGGAAGTAATTGTTTTCAGATGCAAATAAGCCTTTTCTTTTTTAAGTTGGTTATAGAGGGAACAGTGTGTTTTATGTTCTCAATTTTATTGCGTTACACTGTTAACATTCTTTGTATTTTTATCAATGAGAGCCACTGGTGGAGGAGCTGTGAAATCTGTTCTACTGTGACTGGACTTATAAAATAAAAAGTGTTATTTAGAAATGAACAGAGAGATTCAGTCCAACTCCTTTCTGTATGTATCACTGACAGATTTTTTTTTGCATCCCTTTGTTATTATGCCTGCAAGAAGGTATTGCCCATTTGCAAAAGTATAAACTTCTTATAAAGTCATCATATTTTTAGTGTAGTTTGATGTTGTAAGATCTGAGAGTTCAGTTATATCACGCAGTTCGAAGAATAGTATTATTCAAATGCTGAACCTGCAGCCTAAATTCTTACAGTGTGAAAGCCTCCTCTCATTCCAGGTGAACTGCTGAAGTGGTATCACAGCAGATCAAACTTGGGTGGCCCTTAGGATTTCAGATGGTATTGTCTGGGCAAGTGCTGAATGTACTGGGGCATATTCCAGAAGGCTTTGTGACATAACAGTTTAAGTGTTGAAAAATGTAATGGAAAATTGTAATGTAATAAGGTGCTCATATGTATATCTGGAGTTTTGCATGTATACATCTGGAACTGTGCTCTGTGGGATAAACACAGCTGCATTTATTTGAATGTGTGAAACAGATTTATATACACAGGAGAATAAATTTTGCACGGCATGCTCAAATCTACTAGAGTAAAGGATTTTAGTTGGCTGTGTATCACTGTAATGAGCTTACTCTTTTGCTTTTTTTTTTAATTACATGAGAATTACTTAAAAATCTATCCTCTGATTTTAAGTTCAGAATTTAAACAATCCAAATCCAGGTAGTTTAGCTATATTTTTCTCCAAACAATTGTTGTGGGCCACAGTGAGTAGGGTTGTCTTTAAAAGATCCCAGAGATGAAAAGCAGATATTCTTAAATAAAGCCACTGCTGTGTGTGTGAGGTAGAACGTTTCAGGGGAAAGATCAGCCTGCATTCTAACTATAAATACACTAAATATTGTCAGTTCAGAGTGATATGAATGTTAATCTCATATGATTAGAACTGTGTTGCAGTTATTAACATCTCTCTGTGCTCAGCCACCACCTTTCAAATTTTACAGCTGTATATCCAAGTAGAAACATTTATTTGCTTATTGTTACTTTGCAAGTGGAGTGGTGGGATTAGTTCTGCAGTAGGTATTAGTGCTGGATGCTGTGAATGGTTTTTATCTGCACTTTCCCCAGCACAGAACTCTGCCTTCAGGTCAGCCAGGAGGGCAGAGTGCCCCTTTCCTCCCAGACAGAAACATGGAGACAGGATGAGTGTCCCAGGAGGAACGAAGTGCAGGTGCGGGTCTGCTGCTGCTGTTGCAGGGAAAGTAGTTGATGACAGTAGTTCTGTCAAGAACTACTTAAGAAGAGGAAGTAGTTCTTGTTAAAACTCTTCTAAAACATTTAATTTAATAAGGCTCATGAATGCAAAGCCAAGATTATGGAAAACCCCATCTACCCACTTACTTTCTAGGATGCAGCACGAAATACCACGTTTCCTAAGTGTGGTTGTGGAGCCACAAAGAAAGATGATGAAATCAGCATTGTCCCTTAAACAGATTAACACTTCCTTTATAAAGCCAGCATGCATCCTGCCTCTGCATTAGAGGAGTGTCATTGTCTGGTCTGGTGGATAAAACAGAAGTGTATTCTTCTTCCAAGGCTACTTCCTTTTCTTTCTTCGAGTATTCATATGCAGTATAACAGACCATGTCCAGGAAGGTGACCAAAAAAAGTCCATCTGTGCCCAGATACACACGCTTTCCACAACACCATAGGAAATAACTGTTCTTTCTGTGACAACCCAGCAATACTTTCCCACTTTCAACTCACTGGAGTTGTTTCACACAATAATGAGACAGCTCATTGCATGAGCCAACCCTCCCTTGTTTCACTTGATGCTAGGCAGCCCTTAAGATTCTGTTCCTCAGCCTCTGCTAACACCGCACCAAACTTTCTTCCTGAAAGACCACTTTGCAAAACTTGGACATGTTTTCTGCTGATTTGCTGGCTGCCATGGGGCTGAATGCATTTTAGGCAGCTGTGCTCTGCCCTTTCTCTTACTTCTCCATTATCTGCCTTCATGTCTCTAGAATGGTGTTTGTAAAGAGAATGTGGTCCCTTTTATTCCCTCATAGCCTAAGGTGACATCTTGCCCCTTCCTCTGCCCCTTTCAATATATTGCCACACTCCCAGACAAACATGAAAAGTTCAAAAAAAGGGATTCTGTTTCTCTCTTTGCTGTGTACCAGATGCAGTCCCAGTTGCCATTTCAGTCAGTCACCTAGCTGTCATTTGATGTCTCTCATAGCTGCATAAGTTATTGTCGATTGTCAACTGCAACCACCTATAGGGTAACAGCCCTATGTACTCCTCCTTCTTACCATATCTAGACTATCTGGCTCTCTTTGAGAAGAGCCGTCTCATTAACACCACAAAATGATTTGAAGGGCACCTAGATCTTGAACGTGTTCAACTGATTTCACCTTGTTTAGAGAACTACAGACGTAGTTGCGATGTTAGCAGAAGGGATACATCTCTGGCTGCTGTGGAGAAAATGGAAATTGGAAATGCAGGGTGCTGCATGACACCAGCAGGGCTCAGGCCTACCAATTGAAAGGCCCAGTTATGCAGCTGTGGCAACTGTAGGCCACAGTGGGCAGATAACTATTATTTGGTGTACGGATCAAAAGTTTGTTTATAGCTGAACTGCAACTATCTGAAAAAGTCCAGCAAGGAACCCAAGTTTCTTGGTAGTGACATAAGTGGTTTGCTCACAGGGAGCCTGTTTAATTTGAGGAAAGGAGGAGAACTGGGAGAAAAATATATACTGGTATCAAGTTTTTATTGATTTTAATAAAAAAATGTATTAATAAAAAAATGTATTTGAATTTGGTAGATGGACTCATTTGCTCAGGACATTTTCCTTTCCCATGTATGAAAAGCAGAGGAGATAAAACGCTCCAAAGAACTGAAACTTCCAAAGTAAAGAGAGAGACCATCCGCACAAAGAAGTAAGGTGGAGTTTTTGGCTTTAAAAAGCATAATGCTTTCTCTTGGATGGGCTGTCCTCCCATAAAGCAAATATGAGCTCTCTGGGACTTACTGGAAGCACTCAGGTACCATATGTGCCATTAGGTCTGAGTTAACAGGGAGGAGATTCTGCAGCACAGCATAGAAAACCAGTGAGCGATGTGTTTAGTGGATCATGACTAATTGAAAAAAAAAAGTCAAGTTCCAGATCCATACTTATTGCAATGACTAGATGACTAAACTGGTATTCCACAGTCCATAGAGAAGGAAATGCCTCCATCTGTTAGGGAGTGTCTGTGACTTATCCAGCCTCATTTTCTCTAGTCCAAACTTCTTTATGTGACTGGAATAAGAACACTTCCTTGCTGGACTTGACAGGGCAAAGTACTTCAGCTTCTCAGTCTTGTCTTTCAGAGAAATAGCTTGCAAGCTGCCTTAATGGTGATGATGATGACCCCTTCTTTTTTAGACTGGCTAGACTCTTAGAGAGCATTTTATGAACCACTGTAGCACAAATGTAAAATACTTTTCTAACATTCGTTTACTCATTCCTGTTATGCTATGATAAAGACTGTTTTCAGAAGTTCACGTATGTTTCTGCTGCCTGTGAGCAATGGTCTGTGCTAACAGATTCCTGTGGCTAGTCAGTAATTAAAATCTTATCTGCCAACCTACTCCTTCTGTGCCATATTACCATGGTTTTTGAGGATCTACAAGAATAGACTTTGAGCACAATGTCTAATATAGACTGAGTGAAGATATGCTCATATTAAAATCTCTAGAAATCATTGCCAGATAGGTTTGGAATTAATTAGAGTACAACCATTTTTTTTTTCTTTGCCCTGTTAGGGATACCTCTAGAAGTACAAATTGTTTTATATCTGTATATATTGTTCTGTATATGGCATTTCATTTTTTGTACTTGTGCTTGTGATTATACTCTCTTGTGCTTGCCGCCTCAGGAGATTCTTGGCAAACAGGTAGTTATCGGGAAATCTGCCAAGTCAGATTACTTTGTGCTGCCCCGTTTCTGTCAATTTCAGTGGAATACTCAAAATGTAGTCTAGTGGTTTCAATAATAGGGAAGAAATCTGTTAACTATCTTGTACTGCGTACTGGACACATTCATGTTCCGGTTATAAATGATGGTAACTGAGCCAAAATACTTGGGGTTAGAGAAGCATTTTGCCTCATGCATACACCAAAATGAACAAATGTCTATCTTCTTCCCATTAACAATTGGCATTTCCTGACTATACAGACAATATATTTTTTGCTTCTTTGGTTAAGTTCTTCTGTGGCCCATAGTTTGGGAAAGAACAGATTAAGCTGCAGCTGTTCTCATGCTCAGCAGGCAAGTTCTGTGGCTGATTTATATCAGTGATATATACCCATTGTCATTGCTGAATGTCTGTCTCACTGTGTGATGCTCAGGAAAAAAAGTCTTGGAGTCGTTAGGACAGATTTCCTAGCTGGAAATATAGGGGATGCTACAGAAAGATCAGTTCCTATGCTCCTATTTGGAGCTAAACCAGAAGAAATCTTTTATCTTCTGTAGTGTGAATTTGCAAGGCACACAAAATCTGTGTGTGTCTATCACTCCCTGCTCTGCTAGCTGTCAGAGAAAATGGAGTTTCAGAATAATAGACAGAGAAATGTTTTACAACTGATGAAATGCGTTTCTCCTTTACAATGCTCAGTAAGAACAAGAGTGGCTCTGATGTACATGGTTCTTCTGCAGGCAGGGAAGGTTGAAAGGTCTGACAACTTTTCTCCTGTGCTTCTCCAGTCTCCACCTGAGGAAACAGGAATGTGTAAAGCTGAGAGTTCCCAGGAGTGCAAAATGGATTGATGCTGGATGTTGTATGCTGTATAAGTTGGCTAGGGGTATGGAAACGAGCACTTAGCAACTTCTCGGGGGATGGTGGAAAGCATCTGAGCCTTTTGGACAGCTTGACACAAGTGTGTATAGCATTTTCCCCGGCTATTTTTGCTCTATGATGCTTCTTATGTGCTGCATACAGCACTTAGATCTAAAAGTATTACATGGCAAATGAACACCGTGGATTTTAGAGCAATTGGAAAGCCATCCCATCATTTTAATGAGGTCCTCTTTTAGTGATCGAGTGGTGTGCTGATAATTCTAATTGCTTTGTCTATAGACAGCACAGTCCACCAATGTACCTCCAGGATGTTATTTCCTGGATGCCAGAAATTTCTTGATGTGGGATTACCACATATCATAAAGCTAACAGTAACACTCAATGACACTTCATGTTCACTAATAAAACATGGTGAAAGACAAAAGATATGGAAATCGGCCATTCAAATTTCTTATCTGTTTTGACAGGTGTTTTTTGGGTGGAGAGATGCTGTCAAAACAGCACTCTTTGCATATAAGCAGCTTATGGTTCATCCTCATGCACTTTAAATAAGCCTTTAGGTCTCCTCGACATTTAATAATAACTTGCTCTTCAGAATTTTAAAAAATAAACATTTAAAAATATAATTTGGCTTTTTTTTTTTTTTAACTGAATTTATATTGACAAAAAGGGCAAATAGTAGAATTTCCTTTGACTGGTGAATTAATTGATGTTTGCTCTGGTTTTATTTGAATGATGTATATCTAGACTTACTGCTTGTCATGAAAAATTCCATTCATTAGAGTGTATTTTTTAATGACAAAGTGACCTGATAAGTGTTTTTTTGTGTTAATAGTTGTTTGAAACAGGAAGAGTGACAGCTACTCAAGTATAACAGTCACACAAAGCAACACAGAAGGCAGAGACTGCAAAGGATTACTGCATTGTTAGCTATGCATTTCTAATCTAATTTTTATTTCAATAGATTACTTAGCATATGGTAAATTTTTTCGTTCGTTGTCTTTTTTAATAAAGTAGTTTTTAAAAGCAGTTTTTATTAGATATTATTCCTCAAGTGCATTTTGAAAATACATAAAGAAGGTGGGAGTATCTCACTTGGTTTGCTTTGTTCTGTAAACTGTTTCATCAGAACATTTATCTGAAATGATAGAAAGAAGTGTATTTTGAAACTATGCATGTACTAGGAAAGCAGATCTGATGTGAGTGGTAAAAACTTTCTATGAAAATTGTTTAGCAGTCCTATTAAAAACATAATTCAAGCTTCATCGTGCTGACCCAATAATATCACAAACTTGATTCTCTCAAAATGTGTTAAATTCATGCCACAGGTAGATTAGTCTCCCTTTCTCAACAAGTTGTTTTTTCTAAACATGTCTATAGCACTTTGTCACTAATAAATAATGTACAGAGTTTTCAAAGACTCTACCAAAGGCTGGGACAAAATGTCCTCTTTTATCCAAAACATGCTATTGTTTCACCCCCGAACCTGTCTGTTTCCTTAGGAGGACTGTCTCAGAAGAAAATGAATGTGCTGTTTACCATAGCATTGTTCATGGCTTTTTAAGCATCTGGAATTAATGTGACTGAGATTAACCTTTGTATTGTGTGGAGCTCGGGTAAGGAGGAGACTGGGAGGACAGAAAAACAGCATAACCTAGCAGACATAACCATGAGTATGTTATGCTTGGAAAGTTACTTTATTCCACAGTTAGCATTGTATATATGTATTTATATGATATGTAAAATTGGAGAGGGATTTTGATAATCTGATACAATCCAGTGAATGCATGTCAGAGCTAAAGATGCAAGAATTGCCTACAGGATGCAAAATTATACTGCATGCAGAGCTGGAGTGAAGCTGATGGCAGCGACAATGAAATGGATACAGCATTTTGTCTGTTCATAAAGCATACTGTAGATTGTGTGTCCCTCTGTCTTCTTTCCATCAGGTGGAGAGTAAAGATCATTCAAAGGAGCTGGCTGTAGGAAGACCATATAAACACAGGAGATTTTCCTGTGCTTTTATGCAAAGAAAGTAACTGGACAGTGTGCATTATAGCAAGTCTTCATACAGCTTTATTGTTCTTGCACTTAAAAGGATTTTAATGTCAAAAATCTATTTCTGAAGACTATTTCCTAAGAGTCTGTAGTGTTAACTAGTGTGCAGCTCTCCTTTCACACAGCTTATCAAAACCTGTTATTCTCACTGTACATTCTGCCCTACTAAGCATGCAGTGACACATCATGGCTCATAGAAAGTGAGAAGCTTGACAGCTGGAAATGAGGTGCACTTGAGGTTTTTACTTTTTCATCAGAAGTTGGTATCAGGTTCTCAGATCCCCTGGGTCTTAGGGATGCCAGGGAGTGGGAAGGGAGGGTGGGTAGAAAGAAGGAGGAGTGGGTTTGTTATTTCAGCTAATAAACTCTGGTGTTTAAACAATTTGTCCAAAGATTTGCAATAAATCAGCAGCTGATCTAAACTTATCTTACTTTCCAGTCTGAATACTGTCCTTCCTCCAGTCAAAGTAAATTTTTCACTTGAAGATGTGTTAATGGCTGTGTTCATAAAATTGAGTTGCTTTGTTTTAGCAGTGTTATCCCTGGCTGTATCAGAAATGCTCAGTCACAGCTTGAACCAGTGATTAAGCACCTGGGGGAAGGCAGGGCCAGCCCAGAGGCGCTCAGGTGCAAACAATGCACCTGAGTGACCAGAAGGGGTAGATCCTGGCTCCACCCCTTCCCAGACCTCATTTAAGGGTTGGCAGTGGAGGCAAGGGTATTTTGCTGGAGATTCCTGTGTACCTGAGGTCTTCTGAAGGTAAGCAGTTCCTTTCCTTTGTTTCTGTGCCTCTAGCTGTTGTGTTTGAGCAAGTCTTCACTTGCTGTTGCTGAGGACCTTGCTGCTCTGCTATTACTGCTGTGCTTTCCATTGCATTGGGCATGATACTGGCTGATTTTGTATTTTGAATGTAAACTATCTGAATCATACTTTATCAATATCTTTATCCCCTATGGTGGGGTGTGATTCTGAATAGGATTAGAAAAAATGATAGTTTATCCATATATGCATGTTTGAAGTATGGTTTGTGAGGTAAACAGACTAGCTAACTACTTAGCTTTGTCTCTTCCTCTGTTTAAAACTATAAACAAGAAAACAAATCAGTTATTTTCTGTCCAATTTCCTCTCCCTTCTCCATTTTTTTCTATCCCACTGGTCCTGTTTAATTTATCCATATTTTTAATATGCAGGTATTTTTCACATTTGACTGGAAAGTGGTAGCCATTATACATTAGCTAATGTTGTTACAAAACAGTGCTGAGAACAACAGCTGACCAGGAATCTGTAAATCCACCTCAGAAAAGATTAGTGACAGTTGGTGAACACAGTTACCTAATGGTGTGGGCTTTGTGTTTAGAGGGAGGCAATGAGTTTAACGGACCCACATGGTGAAAGAACTCAGCTGGGATTAGAAGATGAATGTGGAGGCCAGCAATCTAGGTCTTAGAGAATTAAGGTCAGGACTTCTTTTCTGACTCTTTTATAGGAATAAGAAGTATGAAAATAGAGGGAAGTCAAGTTTCCAAGAAGCTCAAGCTGAATTATTATATCTTTCTGGCTTTCTGGAGAAGGCTCCTATGGAGAAATCCTTGGTCATGGGATGTTGGAAGAAGAAATATATTGGAAGGGAGATTCAGATGTCACATGGAGAAACAATGCTTAGCATGGTAGTGTCTTAGACTTTGTGTGGTTTGGCCTCTGATGAACAATTCTCACTGCAAAAGAGAAGTGCTAAATGAGTGTTGCTTGGGGTGCTGGCTTGCCAAAGAGCTGGGCTGAAGCTGACAGCAGTGCCCATTGATGTCAGCCTTCTGATGCTCTGACCTTAATCTGAGGAACTGCACTCCTGAGGCATCTGGCATGGAAGTACTTTGTTCTGCATCCCAAGCTGCTGTAGGTTAATCATAAAATAGCTTGGGTTGGAAGGGGTCTTAAAGCCCATCCAGCTCCAATCCCCTGTTGTGGGCAGGGATGTCACTTGCTAGATCAGGATGTCCAGGGCTCCATCCAACCTGACCTTGAACAATGTTGTGTGGAATAATGAAGAGTAATGGGTCAAAACTATAAGCATGGAGGTAAGTAATGGCATACAGTTAGAAAGAAACTTCTTCAGGTGTATAGTGTTCCAATATGTCCAGTGAAATGTTTACTTTTTCCTCTCAAATATCTGGTACTGGTCATAGCTGGAGGGCAATACTGGAACAGGCTATTGATCTGATCCATTTTAGCACTTCAGTAATACTACAGAAAGTAACTAATGAACTATGAGTGACGTAGTGTAATGTGTTTGTTACTCTTAACTTTGTGTAATGCATTGTACTTAAACCATTGGTCTTTTTAGTACCACTATTCTAATGAAACTAATCTAAAAATACAATGTCCAAATAGCTTTATGAACAGAATTTGTAGTACGTTAGGAAGTTCACTCATCCTTAAAATGGCTGTTACTGTACTAATTGACTTTATGGCACAACATATTCATGCTATGTGCTTCTGAACACTAATGCTGTCCAGGAAGAAGTTCTATGTGGTGTAGGAATTCCATAATACTGCAACTTATTTAGCACTATTTCTACTGTGATGCCTTTCTTGCTTCCTCACAGAGATTTTTTTTTTTCCAAGTGATGCAACCTCTTCTTCAAGGGTATGTAGAAAAAGCCCTCCAGCAAGAGATCACCACTAACTTGTTTTCTGGAAACACAAAGGGAGAAATATGGGTCAAATTGGGTGTGTTTGTTGTGTACTGGAAAGGTGACCATGCAGGAGTAGTCCTAATGTGCAGAATGTGCAGTTATATCAACTGAGGGTCAACTTTAAGATTGCTCACTTCCAACCAGTAGCATCTGCTCCATGAAAGCACAAGGTGGTGGGAAGGCCTTGCTTTATTTATGCATAAGACTAGGAGATGTGGGAGTGTTGTTAAGATAAGATTGCTTATTTTCAGTAACTTGGAGCTGATGACTATCAAAGTATTGTTGCCCAGCCAGGGTTATGCGTTCTTTTCTTATTGAGAAGATAGCCATGTGATTCTGCCTAGTGAAAATACCTTTAAATAGCAAATAAGTCTGTTTCATGTGGTTTTGCATTTTCAGGCTTGACGTATAAATAATGAAATGAGAGAAGTATTAAATATAATTTAGTGTTTGGAATGCTTTGGTTATGCAAGAAACCGCACCAAAATGTGGGGGAAATGAGGAGAAAAAAAAATCATGAAGTATTACTGGGAAACAAATGTGCTTTGGGGTTGCCAGCCAAAGCATACAGGGGTAATAAAAGGGATTTTGGAAAGGGAAAAAAGGCAGATGTGATACTGGGAGTCTATTCTGTTGTTTCCTTTACCCCCTTATGGTAGGTGCAGAACAATATATGTTAATGTCTAAAATGCTTCACAGATGTCCTGCTGGTGTGATGGAATTGGCATGTGTCAAAAGCAAAGTTCACATCTTGTTTGTACTCTGACTGATGTCTGTCTTAAACACTTTCTGTGGGCCATAAGACAGCAGCAAGACTAATCCATAAGCAGTATTCTTTCTAAAGTTTCTGTCAGCGTATTAGGGCACTTCCATTGCTAATAAGCATCATATCTGCTGCGTTTACTCCAGTACAAACAACCCATCACAAATATTGAGCTAACTTTAGGATACACTAAGATTTTCTTCTTCTCTCTGCTGTGTGATTAGAAGTTGTAAATTTCCCTCTTTATGGCAAAATGTGATGCTGTAGGTTCTTTTCTTCTTAGCATTTAGCTCTGCAGTTGAGGTCCCTCTAACTGTGGCAGGGGGTTCACTCATACCAGGGTTTTTTAACCCTTGATAAAGTTTTTTTTTGAAACTCTTCACTCTTGCACTACATAAAGCCCAGCACCACGATGCATAAGCAATGCAGGATAAAGCAGTTTGCTGTACCTGTGCAGTAGCTCTCAGTGGTTATTTTCCTGGCTTAGCCTTGTGTGGCTCTGTATATTTGGTTACTTTGAAAACTGGGTGAAGATCAAGAGGTCCTAGCTGTTGATGAAATAAGTAGTGATTATTTATTGCATTGTCCTGTGTTCTAGCCTTCCTTTTAACAATGATGTTGAACAAGGTCTTTTTGCGTTACAGAATTGTATTTGTATATCTGCACAGAAGACCTCAGTGAGGCTTTCATGGACTCTGTGCAAGCTTGCATGCAGGAACTCAGGATAAGCATGAAAAGATACATGCAAGAGAAACAAAGGAAGTAATGGCCATTTCTCCCATCTTCCACTACACAAACAGCTAGTATACTTGCCTTGCTAGTGTTATCTTGATAATGAATAACCTACATCATTCTGTCTTTCAAGTATGTTCCTCAAATTTCCATTGTTTGGTGTGCAGATAGGCACATAAATCTACTGTGAAGTTCTTTTGAGATCTTCACCAGCTGAAAAGCATTATATCTGCCACTGCTTCTAAGTGTTTAGCAGCATTTAACTGCTGTGATTGCACTTTATAATAATGAAACTCTTATTGGTATCTCTCTAATGATATTTTAAATAGGGGAAAAAGTACCACCCACATGTCTTCTAACAAGGAACATCTGTTGAGTTAAAATAAATGAGAGACTTATTATTCTTATTGTACACAGCCGCCTCCTTCATAAGTACACCCGGAGAAGAGTTCAGTTTTAGAGAATGTCTTTCAAGTTAATAAATCCAGGTCTTGATGACTGGAGTTGAGAATAGTTGGATTTTGTCAGGGCAGTGAATACTTTTCCTTCCCGTGGCTGCACAACATGATCATTGGTGAACTCATTTGGATGCGATGAAGAATGGAAGGAGGAACTACAAATAATATTGAAGGTGAAGGTTGTTTTGTCTTTTTATTTACTCACTTCTTTTTATGTTATGCTGTGACTTCTGAGGAAAGTGGGTTTCTGCTGTCAGATAAGTGAAATGAGGTATTGAGAAATTCATGAAGGAAACTTCAAGTTTGCCATTGCACAGCCATTTTGAGTATCTATTTTTATTCCATGCTTCTGTTATATTGGGACAGAAATAATGAGAAATTTGTTTTCTTTGAATTGTATGTATTAGAGAGAAGGTAAAATGACGTGAGATTTTAATGATTTCTGGAAAGCAGCTGCCATATGGAGAACAATAAAGTGGTTGGAGACACTCCTAAGATATAAATCACTTCTGGATCATCACTTTTTTTTTTTGCCTTTTCAGACCTGTAATGGACTGTTTCCCAGAAAAGGGGCTCAGTTGGATCCCTAATTTTTCCAGTCTTCTCTAGATCAGATGTTTTGGTTGACATCTATGCCTCTTAGTAAAATTTAGACATCTTTCTCTGACTTTTTATCCACTCCCTTGTGAGGGAGCTGTAGGCTGCCACGAGGCCTTCCTTCAGTCTTGTCTCCTCTAGGCTGATCAGACCTCAGCCACACCTCAGACATGTCCCCCTCCGTACTCTTCACCATCTTCATAGCCCTCCTTTGGATGCCCTGTGATAGTTCTGTCTTTTAATTATTGTGTCACCCAAACTGCATGAAGTGTTAGATGTGAGACTGCACAGAGCAGAGCAGGACAACCTCTCCCTGTGCCTGATGGCATTGCTGGGCCCGATGCAACCCAGGGTATGGTTGGCCTTTTTGGCTGCCAAGGGACGCTGCTGACTCATGTTCATCTTGCTGTCAGCCAGAAATATAATAATGTAGAGTCTAAAGAGATACCACTATTGTATGTAGTTTTCAAGGTATGTTAGTAAAACATAGTTTAACACTAGTTAATAACTATTCACTGTAGATGTTTTCAATTCTCTGGCAACATGTGAAACAAAACATCTTTTTTTCTGTGCAGTTGCATAAACATTGAGCATCTCAATCCTTCGTCATGAGAATAGCCATGTCATGAAAATACCTACCAGCAGTATTAATGCTCAGCAGCTCTGCTCTCCTTATACACAAATTAAAGTTCTTGGGATCTGTGTTTCTGATGTCTGATTCCTTCAACAAGTCTGTATCAATGGAATTTACTTCAGAAACTCAGTGGCTGCTCAGCCGTGACCACATGTTATATTCATAACTTTAAATGACTTTTATTTTTTCTTAACCTGGGCAGTTAAAGCAGAAATGTAGCTTTTTAAAATTAATTAAAAACAGAATTCTGTTTCTTTAATTCTCATGTAAGCTTTTAAACCTATTATACTGAAATACAAACTTACAAGTTGCTTTTTGGAGTGGTAAGCTACTACAGCATTAGATAACACTGAGTGTGATGACTGTGCCTTTAAACTAGGCCTGAAGAGCTCTGATGTGATAGCATGCTGAAGTATTTATAATCAGTATTCTTTCAGCAGTTGAGCAACAAACTTTATCATACCTCAGCTCCTAAGCTGTGAATTTAGCTCAGTAATGCTTTAATGACTAGGAAACATACTTGCAGTTGTTCAAAAAGGTCTTAAACTGCTGAAGCAAACATCTAGCAGGTATCAGTCAATGGAAAAAATGGTCTTCTGGAAAGAGAAAATTGATCTTTCTCTACCTTGATCTTCCCCATGGTGTTACCTCTTTTGAAGATTGTGCTTTTTATATAAAAGAAAGTAAATACATACAGCATTTTGCATTTTATTTCTCTAGGACTAGGTTTCATCGCTGGCTTATATGAGCAGGGTTAACAGGTTGCTGCTTTCAGAAAGAGTAAAGCTTTTTTTAAAAAAATAAAACCACAAAAGTACTGAGTATTTACACACAATGCATGTATTTGCATGGAGTACATCCAGTATAGTTTGACACTGCGTCAGGGTAGTAGTCTTCATTCAGTTAGAGCTGAATGAAATAAACAGATGACCCTTAGTAGGATTTAGTCAAAGTGCTTAAAGCTTGAGAAGAAATGTCTATCTCTAATGCTAGTACTGCCAGTGGTAATGGTGAGGTAACAAAACAATAGAAACCCTCCCCCTCTCTTTTATCAGAGGTCACAAAATACCATTTTCTTATGAAGGTCTGTCCACACTGAAGGAGGTAGCCTGATTAACTGCCAGAATAAGTACGTTTGATTCCCACATAAAGGGGTTTATCTGACAAGTTAAATACATCTTATACAAACTTACGTACTTTGACTGTGCAAACAGAAGGATTAAGGTGGACAGTTGTTTAGGTATTAATCTTTCTATTTTTGCAAATGGTATAACAATTTCAGAGGCAGAGTATGACTTGGTTGACCAATGGGAATGTGATATGGATAGACATCTGTGTTGCAGATTAAATACTTCATTGTAATTCAGCTTTCTATGGGGAGAAAAGCCTTGAGCCAGAAACATATTACTGTGCAGATAAGGTGAATCAAACTTCATAAAAACTTTGGAAAAGAGAATGAGTTCTGAAGGGTTTTAAAAACAGCAGCAGGTAGGTTTGACAGGATGAATAATAGTTCTGTTTTCTAATGATCCTTTTGGGGGATTAACTCAGCAGGCAGCTAAATCCCACACAGCCACTTGTTCATTGTCCCCACATGGGATGCGAGAGAGAAATGGAAAGATAAAAGAGAAAACTCATGAGTTGAGATAAAGAGCTTACTAGTTGAAGCAAAAGCCATGCACAATGTCATCGTAATCTGGACATACAGCTTACTTTCCATTTTCTTTGGCCAGAGTATTTTTTTTTTTTTGTTCATTGCAAATGAAGAGCAACTATGGGGTATACTTCTGTGTCTTCAAATGAATAGAAAAGTATTTGGATATCTTTCCTGGATTTTAGTTCTCATATCCATTGTGATTATCTCCTGGATTCTTTTGGTTTTTATTTTTAACTTCTGTAAAAAAAAACAAAAAACAAAAAACAAAAAAACTAGAAAACAAATCCTCCTTTCTATTTTTCTCTACCACCAAACCCAGTCCTCTCTGGATCAGTTTCAGATCAATTTGTCTGAAATTTAAGGGTTTCAAATGTGTAAATATTTATAGAATTTAGTAAAATTTATAAATTTTATTTATTCTGTTAATGCTTCTACTGACTTACAGATTCTATTAATGCTGCCAGTGAGGGAGCAACTGCAGTAGTTATGTGTTATTTGACTGTCAAAGTGTCCAGAAGGAAGAAAGACTATGCCTTTTCTAACCATTAGACAACATCATTTGGTCATCTCACTTGTTTGGATTTCAAAGTTGTCCCCAGAAAACCTATTGTATTCTGATTTTACTTTTTAGCTTTTTAAGACTGATTATAGGCTGAAGGAACTGGGCTTGTTCAGCCTGGAAAAGAGAAGGTTGTGGGAAGACCTCAATGTGGCCTTCCAATATTTAAAGGGATCTTATAAACATGAGGGAAATCAACTTTTTACCTGAGTAGATAGTGACAGGACAAGGGGGAGTAGTTTTAAACTAAAGGAAAGGAGCTTTAGGTTGGATGCTGGGGAAGTTTTTTTTACTTAGAGGGCAGTGAGGTGCTGGAACAGGTGGCCTGGAGTGGTTGTGGGCGCCCTGTCCCTGGAGGTGTTTAAAGCCAGGCTGGATGAGGCTCTAGGTAATCTGATCTAGTACTTGATCTAGCAGCTGGCAGTCCTGCCTGTTGGTGGGGGGTTTGGAACTTGATTGTTGAGGACCCTTCCAACTCAAGCCATTCTGTGATTATATATTGATTTCCTACAGTGGGTAATTATCTAGAGGTTTTATTAGAACTTCTGGCATAATCCAACATATGAGACTCTTCAGAAAATTTAAGTTATTTTGAGTCCAAACTGTGGTGTGAATATCTCAAAAAACAAACAAACTTGACATTGTGGAAACTTTAAACTGCAGTAGGTCGGATTTGTATTACATAGAGACTTCTAGTTATTAGGCTTTGAACCTTCTCTAAGGTATATTTTAAAAGAGATGTAGTTTCAAGTGTTTGAATCACCTTTGAACACAAGCCAATATCCACAAACATTTCTGTCAAACACAAATTGTGTGCGTAGCTGTCAGGTTGGTAAAGCTCTGCTAATGGTCAGCTCATTATCAAACAAAATAAACTTAGCTTTCTCCTGAGATCTCATGTGCAAGTAAGGTACATTCAGAACATGAATTGCTGAAACAGTGATGAACCATGGGGTATAAAAACCTGAATTTTAAGCCAAAGCTGTAGCTTAGATTATCTGTTTTTGTCATATTTTCTGGATTTTTTTTTTTACAGCAAAGAAGAATATGGGTGAATTTGAGAATTACACGTAGTTAGTTACTTTATTGTTGCTGGGATGAAGACCATAGGGACAAGCTAAGAGAAAGCACAAGGACCTGTTTGAGTAAAATGACTGAAAGAGGCTGGAGTTGTGATCTAAGCAATTGGATGTTTGTTGATTTCTTTTGAATGGGTTAGGAATGGTATGGAGGCCAACTTCTCTTGGTAGCAAACAGTGAAGAAAAACAGAAAATGCATTGCCAGCTGCATGTCTCCTTTCATTGTCAAACAGTGAGTTTAAAAAACAGTGAGGTGCTGCAAAGGATGGGGTGGGTTTTCTTGTTTGTTATTCATATGCTTGATGAACACAAGTGAGCTCTTGGATTTTGCAAGATTGTAAGAATAGATGCAGTAAGAAATGCAGATGTGAGTTGACTTAAGAATTACAGCCTTACCTGTGTTCAAAATTGCATTTTGGGTGGTATATGTGTAGAACTGCTTACAGTGTCTCAGAAATGACATGTGTCTCCAAGGTGAGACTATCATTAATGACCACTGGTTAGAGGTAAGATGGTGGTCCTTCTCTTTCTCAGTCAAAATGGATGTGATAGAGACAGGAGCTGATAACATATGCAGAAAGTAATGAGACTGTGGTTAATTTCCTGTTGATAAACCTTCTAGTATGATACTCAGGACATCAGAATACATTATTAATGCTACACTGGAAGGGATATCAAGGGGCTTTTGTGGTTTATGAAGTAAATTGTTTTTGCTATGTAGCAAATACAAGACGATGCAAGCAAATAGTAATCATAAAACCACAGCGAAGAAGCTTTAGAAATGTCTGTGCATACACAGTAAAACTAGATGGGGAATTATTCCTTTTCAGACTTTTTTCCTTTTTTTTCTCACGAAGTAAAGCTTTCACAAGAGGTATATTAGGCTATGAGGTAATTAGACTATTTGGTACCCTATACTATTAGCTACTTCTGTCTTTCTGTACTGGGAGAATCAACCCTTACAAAATGATGTCACTTGCAGAAATATTAGGTGGGTTTCAGCTGATAGCCTCTGCACACATGGGACAAAGGGCATACTTTTCCCCAGGAAATCAGAACTAGCAGTTATTTCTTATACCTAATCAAAACCCTTTCAGGCAAATAAAAGGAAGATAAGACACGAGCACATGCTTTTTCTGCTCTGCTATTCTGGTCTAGGTAAGGACTTGATAATAGACAAAATGCTTTATCTGAAAAGGATTTTGAGGTATAAGCTGATCTCTGATTTTCTGTTTCCAAGTAGCAATACTCATTTGTATAACACTTTTTCTAGAAATGAAGAGTTAACCTCTATTGTGAAGAGATTTATCCTTTTGTCTCCAAGCCCTGGTGCATTGGGGCATTCCTGTGCATTGAAGCCAAAGCATTTATTGGAACACATTTGGATTTCTTCCTTCTATTGTCTTTGGTGTTCTATGCACAATTTTCTTCCCCTCAAATGTGAATGTTGTCTGGTTTTGTGAGGAAACAGCTTTAAAGATGACTGTGTTGCAGATACCATGTCTTAACCATTCTGCTAATTTAAAAAAATTATGAATTTAATAATGATGAAAAGAAAAAGGAAATCCTTGTCTTTGTTAGAACTTGAAATTCAAAGCTACTCAAAGGACAGAATATTATCATTGTGCTTACTGTAGAGCCATTCCTGTAAGATACTTACATTTGCTAGGTTAAAAACCTGATACTTGACTTTAGACTTTGGAGCTCTGGAAACTTCTGCATGTTGCTATTTCATATTTAAACTTTTAAAAATGTATGTAAACTTTGCAATGCCCTTTAGGAATGAATCATAGTATGTATTTTAAACACACTTATCATTTAGGAGCGAGATTATGTAACTAACTTACAAGAATTTTTCCTTACTGAAGCCTTATAGGATTGATAAAATATATGGAAAAGTATGTTATGTACTTTGTCTGATTAATCCCAGTGATCACTTTGTTTCTCTTAGTATTTTTTCCCCATCAACTCAAAATATTTGTCTTAATAGAGAAATGATAACCCATTCTTAGCCTGTTTTACTTGAAAGTATGTTGGACCAAATGTTGAGCTTCCTGTGGATGCACAAAATTCTACAGTGTACTGGAGCAGAGGGCTTTTTAACAGTGTCCCAGCTGCTCCACATAGCACAACTCCTTGTTGCATCAAGCTGCCTAATTTTCCTAATGTCTCTACTGTCCTGGGATCATCTTATCTGGATTCTTATTCCAAACTTCTCAACTGCTTCTAAGCCATATTGTATCTCTTTGTACGATATGCTGAGTACGCTAGCAATCAACTCTTCAGTGCTGTTTGTGAGCCCAGTTGTACAGAGAGTCAGATTTTCTTGCCTTTTGGAACAAGTATTATTCTTGCACAGTTGTCAAGACCTGCCAAGAACTATCAAATAGCAGTGAAATGTGAGTTTAGGCCAGAAAGATGCTCTTCTATAAGTTTATAATGGGGTAACTAAAAAGCAGTGCTCCTGCAAACTGTATATGGAGAGAAGGTGACCAACTCTGCATGTGCTGTAACCCATCTCTGTTATGGACGTCTGCATTGATGGAGGGAAATGACCTTGAATACAGTTACCATGCCTGTGACTGCCAGTGCCTGCCTGCTAGACAGATCTTCTGGACATCAAGCTTTTTTCTGGCATGTTACATCTTGGAGGAAAGACTCCTGTTTTCCAGACTCTAGAAAGCCAGGTAGTCTGCTGTGGAGCAATCTCACTAGAAGGTATGAGAAACCACAGTAAAATCCAGTAGGTGCATTTAATAAGATAGACCAGCAGAAAGAGAAGTCTTTGGCCATCCATTTGGATCTATGTCTGTTTATGTGCATAGTTTCTTTCCAATACCAGATGGTTGATGTTTGCTCATTAAAACTAGAAAATCAAGTAAGTAGCTGGCCAGGTATGCTGCTCATTCCTCTCCATGTTGGTTTTTTCCCTCTCTGGCTGGCTACTTATTTCAAGATGGAGATAACAGTCAGTATTAGATGGAATGAATGGCACTGTTGCTTGGTTTCTATAACTGCTTTTACAACAGACAAAGCACAGGAGGAAAAGTACTTAGGCACAGTTTGATCAACATTCTGAGCTCCTAGTTATATTATAGTCTTAATTTTGGCAGTGAGCTGTGAGACTGTGGATAAAACTGCATCTTGAAAGGTAATTGTAACCATCGATTTTGTTTATTAAACATAAGAGAAAGGAGGAGGGGGAAGGTAAGGCAAGATGTTTGCTACCTGTAGTCTTTGCTTTTTGTCTGTTCCCTTCATTCTTCTGAGTGTGCTCAGACTAAGGGAGGGGAAAGCAACCGGTTGTGATGGATCTATTTCTCCTGGTTAACAGCCACATGATACTTCTTTCTATCCAAGCATCATGACCCTTGGGCATGTTGATGTAATAGAAAAACAGCTTTTCTAAAAATATGTTAGCAAACTGTCTTCCACTGGAACAATTGTAGATGTTTTTTAGGTTAAAATAATCTTGAGAGATCTTCCCTTAAAAACAGGTGAAAGTCCAGAGTACTTGTACCCAGAGTAAAGTGGCTCAGGGTGGTATCTTTTGCACACTAGGTCTGGCCCTTAACAATAGAATCTTCAGTGAAGTGGCTATTACTGGATTTTTATGATACTTAACATCTCAAAATCTCTTGATTTTTTTAAAAAATCAAGCTTCCTGGGGATAGGAAGGCCCTTCAGAGGGATCTGGAAAGGCTGGATCACTGGGCTGAGGCCAATGGGATGAAGTTAAATGAGACCAAGTGCTGGGTCCAGCAATTTTGCCACAGCAATCACAGGCAACCCTACAGGCTTGGGGCAGAGTGGCTAGAAGGCTGTGTGGAGGAAAGGAATCTGGGGATGCTGGTCAATGCTTGGCTAAACATAAGCTAGTAGTGTGCCCAGGTAGCCAAGAAGGCCAGTTACATCCTGGCTTGCATCAGAAATAGTGCTGCAAGCAGGAGCAAGGAGATGATTTTTCCCCTGTACTCAGCACTGGTGAGGCCACATCTTGAGTACTATATTCAGTTTTGGACCTCTTTCTACAAGAAAGACATTGAGGCCCTGGAGCATGTCTGGAGAAGGACAATGAAGTGGGTGAGGGGTTTGGAACATAAGTTTTACAGGGAGTGGTGGAAGGAACTGAGATTGTTTAGTCTGGAGAAGAGAAGGCTCAAAGGAGACCTTATGGCTTTCTACAACTACCTGAAGGGAGGTTGTGGCAAGATGGGGGTGGGCCTCTTCTCCCGGGTAACAGTGATAGGATGAGAGGTAATGGCCACAAGTTGCACCAGGAGAGGTTCAGGTTGGATGTTAGGAAAAATTTAATCTTTGAAAGAGTGGTCAGGCACTGGAATGGGAGGTGTTTGAGTTACTGTCCCTGGAAGTGTTCAAGAAATGTGTAGATGTGCTAAGGGACATGGTTAGTGGGGCGTTATTGGTGTAGGTGGATGGTTGGACTAGATGATCTTGGTCTTTTCCGACCATCATGATTCTATGCTTTAAAATGCCTCCTGGAACAGGAGGAGTCTCCTAAGGCTTTTGCAATGCATCATTTGTAAACAGAGTGAGTTGGGAATGTCATTGTCGTGTACTGTGTGTGTACTGAGCTTGTTGCAATTCTACAGTTTCATGTGTTTTAAATCTGTACTGTTGTAATAGATGCTTAATTCACCTTGCTAAAGAAACGATTGGTGTTGATCTTCAGTTTCTGTTGCTTGGAGTGAGTTCATGCTAGTTTCTGGAAGAATGATTTTGTCAGTGTGCCATTCCCTGCAGGCGACACCAGGTCTGTTGCTGTTGTGTTTTGACTGAAACTAGATGTGGCCCTCCTCTGAACAATGCTGCTCTGAAAAAAAAATTATGAGGATTTGGTGTTGTCTTCCTAAGCAATCTTAAAGTCTCCTAATTCAACTGCAGTGAGTTGGATTTGCAGCTCCTAAGACCTATAAAACTACTGATGGTAATGAATGACAAGGTTATAACACTTAATAGCATCTTCCACTTATTGCTTTACTACTACCTAAAACTTGGACTGCACTATTGAAGCAGATTATTTATAGAATACTGAAAGGTTTAAGTGATAAACTTGTTTCTGTTATCCCCTTTGAAGTCCTAGAGCCCTATTAAACATCCAGCAGCAGGCTGCAAAATTGGAGTGCATGTAGTTCTCAGGAACACTTAGTATCATGTACTTTTCCTCCCAAATTCTGTGCAGATGTTCTGAAAGAGCACTGAGCTCTGTGGGAACGTGCAGGTTAGCTTGTGCCAAAGCACAGCTAGACATACGTGGATACAACTTCATGAGTGGGAGAGGTGCATAGGATACCTAACAGAGGTAGATTACCTTTTGCTTTCCTTTAGTTACTGGGATATTTCAACAGCAAGTAACTGTTGAGGATTTGGGTCAAAGTGACTTGCAGATTAATTCAGTAACTTCTAACTGACCCCCCAGTCTTGCAGTTTAATGTGGTCTTACACATAGCAAGAATTTCTACAAAGCATGATGGAACTTATGCTATAACTGCTGAAAAGGCATCTGTGTGTTAAGCCACAGGTATTGCATACAGAACTTGGTCTGTTTGTCTTCTGGCTTCTGTTATGAGCTGTTGCTGCAGATCATGCATCTGCAATAGGAGTAGATGTTGCAGAAGAGGTGTAACAGCAAATCTTGTCTTTTGTTGCTTTCTGTACTTGTTAACACAGAAGCTGAGGATTTAGCTGTGGAAGAAGTATTGCAAAGCTTAGTGTGTATTTTGAGAGAAGAAACATTGAAGTTGTTGAATGTACAATACTAGATTTTTCACTCTTATTGACAAATATATTGTATTCCTTTTGAATTAATTGGATTAGATGGAAGGTCAGAGTTATTTGATCAGTGGAGAGAAAATTCTCAAGACTCACTGATAGCAATGTCAGGCAGAGAGATCCAGAGAGAACTCCTGAGAGCAGTAGGGAGCAGGCAGCCACATCCTGGATGTCATGAAATTTCTTGGTGATAAGAGGGAGCTAAGTGGAGTTTGCTACAAGTATCATTGAATTCTGGTTCTAAGCCTGGAAGCTAGGATAGGAGTAAATATTTCTTGTGGATCTTTTTATTCTTTTCAGTTTTTCAGTTGCTTTTTATGTTTAAAAATCTTAGTTTTCTTTGGAAAGGCCATTGATAGAGAAGTTAAAGGCAAACTGCCTCCCTGCTCTGGCTGACTTGTCATAGCATCACAGACACCTGGCATGAACAGAAGGCTTTGTACGTGCTGCAGATACTGTTTTTCATGCCAGGAATCATCTCCAAAAGCTTTTGCTTACACAAGGTGATTTTGTTTTACAACCTTTTTGTTTTCACTGTTGTGAGCTGTTTACTTTTGGCAGAGAATCATAGAATCGTTTGAGTTGGAAGGGACCCTTAAAGGCCATCTATTCCAACTCCCCTGCAATGATCAGGAACACCTACAGCAGATCAGGTTGCTCAGAGCCCCTCCAGCCTGACCTTGCATGTCTCCCGGGCTGGGGCATCCCCTTGTCCTATCACAACAGACCCTGCTGAACAGTCTGTCCCCTTCCTTCTTACAGCCTTCCCTTTAGTTACTAAAAGGCTGCTATCATTTCACCTTGGAACCTTCTCTTTTCCAGGCTGAACAGCCCCAGCTCTATCAGCCTGTCCTTGTACAACACAACAGCTAATGGCAGCTCAGATTGTCTCTGTCTTGCCCTGTGGTTGCACCTGGCCTCCAGTACAGTGACTTCTGTGTGTTCCACAACTTAGGGTTCAGTTGACATTTCACTTGTCATGGTGGCAGAGGTGGCTGGGCTTTTGATGCAGCTCTGCCTCCCCATGCAATATAGAGAAGAAGCTCTTTACACAAAGAATCATGTGGCAATTTAAAATTGACTTCAACTAATAAACCAAAATGACTGAAATTTAACAGTCTGGCAGAAACAGATTTGTCCCATGTTTCTGAGTCTTATACTTATGATTCTGTGCAGAAATGTTGTTTAAGACTGATTTTGAGTAATTATTTTATCTGGATAGTGATGAAAAACAATTTTAGTAGTCACCACAGTTAAGCAGGAAGTACATGGAATAGCTGATACATTCGTCTGAAAGCAATCAACTTTCCCAGTGTGGTTTTTTCATGTGGCTTTTCTAGTATGTTCTGCTGTGGAGTATTCTCCTTGGGAAATAATTCCATAGCCTCTGAAAAACATATTCCAGCTTCTGCTTTTAACCAGAAGTCTGTGCATGTGAAACCTGATCCTTATTCTTCTTATTCAATTATGTTAATTATGCTAGAAAAGCTTTTTATGGTGCCTGTTGGGAAAAATGTGTTATATGAACAAGACATTTCCTGATATGGAATGAGTATTACACTTGTTTATGTCAAACCTATAGAAAAGTTATTCTGTGGTGTCCCATTTTGCCTGGGAAGTAAATAAAACTTAGAAAATATTTCTAGTAGATGAATCTGGACTGGTAAGTGCCTCAAATTCAAATAACTTGTTCATGGCTTTTGCTCCTTTGCCTTCTCTCTCCCTGTGAAAAGCAGTCTTTACAGATTTGCCTAAGGAAGGGTTGGTGTTATGTAGATACCTGTTTCAACTGTCAGAAATCTTAATCTTGTGCTCCAAAGAAGTCCTCTTAGTATGTTTCTCACTCATTCCTCATTTGTACTCTCATGGTGATAAGTGAACTGCTGTATTCCTTATATCCAGTGGAGTGGAATGATCACCTAAGATATAGGCGACTCTATTGCCCTGTGTGTGTGATTTAGGAAGCTTTTACTTAAAGGGGTTGCTCAGCAAAATGGCTTTCTGTAGAAAAGTGATATCTTTCTTAGATTATTGTTTTTCTCAAGATGCCTTTAAACACTGAGAAAAGCAACTCAGTGTTTTTCTTCCTCTCCGCTCAAAAATCCTATAACCAATGTTCTTATCTGCTTGCATGCTATGTATGGGCAGCATTCTTGCAGCTATAGGATTTGCAGCACTTATAAATCTATCATAGTAGTTTGTAACTAATCCATCAGGTTATTCTTAAGGAAAACAAATTATCAAATATTCTGTCCTTTTGACAACCTCACTTCATTTTTCTTTGTAGATCTGTATTTATAGCAAATACATTCTAAAAAGAGTATATACACACTGACAAAAGGACTGCTTCCGGTGTTTGAGCTTTTGAAATGTCTGTGGCTCAGCAGATGTTTGGTTTGATTTGTCATCTTCCATGTTTGTTTGGAGCGAGTTGCTTTATTTTCAGAATACTATTTATGTACAAGGATTGAGGTGTGGATGCTGAATGAGAATGGCCCTCTACTTGTCATAATAAAACTCAAAAAATATGTACTGTGGTTTGCTTACTACCAAATCACAAAATGTTTTGCTTCCAGAAAACACGGATACTCAGATTAAAAAAGGGCTAGAGAAATCTTTTATTAATGAGAAGATGAAAATAAGTATCAAGTAAGACCAATTATTTGATCTATTCGTGTAGAAGTGCAGGCATAGCCCTTCTTCATTTTTGCCCTTTGGTTATCAAAACTGGAACGGTATCCTGTTTTCCAAACCACAACACTGAGGTAGCAACAAGTGGAGTGAAAGCCCCGAGTCCTAAGGAGAGATGGCATGAACCCCTCATTCTGCTGTGTTACTGCTGTGTAAAGAACACGTGAGAAGCTATAAGCCATTCATAACAATACCAACTTCATTCTAGAGGAATTGAGCTTTGTGTAACAGGGAAATCAATCTCAGCGAAATGATTTCTTAGAAATCTCCTTTCTTGGAAACAGTGTGTTCTGTTGCCAGCTCTAGCATCATTAGTATAGTGGCATGTTTACAGCCTGATGGTTCCTCATCTGATTTCTGAAGGAGCTTGTTGGGATGGAGGAGAACTGAAATATTTTCCTTGCAGACATGGTCTGAGACCTCCACAAGGTTTTATGAAGGTCAAAGAGAGGTCCGTCAGAGCCTGAGACTGTTCTGAATACTGTTTAAAAAGGTAGTATAATAAATAATGGAGTATAATAGTATCTGTATTTTCTTCCCCTTTGTAGGTCTGTTCAGATAAGTTTTCCATTTCTGTACTGAAGTATTGCTTTTCAGTACTTAAAAAAAATAAATATTGTACCTTTATTCTCCTCGATCCTCATCTTATGCCCTGATATGTTCATAACAATAAAAATGGGCAAGAATATTGCATTTTCTCTTAAGCAAAAGAGGACATTAGAAGTCAAACAGAAACCCCTGTATCATGCTACTTTGCTGTCATTCTCCACCTCTTATTTGTTCCCACACCTTTCCAACTATGTCTTATTCAGTGTTGTACTCCTGGAGGCTCTGACACAGTGCATGATGATATTGTCTCCAGCAACTGATTTTATTCAACCTACATGAAAGGTTGGAGCACTGGTTTAGCATTTCACAGTGCCTAGGGTGATTGCAGATCTCCTTGTGGATTTTTGAAAAGGAAAAAACTTTATGGGATTGGTAAAATCGTGCTCCCACAGGATAATCTATGAGATTTTGAGGTCCGTTTCTACATGTAATATCATTTCTACAGGACTGACCACCAAACCTAGAAATCAAACTTATAGAGAGGTTTTAAGAGCGTTTTCAAGTTATAAAGCATCCTGATAAGAGACACGGAAATTCAAAGTAGAGAGTTAACAGATAAAACTTAAAATTCTTTCATTTGAAATTGCTGTAATTATAGCTGGGAAGTTGGTGTGTGTTTGTAAGTTTCCTTCAGAAATGGTTGTAATGATGAGCTTACAAAGCTGATCAGAAGTGAATTACATAGCGCCAGAATTCATTACCGAAAGCTTTACTAAAACCAGCTGTTGTAATATTGATATGAGACAGAGCAGAATAGCTTGTTCATAGCAGGCAAAGTTTCAGTGCTTAATAACGACTACTTTGGATTCAGTCCAGTGAATAGTTTAACTCTATAAATAATGCAATTTTGCTTCAATTTCCTCTCAAGATTTGGTCTCCTTAATGATTTCAAACCAGCCCTGTCCTATGGCATTGTTATACAGCTCTAAATGGCTGTGAATTGCTGACTCTTGGTAGCTGTGTGGACTTCTTTTTCTGCTTTCTCTTTCAGCCTGAGCCTTCCATTAAATTATCATGAAAGAAAACTAAGTCATAATGTGTGGCTTATGCTGTGTGAGACAACCACAAAGTGGCAACTTCTGAGTTGTAATATTTTACTCATTTCACTTGAGAGTTGATTAACTTTAGTAACTTATTTAACTTCAGTGTCTTTCAAAGTCAGGAAGGTTTATTTTTCATGCAACTGAGAGAGTGGAGAAGGTATAAAGATCATAAAACCATAGAATCACTTGATTTGGAAGGAGTCTTTTAGGGCCCTCTTATCCAATTCCTCTGTTCATTGCAGGGGGTTGGACTAGACAATCTTCAGAGGTCTCTTCCAACTCAAGTGACTCTGAGTGTGGAGAGAGTTCTTTGTTAGCAAGGATCATCAGTGAAAATGTGTGCATGAACTTGCAAGTGCCCTGGCTCTCACTGCTGTCCCTCTCCAGTTAGGTGTACGATTAAGTGCGGGCTGTGTGAAGAATGAAAGGAGATTAAGTGCAGGGTGCTGAAGTTTTACACAGGGATGAGTCATCCCGGAGTTCACATTTGGGTGTGTGCACACATTATGTATGTTTGCTTCTAGATTTCCTTACTTAACTTATAGAAGGCTAAGCAGGAATTGGATGTCAGCTTTCTCTGACCCTTTTAAAGCTGCCATGGAAGTGTGACTTGAATCTTTTGTGTAGTATTCTGAATACAGTATGTATACTTTCTATTCACTTACGTAGGTAAGGTGGCTAACAAGTATTATTTCTTAAAGTATTGAAAAAAGTGAATGGAGACTTAATAGCTGTGTAGACTTTTGAACCTAAAGACAAGGTTTTTAAAACTAGAGGCGGTTGAACTGAATTTCAGAAGTGCTGGTGAGTTACTTGGTGCAGTAACTGTTGTCTAGAACTAGTGGTGAGGGCAGGGATCTTGGCTGCTTGGTAGGGCTGACAGTGGGTTTATTCTGTATCTTTGTGTAGACACTGGTGTGGAAAAAAAGAGAGGAAACAGTGGCTGTATCAGGTCCACCAGCTCTCCTGATCTAATTGTAAGAGTTGCTGCTGTTTTTCCCTACTTTTTCCTGACTACCTTAGTCATACAGGTGAACAATAATTTTGGCTTTGATTTATTGAGAAAGCATTTCTAAACCTCAGATTAGGGAGAGAAAGCAAGAGAAAGTGAGAATACAAATAACTGAATCACAGAATCACTAAGGTTGAGAAAGACCACTAAGATCATCTGGTCTGATCATCAACCCATCAAGTGTGCACAAGGTAAGCAAAGCTAAAGAAAAAATAAGTTTTAAATCCAATATTTTTATAACCTTGTTTCTTTATTGCTATTTATTAATTTTGGAAACTTTCTCAAGACTTTTTCCATATTTGGGGTTGGTATGAGTGATGTATTTCCTTTGCAAGGCATATCTTGCGCAAAGGAAACAGTTGGAAGAGGCTTCTTCAGGAAACAAATTGTATTCAAAGCAGGATGATTTGGGAAGACCAAGCAGTGTGCAGCTCTTTTTGAATTTTCTGAAGTGTGAGAACAAATTCATAGTTCAACGAAAGTCTCACAAGCAATGTCTGCTGTCTTATTATTACTGTAGCACATTATATGTGAGGTAAAAGCAAGCACGAGCCAGGAGGAATTCTGTGCGTTAGTTTAAGGGTAATAGATGTAATGGCATTTTATCTAGAGGAGCTTGCTTGCAAGAGTGTCTTCTGACAAGTTTTAGAGATCTAAAGTCTCTTTCCAGAATGAGTAAATAAATCTATAATGGTTTTTAGAGTATTACCTGTACCTGAAGAGCCTGTAGTATCCAGAGTCATCGTACTGACTTATATCCAGACTCTTCACTCAAGTGGCCAGCAAGTGCTGGTATTGCAAGAAGCCATCCAGTCATCATGCAAGTGAAGAATTTTATTTAAGATGATGAAAATACTGTGTAAGTATGTGTGACACTGCATCATGACAAGAAGGTGTAGAAATGTACAAACATGGTAAAGAAGAAGCTAGGTGTTGTTAAATACAGTAAATCCTTGCGTACAGTAAATGGAGGAAAAAACCAACACCCTATAATTAAAGGAGGACCTTTTACTTTCTTTCAGTAACTTGTTTGCAAAACTCACTAAGAGTTCCTCTCTATACTTACAACAAATTGTAACACAGATTCTTATGTAATTTAAGTCTGTAATTTGCCTCACACTTCTCTGGAAAGGGTATAAGAAAATTAAGGTTAATTTTATTTTTTTTTTCCAACTATCCTGATTAAACTTATGTACTATGTACACTGCCTACCTTGATAGTATGATAGCATGCTCTGTCTTGCTGATGAGACTGAATCAAGTTTATTGGCGAACTCTTTATATTTTAATCCTCTCAGTGGAGTTCACAATAGAGAAGATAAGGAATAAGAGTCAAACTGAAATTATAAAGTTAAAACGACGTTTTAGTGTTTGTTTTAGTCTCAGTGTTATGAACTGCAAGGAGAAAAATAACTGAACCAGTATGGAAAACTTTTTTTACCTTTTTCTGTGCTGAATTCAGAATTAAAATTTGTTAAGCACAAATTTCTTTCAATATAAACACAATAACGATCTCAGGCTTTAATTCCCAAATTATTTACTTTTAAAGATGCATAGGCATATTTCAAAGCAGAAATTTCACATCTGTATTTGACTTGTAAAGTTTTCCTGTGCTTGTGATCTACTTGCTAAAAAATGACACGTTATTTCACAGCCAGCGTTTCTGATCCATCCCAACCCATTCAAGCCTATCTCATCCCATCCCTGGATGGAATATGACTTATTTTCAAACAGAAGAAAACACTAAAGCTGAAATCCATCAGATTAAATTTGTCAGTCCTAATTACTGCTATGTAAAAACTGTTAGAAAAAACATTAATGACTTAATCCTTTTTAAAAAGCCATTCCGCAACAACTTGTTTACAGCTTCTAACACATGTTTCTTCCTCTGTTAACTTGTTATTTCTCCAGTGAGAACACACTTTTTAAAATATTTTATTCATTTGCAGAAAAATACTACAGTATAATTGTCTGTTTATACTGGACATTCCTAAAGCAATTGTCTTAGACATATCCTGAACACCCACTATACAAGAACACACTCAATCTGTAAGTGATTAATAGAGACAATTGAAAGCATTACAAAGATTATATTTACATCACTTCATATTCACTCTTCTGTCTGACACAATCATCATTATGCCAGTAATTGTTTGAGGAGGGAGAGTGTAATTGGCTGATGGCACTTTCGAGAAGAATGTCCTTTCAGTTTGCTTTGTTGGTCGGATAACCAGCAGCTGTTGACATTGCAGAGAAATATATTCCATAGTACAAGCTTCTCACTGTATCTTCTTGGACCTGGTGATGTTAGAAGACCGCCACAGAGGTGGTCAGAAATTTGGTAGCGCCCATCAGTCCTTCCTTGCTTGAATCAGATTGCAATGCAGTGGTCCACTGTGGTCTCTGGTTTTGTGCCTCTTTCCATGCTCTGTGAAGGGAGCATCAGGCTTATTTGCTTTGAGATAACTAGTAAATGAGCTCTCAGAAGCGTTAGCTTTCTTTTCCTGATATTTTCATTGATTTCTAACAGAACTTAGGTGCATTTTGTCCCAGAATAGTTTTATGTTTTGTAGTCTGTCAAAATTATGCAATGATTAAGTGCTTATCTCTTTTGATATTCTTTTGTGTCTTAAAGCTGCTACTACTTGTGATGTAGCAGTTGTTTTGGAAAGGAAGTAGAATTTCTTATGTTCTTCTAACAATTGGTAATACTTTCTACATTTCTAATACTTTATCTTATATGTTAGTTGGAAGACCATAGCAGATTGTTCATTGTCCATGGACAGCTATGTTATGACTCTTAAAGAAATGTTGTATTTCAGGTTAGATGTATGTTGAAGGAACTCTACACTGGTTATTGTAAGCTGATACTTAGGTATTAGTGTGGTTTGGTGCTGAAAATATGGCTGGCATTTAGGAAAACCCAGCAAGTGTCCAAAAGCATGAATAGAGAAAGCGGAAACATCCATATGTCTATACTCATCTTTCCAACTTCTGCCTACTTATTATGCTAAAAATAGCATGAGATCTGCTCTGAATGTAATGCCTCCAATTTTATGATGTTGGTCTGCAACATTAGAGGCAGATGCTGGTGGTACGGCAGTAGAGGTTGAACCTTCCCACCAATATTCTGTTATATTTTGTTACTGTGTGACAGGTGGCAGCAGAGGGGCAATCTGACTCAATGGTGGCTGACATAGAAGTGTGTATGGGGCAAAGGTGTGTCACTGAATTCCTCTATGTGGAAAAAATGTTTAGTACTGTCTTCAGATTTTGCATCTTTATACTTCCTGAGTCAGGAATCAGTTAAGTTCTTGGGAAAGTTATTGTAATTATTCTTTGTCAGTCATAGATGTAAAGGAGAGTGCATATGAATGTACCTAGTAAGTCTTATTTAATCTGAAATATCCAGATCAGTTCTTCAGAAGTGTGAATTTGGATTATGCAGGTCAGGCAACTGGTGAAGAAAATAACCCACTGCCAATTTTAGAAAGCCTGCAGCCCGTATCCTTGTTATATTTATAAAACTTCAGGAGGATAAGAAGTATTGTCATTTCAAAAAGATATTTCACTTCTCTTAGTATGTGCTTCATATCTCAATATCATTTGCCCCAGTTTAGCTGCAGGTGTAACTAGAGGATGGCTTAGGTTTACTACAAATATGTACAGACTTAAACCCTATTCAGTTGAAATGAACAGTGGTATCTCAGTAGGAGTTACAGCAGAAAAACTTGATATGGTTTTGTTTTCCTCATCTCCTTGCAGTTTATAATACTGTCTAGCAAAAATGGTTGTTAAAGTGGAATTTGACTCCTCCCCTTCAAGCTATTTCAAGGAGACCATGTTCAGTAACTTTCTTACATTTGTGTTTTTTTAGAACTTCAAGGGAGACAGATGATAGACTATTTTAAAACTAATCAACAACAAAGACCAGTAATGGCTATTAAAGCAAACAGAATAATCCAGCTGTAATTTTGAGAGTTCATAAAAGGTTTTTAGATTAATAGCTTGAATAAAGTTTATATCATAGATGTCTGGAGGGAAGTACTCAAGGGATCTTCATTTGTATTTGAGTGACTGAGGCCAATGACAATCAGTCACCAGTTCTGAGTTTTGCATTGGAAAATGTGACTTTTCGGTGTTAGGAAGGCAGGAGGCAAGACTGGGTATGCGCCAATGCACCACTGTCAGAAAAGCTATTTATTCAGGGGATGTTCAAGGATGATCTAACCTTTAAAGCTGCTCCTATCTGAGGACTGAACATTATACACAGCGTGCTATTAGACTCTAATGCGTCCAGTACTTTATCTCCTGCAGGGCTTTCAGCACCACTTAAGATTGCACTTAGAAACCAAACTACAGAGACCCCAGAAAATTTAGCTATTCCCATCAGTGAATGTCCTCTTTGAGTATTCCCCAATAGATGTGAAGTGTTTGCTTCCTTTCAGCACTTTTTTTTCCCCCAAGGAATAACTGTCATTCTAATTGTAATTTATGACTTGTCATGAGGAAATCCAGGATATGAATGCTGAGAGACCACCATGATCTCTGTGGAATCTGGGTCCCACACAAAATGGTGGATAAATGATCTTTAAGGTCTTTTTCCAACCTGAGCAATTCTATGATTCTATGCATCTGTAGAGCTGTGCTTGCGCTCTTGGCATTTCTGCTGTAAATGTTCAGTATATAGTTTTGAAAGAACTAAGTCTGGGACTTGCAGGAGCATTGCAGAAGTGTTCAGAATGTCTACTCCATGATGGTTTCAGTAATGCTGAAGATGACAAAAGCACCCTTCAGATGAATGTATTCTGCTTCCCTGAAATAAGAAAATAGCACAAGAATTGCCAAAACAGCCTTTTCAAGAAGCTTTCCTGGAGTGGTAAGCACCTTGAAGTTAAGCTTGTCACTGAAGGAGAGACTACACAGATTCTGAGGAAAAGGCCACTTCTGCTCCAGGAGAAATCTGAATTACTCTGAATGAAGCTTATAAGAAGGTGTAAAGGAGGTGCTTCAAAAGTATTAGGCAAAATGAGGAAAAGTATGAAAGATGGTATTGTGGATGAAGAAAGCAACCAGGGAGATGGGAGAGATCTGGTCAGAAGAATGACATCTGGTTGCTTCTTAGGAATTTATCTAGAAAATTTCTCTGGAATATCTATTACTGTAGGTAATCTGCAGGCTGACACTGAGTGTAATTAAAAAAAAAATACTAAAACTTAGTCAAAACATGACAATTCAGCCTCTTGATTTTGTAGCCAGTAGGATTATTGATTTCAAGAACCAGATTTCAGGTAGGTGTGAACTGGAGTAGCCAGACTGTTTTCCAAGGAAATCCATGGCTTTGTACCACTGACCAATGTTCCCTATGTCACAGGGTCAAAATGGACCATCTGCATTTTGTTTGTTTGCTTCCTGTTTATATTGTTAAGCAGTGGTTTTCTGACTAGCTCTTAGGCACTTTCACTTCATGATCTGCTTTCCATTCCTATACCTATTTGGTAAGAACTATTTTTTTCCTTTGGAGTATGCATCTAATATAAGCATTTAATTTCATATTATCTTAGAATATCCCAAGTTGGAAGGAAGGGACCCATGAGTATCATCAAGTCCAACTCCCAACTTCCTGTGATGCAGGTGTATATATAAGAATACATTGCCTTATTAGATTTAAGAATTGTTGGGCACGGCACAAATTTCCCCTCAACTGGTAGGTTACATTCGGAGTGCCTGAACTTCTTGCCCTGCTATGTTTGGTCAGCTTGCAATCAACATGCTGCTGTTTCCTGAGAAAACATCAGCAAGAGAGTCTGTGGAGCTAGCTGTAATTCACAAGAAATGTCCTTAATAACACTCAACACTCAGGGTACTTCTAGATGAAAAAAAGTACAGAAACTTGAAACACTGGTGCAGTTGTTAGCCAGCTGTATAGTTCTTGTTGTTCTTGTCTGTACTTCAGGCTGTTGTTGGCCACCATGATTTTACAAGATGTGGGTGTAATTTTTTGCCTCTGAGCCAAGAGTAGGAGCCAGCATACTTGTATTTTTGATCCTGACTGTAGCTATGGAGACTGGGAAAGGAAGGAGCTATCTTCAAGGGCTTCTGAGCAGGACAAGGGTCAGAGCTGGAGAAAAAGGCCAAGCAGCTCTGTGTTCAATAAACTGAAGCAGGAAACCACAGCATGACTCATTTCTTATGTGTAATGTATCATCAGAGCTCTCCCGTTACAGTTCACTGGTGGAAATGAAGTTCATCTTTCTCTGGCTTTCAGGAAACCGCTGAGAGAATTCCTTTAGGGAAGCCACAGTGCTGGTGATGGGCATTTTGCAAACAGAAAGGCAACATTGATACCTGACTGCTGCTAGACACAAGCTGATACTTCATGTGGCCATACCCCCAGCCAAACTATCAGACTGTCTTCAAAATACCTTTTCTTGGTGAGAACTTCCACAGTGGGCAAGCACTAGGATCATAGGCTGGATGGATTTGCTCATTTCTTCTTACTCTTTTGCTTGGAATTCTTATGCCTCAAAAGTGATGTGAACAGCAAACTCTAAGAAAATCAGCTAAAACAATGATTCTGCTTTTATTTTGAATAAAGGTTAGCAATTAAACCAAGTCTTGAATGCGTAAGAAATTAAATTCCATCCTTGTTCTGATTTAATAACTATTTTGAGGGATTGTGATATGGGACTCTTACTGAACTTCAAAACAAAATGATTCTTTTTGATTCTTTTTATGTGGGATTTGAGGTTGGGGAAAAAAAGCATCAGTGATATATACTGAAAGTGCTCAGTGATTTGGAGAGAGAAGGAAGAGAACAGAGAAACTGACAATGCTGACCTAGAGATATCTTGCTTTTTTTGTTCCAAATCAAAATGTCTGTAACAGAACATTCCCATCCTGAAATATTAAACCATGGTCCCATGAGCTACAGGCTGTATTTTAACTCTGTTTTTGTTTTCACAAAAGGGGCATTAATAATGTCTTGGCATGGTACTGAGCTCCATCAATTGTGTAAAATTTTGTTGCCTGCTGTGCTCTTCTATCATTAATAATACATCCTGAGATGTGAGTGAGAGCAGAGTCTTGCAATGCTAGCCGATAAGATAGCTGAAAATGCTGCATTCATTCCAAATATGATAAAAAATGAGAAGGAATCTGTTATCCCACATGTGACAGATTCAGAGTTGAATTGAGAGTCTAAACTCTCTGTAAGTCATAGAACTTCACTACTTTGGAGGAAATCAAGAATGAACTGGGAATTTAAACAGGAAAGAAATGCTGGAGCCTGTTATGTTCCCCAGCCAAGTAGTTTAGCCTTGAGAATATCAGTATGGCTTTCTTTATGCTCTGATGATCCACCAGTGTCCCTTAAGTTAAGCCTGTGCAATTCAAGACTTATTTTTTGTCCTTTTTCTTTCTTTAGTTTTTGAAGGCTTTTTTCTTCCTAAGATATTCTGTTACATTGTCTGAAAAATTTATAACATTGTTCCTAGAAATGCTATTGCTCTTCCAGACATTGTTTTTGAGAGGAATGTCTATTTAAACAGTGGCAGTGAGAAGGTTTCTTGGAGGTTGGTCAAGAAATCTAAACTACCCACAAACAAGACCTCAGACTTCATGGTTCTAAATCAATCATCTTGTCAACCCATTTTTCATCCAAATAAATTGTGTATAGATGGAGCATTAAACTTTTGTTCCATCCTTCTGGAGTGAAAATGCTGGTGGTTTTTTCAAATGACAAAATTTATTGCTTGCTTGCTCTCATTCTGCTTTTCTCTTGCTGAGGGTATTTCAGGTAGATTCAGGAGGGCTGGTGTGCTATTTTTTATGTTGTGGTAACAGAGAAGAGGGAGTTGTCTTAATTTCTACTGGAGTGCAAGGACTATCCCTCACATGTCCCTTTAGCTGAGGAGGCCAGCAAGATACTTTGAAAGTAAATAAAGATATGTTGTTTCAACTCTTTAACCTGGAGAATATTTTGGCGCAAGAGAAACATCTGGACTGGTCATGGACAAAAGAATGCAAGAAATTTGGAAAGGATTTCTAGTCATAGAACCACTGAGGTTCTGGAATAGTTTTCCTATGCAAACAGTTAGATTTGCAGAGGAGTTTTTATTTATTTTTGAATTACTGTGTTTTCAGAATTTAGTTTGGTGATTCTGAGTGGTATCATACAATATGGTTGATAACTTCTACATACAAGCAGAATTAGTTACATGTCTAGCCCTAATAACATGTTTGGTAGTGTGCATTTCAAAAGAAGGGGAAAACATATTCTTTCTTCGATTCTCTTTTGTGCTTTTTTTTTTTTTTTAGTCAGGAAGCTTGCTTGCTGAAGCATTAATAGACAGAAATGATTTTTTTCTTAGTAGCTGAATATTTTTAATGACCTCTTTAATACCAGTGACTAAAATGATGGAACTGAATGTAATTTATGAAAGGTATATTTGAAGGGCATTTTCACACAGTAACTTGTTGCTGGATCTAGAAATGTTTTGGTTTATGTTTCTCTGTTAAATAGAATTGCTTATATGGTATAGGTCAAAAAGTCATCATCTTCTGTTCTTGTTAGAGTGTACAGTAAAATAAGGAGCTCTTTTTTCTGGGAAAGAAAAATGGTTAGTGAGAGTGAAGGTGTGGTTTTTCAAAAGCAACGTGAGCCAATCTAAATATAGGGTGCCATCCAAAGGAGCCTTCCTGTTCTCCATGGGACTGCTTTTTCCCACCTTCTCCTGAGTGCTCTATCTCCTATGTATCTGGTTGTTTTTTCTAATTGAATTGGGACTTTATAATATAAGACTTTGTATTGTAAGTCAAGAAGAATCTTTAAAAGCATAGTGGAGATCTTGAGACAGATTACTTTCTTGTTTCCTGATGGTTAGATTAAGTGCTAGTGTTAGTGCTAAGCTAACCAAAAGTGATAGATGTATCTGCAGGGGCCAAATCCAGCTCCAGTAGTGCATAGGCAGAGTGTGGTGGGAAGCTTTCCTCCCTGTCAGGGAGAGCACTTGCTGTAGTGATACTCTCAGTGCCATTTGATTTGCCAACATTGCTTCATCTTTGGCTGAACAAGAACTACTGAAAAGGAAAAAGTATCTGAACATGGTACGTGGACAAATAAAGCAAGCAGGGAGATGTGAGAATACACGGTCAGAAGTTCTTCTTACCTCCATAGTCACTTCATAGTAATTTATCTAGAAAATCCACCATAACTGTAGGCAATCTGCAGGCTGACAGTGAATATTTCTATGCAGAAAAATACTAGAGTTTAGTTGGAATGTGACAATTGAGCCTTTAGATTTTGCAGCCAAAAGGATTACTCATTTCAAGAACCAGATCTTGGGTAGGTGTGCACTGAGCAGTCCGACTGAGAATATTATGCAGTGTGCCTTTCCCATTCTGTTTTAACGCTGCTGTTCAGATAAAATCTAGGTGAAATGCCCTCCCTCCTTCATCTGCTTAATGCATAATCCCATGGGTTTGCTTTTTCTAGATACTGGGGAGGAGGATGATGGCAGGAAAGATATTGGGATAATGCTCTTTGTCATTCTTCAAGGTGGTGGCTAAAATAGTGTAAGATGCAGTGAAATAGAGCACTCCACAACACTACTTAGTTTTTTTTCCTTCTCTTGGAGACTTGTCTGGATTCAGATGGAATCTCAGTATTTTGTGCGGCAAAGGTTCTCTGTGTTGCTGTGGGTGCAGTTTCCAGCACTTGTCTGCCTCATCAGACAAAGCCACTTTCCTCAGCACCTCTAGTCTCATCAGCTCCCACTTTTTGGGCACTTTTCAACCTCTCTAAATTGTGAACCAAGCAGACCTAGTCTTCACGTGGAAGGACATTTTTTTTTTTAGGTAAATCTAAAAATATCCAATGACTTAAATCTTTTTCTTCTGTGTTCCTGGGAATTTTTCCTGTACAGAACCTTCCAAGATTCAGATTTACTCTTCAGTTCAGTTTCTGTTCAGTTCAGATTTCACTGAAATCTACTCTTTAGTTTTTGGCTGATACTACAATAAAACCCCATTACTGGCATTCTTAAGTCATTGTCTTCCTCTTCTTACCTGCATTCAGCTGCTTTTTTGAAGTGCATCTTCCTGTCCAGACTCTCAGTGCTATGCTGAAAGGTATTTTACATGGGAAAAATTTTCTGCCAGGGGTTCACAGAGCTGCGGTCCTGTATATGGTGTCGTAACTGGTGGGTAAATTAGCTGAGACATGGCATTCCATTGATCTTCTAGATATGATATTTAAGCAACATGTGGCTTTTTTTATTTTACACTGAGTGCTAGCTTGATAATCAATCATACATTCAAAACTGGAGAGTGGAAGAAGCTTGGGAGAGGACATCAAGGCAATCAAGGGCTGGGGAACATGATATAGAAGGAGAGGTTGAGAGAATGCTGTTGTTTAGTCTGGAGAAGACTGAGAGGCTCTCTTCAACAATTAAGTGTAACCTGCTGTAGGGAACCTGCTTTGCCAGGGGGTTGGACTAGATGATCTCCAGAGCTTCTTTCTAACCATCACATTTCTGTGATACACAGAAAAATGGTGCCTAGTAGGTGCACAGTGACAGAATAAGAAGTAGTAGATAAAAGTTTAAGTTCACTCAGAGGGAGGTGAGGCACTGGCACTGCTGCCCAGAAAAGCTGTGGGTGCCCCATCCCTGGAGGTGCTCAAGGCCAGGTTGGATGGGGCTCTGGGCAGCTGAGCTGGTGGGGGGGTAGCCCTGCCCATGGCATGGGAGGGCTTTAAGATCTGTCCCAAGCCATTCTGTGTTGCTGTAATCCTTTGACTCTGTGATAAAAGCCAATGTGGGTAAATAGAAGAGGCTTTCTAGTATGTAAGCAGCTTTCAGAAAGGATAAATGTTCTTAAAGGCAAAACATAAAAATCTAGAATAATGGGCATAAAAACCAGAATAGAACATTTTGATTAAACCAATCAAACTTTTCTTTGCCTCATACTAAGTTTCTTTATATAGCAATTTTAATTTCTTTTTCTTCTTTCTGAATGAGAGAATGTTTCTTGGTAATTTTTTTTATCTTGTACGAATACATATGAACTTAAAACTGGAACTTGAGAATGTTATTTCCTGTGATTTACATTACATCACCATGGATTTTTAGTGGTTTTGAAGTGTTCCTTGCAAGCTTTCAATTGGTGGTTTCATGTTTTCTGAAATGGAGTCAGTCCATTTGTTTGATTTAGTCTCCTTTTTTAATTTTTTTCTCTGGATAGACTTTTATCAACTTGTTATTTATATGGGTTATGTGTAATTATGCTTGTTAAATACTTTATTGACAGATTTTTCCAGAGATTGTGTTATGTTTTAGTTTTGCATATTTCAGTGAATTGGCAAGGGAGTGAGATTACTAAAGTCTATTCAGATGCTTTCATCTAGGACCAGCTTGCTGTTGATTTGGATTTGTGTGCCCAACTTTTGCTCTCGCTTGTATTTGTGCAACTTTGCTAGAGTTAATATTGTTGTTCCAGTCTAATTAAGGAGAATATTTGTCCAGCAAACATTTCTAAAAGCAGATCAGTGATCTGACCTTTTAAAAGCAACTTTTTGATCATAAAATGAGAAAATTATCAGTGGAGGTAGCTTCTAGATATTAAAAACAAACAAACAAAAAAAACAGCGGAGAATAAATTGATAATCCAAAGATTCCTGTACTGAAGTGAGTGTCCAATGTCTGTGGAGCCTGGGGGGGATGGTGACATTCATCCTTGCAGAGAAATAAGTAAATGTGGGCTATTGATACACTTATCTGCACTGGAATGCTGCAGAGAACTATGGTTAGAAATCAGGAAATTTCTGACTTGCTGGCATATCATGGAAGTAATGTAGGTGTAAAACTCTATATTTCTATTGAGGAGTTGGAATCTGGTCTGTGTGGGCTAGGTTGATGATCTAGGTCATTGTGTTGGATACGTAGCTCCAGACTGCACCATGCTTCACCTTCAAGTCAGTTGACTGAGTGCTCCAAGTTTGTCGTGTGATCTTAAAATTACACATTTCCTGTAGAAGAGAAGGGCCTTTCTTACACTTAAAAGCAGACCTTGTACCAGTGAATGGCATTTATTTGGCATTAACATGCATAAATCAAATTGTTTTATAATTTGGCTATGATTTCAGCTTTTAGCAGTCAACCAAGTGGCCTTTCACAAATGCTGAGGTTATCTTTTTTTACTTGTCCCTGCTATACTGTACAACTGGAATAAGCACTCTTTCTGCTGCTAACGTGGATTGCTAATGTTACGTTCAGATCTATGACAAGTGCAATTTCAACAGAATATTTTTTTACAGTTAATGAACTTACTACTGCTTAAAACATATCTGAATTTTGCTCATATGTAAGGAAGAGTATTTCAAGCCTTTTAGTGCAGTTGTCTAATGTTTATTGTGCCAACATGTGTCAGTGATATTTCTTCATTGTGAAACCTGAAACCAATGTTTTACATGTTGAAGACCTGTCTTTTTGTTGTTGTTTCTTCAACTGATTATCATTCCCTGGAGTAAAAAAGTATTAAAAGAGGATTCTCTCTTTTTATTCACATTGATTCATTCAACATACCTACCTAGGAAAGTACTGAGTTCCAATAGGAGATCTCGATTTCTATTTTATAGCATCCAAGGAACACCCTAAAGACTCATAATCCTAACTCTGAAAATGTTACTGAGTTATGTTCAGAGATCTGTGATGTTGCAAAACTTGCTTTTAAGAGTTGTGTTCAGTAAACATTATTTTATTGTAGTTCCTCCACCTTTTCCCTGTATCAATTTGTCAGAAAGCTGCTACCAAATGGTACCTTTTCCACCAAAAGTACCATGAAAAGTGTTGAAATTCTTCAGGGAGAAGCCGCAGCTCTAATAAAGAGGCAAAGAGAAGGGGCGTTAGGTAAGAGAATGACGACGCTCACTTTTAAAAACTTCTAGTTTCTATGAGAGATTGTTCTAGCAATTGAGAAGCAGAACTAGGAGGAAAAATCATTTACAAGCATATGTTTGAAACAGCTGTAGCATATGTTGCCATCCCAGCCCTAGTGCTACCTTTTATAGGGCTTGAACAGATGGAGGAGTACCTGGCAGTACTATCAATAATTTATGTCCCTATCATTGTCATATAGCTTGCCTTAATCAATTTATAGTTACTAATCTGAAGATGGGCTTCTACTTGCAGAAGCAGTAAATGATATTGCAAAATACACCTGTGCTTTTGGTTACTGTTAACTACTGAAGGAACTAGAATTCTATTTAGAAATAACTTGCTAGACAAAGCCTAAAATCTTGCCAAAAGTATGCTAGAACAATTTTTGTAAGCTTTGTTATATTTTCTTTTCTTATTATATTTGTTTTCAGCCTAAAAAGTGGTTGGATGAGTGGGAGCCACCATGATCCTCTCAGCAATGTGCTTTATTTTTATTTTAGCTTTTAAAAAGACTTATTGGGTAGCAAAAGGTTATATGTGATTAATTCATAAACTGCCTGAGCTACAGTCATTATAGCTTGAGGTTTTGCTTCTGTTAAACAGCCCTATTGTTTGGGAAACCAGAAGCTAGCGCAATTAACCTCTTTGCAAGATGTCTCATCCTTTTACGCATTCTTTATTTTTTTTATACCTTATTCCTTTTTTTCATTTAAATTGAAATGGATCTGTTTATGAGTTGAAAGTAAGTTTTAATGGCAGCATAATGACAGCCGCTGGCATGTTAGCTGGAGTGGGCACTCCCTTCCTTCCCATAAATAGGAACCATTTTATAAATGGGAACTGTTTTGCCTACTGCTTGAACAATGTATTTGAGAGCATTTACTTTTAAGACATTTATATTGACTAAATGTTCCTGATATCACTGAAAATTTGTTCCTTTAAAGCTTCCAGATATTTTAATGATATTTCATTTTGTACATCTGAGAACAACATGTTATTCCTGAACTAAAATACTAAGTTTTTTGTGTTGTGCAATTAACTGCTTGTGAAGAAATTCAAGAAATTGTTTCTGTTTCTGATGTCGGGCCTATAGATGAGGGACTTTATAGACCATTTACATACTGAGCATACGAAAGGGAAAACAACAATTCTTCTACACTGTGAGGTGTCCTATTATCATTGCCTGAGGAAAACATCATCTCATTTTGATTTCAGCCTTTGAGTGCAAAGACTTCATATTGAATTGAAAGAATGGACTGCAGTTAAAATTCCTAGTTGTTTTCAGAGTTCTCGGGGGGTTAAAAAATGAACACATGTTTTGTGTTAAATATTCACAGAACTATGAGCTCCAATAAAATTAAACTTTAAGCCAGCTAGTGCAAAAATGAAAATCTGGATGAGGAAATTAGGAAAATAAAGGGAGTTTACATGTGTGAAATCAGCTATTCTGAACCACAAGAATTTTAATTGCTGTAAAAACACAGAGTTCTTAGTTGGAAGCAGGGAACAGAAGATTGACTTAATTATGTTTACCTGAGGTAGTTTTGCCATTAAAATTTCCACGTACAACAACAGGAGTGGGGGATTTTTAAATGAATGTTTTATTGACCAGTGGCTGAATTCTTCTCCCCTTTAAACTGATGAGAATTGTCCTTTTGGATCAAAGCAAAAACAGGAGTTGGCCTTTAGACTTTGAGACACCTGCTTGTTTTTCTTCCTTTCTTTTTTTCCCTTGTTATTTGTTGTTTATCTGATGTTGTTAAATCAGTTTATGGCTTATTTAGGTATTGTTCTAATATCTCAAATATTAAAAAGCGCCAGTAGTTGAATGGGAAGGAAATCTATCATTTGTCTGGCTTGTCCTTGACTTGTCTGTTACTGGCTCATGTTAACTGGTGGTGGGAGGATTTAGACTTCCTATGTGTGTGAGTAAAGAAATACTGATCCAACCAACTGTAACTTATTTCATGTCCTTGACGTTTAACTAGGAATTTATTTCTGGAGAAGTGTAACTGCCCTTTCTCCTTGAAAAATTCTCCTTGAAAAAAATCACTTGAATTTTCTAATGAATACATTAATTTGTAAAAATTAATAATACATGCTTAATGCTTGGTCTCACCTTTCATTTTTATAGTGTGCACTCTTCTTGGTGCATCTTCCTGAAGGCTATTATATGTGGGAGGAAATGCTTTGTGTCAGAAGGATTAAAATTGAGGGTAATAGACCACATGTGGCCCATTAAACCCATTTACTCAGCTTATTCCCAAAAGCATCCTGTGAGCCAAATCAGTTACTCTGATGGGGACAGAAGCAGGAACCTGCTTCCAACCACTGTTGGGTGGTTGATCATGCCTAGTGTTGGTGCTCTGCATTGACTTGCTGTGCAATGTGAGTGTAGCTGCCCTTTGTTTTACTGTTTTCCAGTTTTTTTACATTCTGACTCTTATATCTGCCTCATTGCTGATGAAAAATTGAGACCTGGACTTGAGCACAAAACACTACTGTCTTTCTCAGATCCACAAGACAAGTCTGCAAAGCTAAGAATTGCAGCATTGCCTGTCAATTTGTCTCAGGACATTATTGCAATATCTGAAATCTCAGTTTTGGTCAATATCTTCTAATTCTGTTTAGAATGATTCCACAAGATTATTACATAGCATTGATCAATTAGAAGCTGAAATGGTCTGTTGATAACTGTTCACTGCGGTGTATGTTGAAGACTGGATATACAAGTTTTACCACTGTTTTTTCTTCAATTTTTTATGAACGTTCATTTTTAAAATGTTCCACAGTAAATCTCAATTCCTTTTCAAGCTTCAGTACTTATGAAAAATCTCTTGCTGTAGTCTCATGAAAATTGAGACATCTACCTATACTGTCTGAGGAGGTCTAACAAAAACTCATTTTTATTTGAGAAGAATATTACTTAAACGTTTATTTTATAGGTCATCAATGGTTCTTATTAAAAATTGCCCTTGTTTTGTCTGGAATAGAGTTAATTTTCTTCATAGCAGTTGGTACAGTGCTGTGTTTTGGATTTGTGACCCAAACAGAACTGATAACACACTGATTGTTCAGTTGCTGCAGAGCAGTGCATGCACAGAGCCAAGAAATTTCCTGCTCCTCATGCTGCCCTGCCAGCAAGGGGCTGGGGACACAAGGAGCTGGGAGGGGACAGAAACAGGACAGCTGACTCAGACTAACCAGGAGGGTGTCCCATACCACGTGGTGGTGTGCTCAGCAATAAAAGCTGGGGGAAAGAAGGAGGAGGGCAGGATGTTTGGAGTGAGGGATTTTGACTTCTCCAGAAACCATTATGTATGATGAGCCCTCCTTTCCTGGGAGAGGTTGAACATCTGCCCACTGATGGAAAGGGATGAATGAATTCCTTGTTTTGCTTTGCTTCCATGTGCAGCTTTTGCTCTGTCTAGTAAACTGTCTTTATCTCCATGAGTTCTCTCTTTTGCCCTTCTGATTCTTTTCCCTGTCCCACTGGATGAGGGAAGCAAGCTGCTATGTGGGGCTTAGCTGTCCACTGGGATTAGCCCACAAACAAAAATAGGCATGTTAGGAATATAGGAATGCAGAAGGCATACTTTAATCTGTGTCACCATGCATGAACTTAACTGATGGAAGTTCACTTAAATATTGTTTGGAGTAACAGCATGTGATTAATCTTAAAGTACATTACGCAAAGCTTTATTACTTGGAAAATTAACCTTATACGTAGTTTTAATATTGTCAGAACAAAGTTTTAACTTATTGACTGAGATGATCCTCTACCATGTTCAGCATTTAAAAGGTTTCAGCTAGGGTTGTGTCATCAGTTACAGTATAGTAACCGTCATCCACAATGCAGTATCCCATTCAATTTCTGCAATAATGTAACAATATAAACAAGTAATCTAAGGAATTCCCAGTGGATACTGTCTTCCTAGATCTGTCTGTTTTTGATTCCAGCCTCCTCAGTGTAAGGACAACGCTAATTTTCATGTGTTGTGTACTAGCTAAGCACACCATTGCCAATAAACGAATGATCCCCTCAGGTGGAAACTGTACTCTTTCCAGAGCATTTGACTCAACAGATGTGGAGTAAATGGATCCAATTTATCAGATACAAACTGGAAACTCTTAAGTGTAAGCTTTGTTAGTTTGATGGCAAATGCTGACTCAGAAGCTCTATATGAAAGCAGCAGCTGAATTTTCTTGTTAGGGATTTCGATATGTAATCTCATTGGCTTCAGATAATCCGGTACTACCTAATGTAGATAATCCATGTACATCAGAAGCTGCTCGTCATGCTGATCTGCACTGTTCTTGTTCCAGCTACCTGAATAGTAATCCTAAGGATAGGAACAATCTATTTGCTCTGTACTGGAACAACATCTGACAGCAGCGCCTGGCTTGCTGTCTGACATGGGTAGGCAATCCTGCAAGATAAATAAAGAAATGGGTCAGTCTTGAGAGTGAAGTAACAGACTTTGCAGAAGAAACTGTGTGTGCTGTGAATTCCATCTAAAACTGGACTCCTTAGGACCTGCCTTAGACTTCCTCTGACAGGTTTGGAATCCCTCATTCTAAATATAGGGAGTAACAGGAATACCATGTAAAGGTAAATACAACTTTTCAGAAAAGTCAGTTTTATGGGGATTTTTACACATGAGCTTTACTCCAAATCAACAAGGGTGCCAATCCGTACATAGTGTCACACATACTTAAGTTGGGGGAAAAAATGTAATTTGTCCATAGAATGCCAAGCAAATTGCCAGATGTGTCCAGCTATCACAGCAAAAATGTACTAAATGACTTTTTCAATTAGCACTTGAAAAATGTAAATCAATACCAGAAATACATCTGTTCCCTATTTTTGATTCTTATGTCTGTGAGGAACAAGAGACATTACAGTTTGCAGAAAGAACATCCTAAACCATCTAGATAGCACTTTAGTCTGCTGTGCGCTCTGCCCCAGCCTGGGTTGCACCTGCAGTGGAAATGAAGTTGATGGAGATGTTTTTATTGCTGCAGTGGTGCACAGTTTGAAATCCTCCTTATTTACAGGATGCAATGGAAGACAATAAGATTGAGATGAGATTGCTACTTGAGGAGATGAATAAGGTATGGTGGTGGCAACCCACAGGCCAGATTTTGTATGTGATGTGGGGGAGACATCTGTGTGGGAGTTTCATCCCCAGACGAGCTCTGGCTTCTGCTGTATCTTGAAGAACGAGAATTACAGTTGAAACAGCCTCCTCAGCTTTTCGTTTGCTCTTTGCTTTTTGCTAGTCTGTGAAGATATTCGACTTCCTAAGCCCAGCTCATGAAATACTGGTAATATTCTCTTTTGTGAATTCAAGACAAGCTCAAATTTTAGCTAGGCACTGGGGAAGCAACATACCAAGCCAACTTGCAGCTATGTAGAACATCCAAAAGTAGTAACCAGACTGAGCTGTGAATAGCAGTAACCACACTGCCCACTTCACGTGCATCTCCAAAGGGGGATAGTTGGTTTGATTGTACTTCTTGCTGTGCAGCCTGGAACAGCATTTTTCTCTTCTCCGATGTGGCAGAATTTAGCTCTGTCAATGTGATTTGGATTTCTGGAGGAATCTGCAATATGGATGCTTGTTTCCTGCATGCACAACCCTGAGGTGGTTCTCATCTCTGTTCATCTGATGCATTTATGTGAGAACTGTTCATGTTCACTGCTCCTTTGAGAAACAAGCTTTAAGTACAGGAGTCTAACACTGTTCTGACAATCGATAAGCTATCTCTGTCTTTGCCTTCCTCCTTTTCTGTGGTGCTATGGTCAAAATCAAATGGATCATGTACCATGCTCTTGGTCATGAGGCTGAAGTGTGTCAAAGCATATGCATGGAAGCATAACCAACTGCAATCCTGGTATCTGGCAAGAGTTAAGGCTTGACACCAGTACTTTGGTCTGACTGTTGGACTGATTGGTCCATTATACTCAATGGTCTGGCTTTGGCAAAACTGCTTTTAGTTTTTAATGAAAGACACAAGTTTCAAATTGAACTGTGGTCCTATCTAAACTGCTCAGATAAGAGAGCAAGGTGATATTCTAGGACACACAAAGTACGAAACGCGATGTAAAAATACATGTAATCAATTAAAGAATGAATAAAAGCTGATGAATATAAGTAGCTCAAGTAGTACAATGTGGAGCTTGTTACAAGAATTACCAAAGTAACACCTATAAACTCTTAACACTATAATAAAGCAAAGTATTTTTTCTAGCACAAGCTGTTATTCCTTATACCTTTTTTCCTGAGAATTTTTCTACTTGGCAAACATATTTAAGTAAGCTGAAGTTTCTGTTTTCTTACCCCGATTTTCAGGTAATTCTAATCCACTTTGTGGGTAGGGAGTAGGGATTTTACTGCATTACTGAATTTACTGCATTATTGTATTTTTTAATAAACTAAAATTATTTACAGCAGTGCATCCCCTATAACCTGGGTTTGATGCACTTCATAAAGCATGACATCACTGTCTCCTCTTGATACCTAAAGTTAAAAAAAAAAAAAAAAAAAAAAAAAGATGAGGAAGAGGAGCAGATGTAGTTAACAGCACATTCAGTCAGTGGATTCTCAGGTGGTATCAGGATCACCATGGCTGTTCTTGGAGAGTTTCAGCTTTTGTGAACCTGCACAAGTCCTGCTGTTTGCTCATGGAACGAAAGAGCTGTGTCTCCATGTGCTCTCACTTCAGGATGGTCTCATCTGTTCTGCTTCCTTCCATAGTGAGGAGATGAACACTATATCTGGATTGGACATATACTCTTTACACAGTTTATTAATCAGGCAGTCATTAGCAGTATGCTGTGAAATGTGCTTTAGCCAGCTAAGATAGTGGGCTGTTTTTCTAAAGCAGCTTGTTACCTACTCCATGCTAGCTCATGTTCTTAGCTGCACTTGTCTAACTCGCACTGAATGGGAGATCTCAAGTTAAATGCTTAAATCCTGGAGTTCCTTCAGATGTGTGTGTGCTTGTGTGGTTGCCTGGACACTCTTGAGCTAACATCCGTATCAGTTGACAATGAATGGGTCAGCCAACTGTGAAACCTATAAAACTGGGTCAAGAATAGTTCTGCCCAGCCCAGCAAGACGAAGCCAAAGGAAATAATCTTTTCCCTTGGCTATTCATTTTCATATAAATGTGCAGCTTATTGTACCAGATTCACAAAGGGTAGAATCAAAGCATGTATGAGCAAATATAATGATTATTAAAACAGGAAAAAAATATTGATATTGGAACAACTTTTGCTGCTTTTATGGCAAAAGCCGAACTGATCTTGAAGTTATCTGGCAGTATGTGAAAGCCAATCCATTTATTTGTTTTCAAGCCCTAGGTACAGTCACATGAACATATTTTTGATGAATACAATGGAAAATATTACAACGATTTTGAAACTACATCAGCTCACATATGTTCTGAGATATTAACTTGGCACATTCCCTCCTGGTTGCTTTGTGAAATATGTCCCTTTCATGGCTGTCTCTATGTTGGTGCATAAGAGCATTTGTGCTATGGACATACATAGCTAACTTCCTATTTTGTACAAAGGCTCGTCAAGGCAGTACTTTCTTTTGGCTTATGTCCATGCAGTATGCACCACAGTGAGTGTTTGTTCTTGTTTTGTCATGGATACTGAAATATAAAAGAATAATTAAAATATAAGTGGAAGAATGGAGTAAACATGACTGTGGATGTGTTCTTAGAGAAAGTTGGGTGGTCATCTTCAAAAGAATTTGCCAGTAAGCAAAGAGAAATAGTTTGGATTGAGGTGTGTATATTGTTACTGTTCTTTAATAGGTGCTTTAGATTTCTGTAACATCAACACTTCCAGTGCTTGTCTAACCCTGATGAGAAGGAGTACTTTGGCCTTGTGTTCATGTGTCTGGGGTGGGCCTGCTCTCAGCCCTGCCAATGTACATCAATCAGGGCACTTGTATTTGTTAGTCTTAAATATCATTTATAAGTACTTGTTTATGGTTCTCTTCATACAATCATCCCATTTCACAACAAATTAACTGCCACCAGGAGTAGGGGCTTTTAATATTTACCTTGCAAATATTAATAAGCTGCAATATTACTTGTATAAATATCACTATAAAAACATATGTGACTATTCTCGTGATTAAAAGTTAACAGTTTTCTCCACTTCTCCCCTGGGTATCAGATGTTCTATAGGCACAAAGTCTACTTCAACAATTATGGAGGCATTCAGTTGCTTAGGGTGTGACTGAAAAATATTACTATTGAGCTAAATATGCTTCAGTAATGAATGTATAGTCATCAAGATGTCATGTTTTCACAGAAATACCTCCATTTGTTATAGATAATGCTAAATTTGTGTTCTGATGCTTGGATTTAGCACTGATAATGTCACCTATTTTTAATATGTGCAGTGTATTGGCTATTAAGTATGTAAAGGATTTTTATGACGTGTCTGATACAATTTATTGACATTGCTGATCTTTCTGGCTGCTTCACTAGGATGGTAACTGAATTTGTGAGCTGTAAGATTATACTGCTTTACAGAATTGTACTGTAGTTTGCCGTGAACTTCTTGCTGATGGGTGGAAAATTATTTAATGTGTTTGGAAGGATAAAAGATAGAAGATAAGAAAATGATGCTGAGGGCACCAAATGGAGATTTACATCTAAGACTTTCCCTCCTTTCCTGTCTCCTCCAAAGCTTAAGGAAATAAATATCTGAATAATTTTATTTCAAATACTTTTTTATTAGACTGCTCTAAATCCAGTATGATGGAAGACCCCATAAAGATGACAATGAAAATAGTCCTTGCTGCTGCACAGGAACGTGTACACCTGGATTTAGCCCCAGCTCTGCAGAGTGAATGGGATTCTGGCACAGTGGAAAACAAGTCTCTGATGTCTAGAATATTATCCATATGATTATGATCCTCCTTGCCTCTCAAATCTTTGAACCTCTAAGTGAGGTTGGAGGAGCAGAGTCCTTCCTGTTGTAAACTAAGAGCAGCAGGCTCAGAGCTGGAGCACTTCTCCAACAAAGACTGAGGAAGTCAGGCTTCTTCAACCTGATAGAGAGAAGGCTCTGGGAAAACCTCAGTGTGGCCTTCCAGTACTCAAAGGGAGCTTATAAAATGGAGATAGACTGACTTTTTACATGGTTTAATAGTGATAGGTCAAGGGGAAATACTTTTAACTGGTAGAAGGGAGATTCAGATTAGATGTTAGGAAGAAATTTTTCACTGAGGGCAGTGAGGCACTGGCACAGCTGCCCATAGAAGCTGTGGTGCCCCATCCCTGGAGGTGCTCAAGGCCAGGTTGGATGGGGCCCTGGGCAGCTGAGCTAGTGTGGGGCAGCCCTGCTCCCACAGCATGGGGTTGGGGCTGGGTGGGCATTGAGGTCCCTTCCAACCCATGCTTTTCTGTGATTCGTTTGTGAATCTAATTGCATTATTGGTGATTGTATGCCTTTTGCATGAGAGTGCAGCTTCTTTCCATTCTTTAGGAATGTGCTAGATTCTTGGACTTTGGTGAAATATGAATCTGCGTCTATCACAAGTACACCAAAGTTCCTTTCATTTAATGAACAAATTTCTCATTTCATTTTCACTATAAATCGGAGTATAGAATTCTATAGAGAAGTCTGAAGGTTTATTTTTTTCTGCTCTTGAAGTTGGTAGAAAGAATACCTTAGAGCGTCTATAATGACATCTAACTAGCTTGTGCAGCCACAGGCAGTCACCTTGGGGAGTGATGCAGAAGAGAGATATACAGTGCTCCACTTCCAAAATTAAGAATGGAGCACTGTGCAGTCCTTCAGAGCTCACAGCCAAATACCACAAAAACAGTTACTTGGATCTGGCTGTGCCCCCAAAGCAATTGGCTGCATTTCTCCAAGCGCACAGCACGCTGCTGTGCCTCTTAACCCTCCCATGCGCTGGAGAGCTCCAGTCTTTGGGTAGGGTAGGGCTGGATGCAGTTGTTTACTTCCAGTTGTTCCTAGAACAGTGTTTGCTCACCTCTGCAGCTCAAATGTCATTCTGAGTTTTGGCACTAATTAATGTGAAATAGTTTTTTTTAATTGTTGCAGAAACAAGATGGGTTTTTTTTTGAGACCAGAACAAAGGAAATGCTTTTTTGTTTCAGCATGCTTCTCAGAGCTCTTCTTACTCCCTACTGTGAGTGACGTATCTTGGTGTTGCCTGGTGAATGCTGGTCCTCAAATCAATAAATGTGGTTTAGGAGATATTTCCTCTTTGAAATAAGTGTATGCCTGTCTTGAAAAGAATGAATTATTCACACAATCAAGTAAGCAACAGTGAATCTTCATCTGAACACCTTCAAAATTGATATATTTAAATGAACTGCCCTTATAAATAACCTTTTACCCAAAGTTGGAATTGTTTTACATCCTAAGAGACGTAGGAGCCTGAATGTCATAAATAATATGAATAAACTTTCCTCTTGGGTTCTCCTGGAAATTCTTTTTATTTTCCTAAATAATACTGAAATATTGGTATAAAAATTATAAAATAGACTCAAAGAATCACCAAGGTTGGAAAAGACCTCCAAAATAATCCACTTCAATGATCCACTTATCCAATATTTTCCCCTAAACCATGTCCCTCAGTACAACATCTAAACATTTCTTGAATACTCCAGGATCAGTGTTTCCAGCACCTCCCTGGGCAGCCTGTTCCAGTTCCTGATCACTGTTTCAGAGATGTTTTACCTGAAGTCCAACCTGAAGTTTATTCTGCTCCCTACCTGAGAGTTCCAGATCAAAGGGTAGAGTACCCCAACGATAACCGGTCTCACTTGTAAAGACAGAAGTAAAGGAGGCATTGAGAACCTCAACCTCTTCCTTATCTTCAGTGGTCACATTCCATGCTGCATCTGGTAATGTATGGTGATTCTCCTTAGCCCTCCTCTTACTGTTAATATATTTGTCAAAAGTTTTTGTTCTCTTTTATCCCAATGGCCAGGTTGAGTTCAAGGTGGGCTTTTGCCTTTCTAATTTTCTCCCTGTGCATAGTAACAATTTCTTTACTCTCCCCAGGTTGACTGCCCCTTCTTCCACGGGAGGTAGATTCTCTTTTTTTCCCTGGAACCTCAGGGAAATCTCCCTGTTCTTCCCCGCCAGTTCTTCTTGTGGCATGGGGGGTAGCCTGCTCCTTCTAGAGGAGTGACCAGCCTTCCTGGACCCCTTTACCCTTCAGGGCTGAATTTCAAGAGACCCTCCCTACCAGTGTTCTGAACTGTTTAAAGTCTGCCCTCCAGAAGTCCAAGGTAGCAGTTTTGCTGGTCCCCCTTCTGACCTCACCAAGAATCCAGCGCTCTACCATTTCATGGTTACTCTGACCTAGACAGCTCCCAGTCTCCACTTCTGCCAGTCCTTCTCTGTTTGTGGACAGCAAGTCTAGTGGGGCACCTCCCCTGGTAAGCTCTCTTACCAGCTGCATCGGGAGGTTATCTTCTACATGCTCTAGAAATCTCCTAGACTGTTTATTCTGTGCTGTATTGTACTTCCAACATGTGTGAGGGAAGTTGAAGTCCCCTGTAAGAACAAGGGCTGTCAATTGCACAACTTCTGCCAGCTGCTCCTAGAATGCCTCATCTGTCTCTTCATCCTGGTTAGGTTATCTATAACAGACTCCTATCAGCATGTCCACCTTGTTGGCCTTCACCCTGATTCTTACCCATGGAGATTCAACCTTATCATTTCCAGCCTCAAGCTCAACACATTTCTTTCCTTGACTATCCCTTCTGAAGAACTTATAGCCATCCACTGCAGCACACTGTCTTAAGAGCGATCTCACCATGTTTCTATAATGGCAATTAAGGGACAGTTTGCCTGCTTCACAGTGGCTTCCAGCTCCTCCTATTTGTTGCCAATGCTGTGAGCATTGGTGTAGATGCACTTCAGCTGAGCCCCTTGCCTCACCCCCAATCCCATTATCATATCCCTAGCCTCAACTCTAGCAGGCACTACTGACCATAGTAGACTAACCTGGCTTTGTTATCTAATCTGTTTCTTATATCATATCTTGGCCAAACTTGCTCTGAGAACTTCTATGTATCAGCATGCAATGGCTCAGTATTTACTGCTTTTTGAAATAGTTATGCATTATTCTTAGCTCTGAGTTAGTTGAATATGCTGTGATTTTAATACGTGGTTATTTAGGGAAATTACATTTTTCCCTGGCACCCTCAACCATACATATTCTGGAGGCATGAAGGAATCCACATATATTTTTAACAGAACATCATAAATCTCTTACATATTTCTGGAAACAGAGTATACGTGTGAAGTCCAATTACAAGGTTTGATCAAAGCTGTGCTCTCCTGACAAAAGGAAGAAATAAAACTGAAGTGATACACACACAATGAATTTAGGGCTACTGCGTCTGAATATCTTTAGTTCATTCATTTTTATTATTTTATTCTCCTCTTGGGAAGGAAGAGGACTTTCGGCACTGACTTAGGGCTGGTGGATGTCTTGCAGACTGAGTAGAAGCAGTAACAGTAGCAGGACCTATGAAATGACTGGAAGTCTGCCACATCCACCGTGCCCAAGCTTGTAAATATTACAAGCATGCTTGTCACAAGAATGATGTGGCCAGTCTGTTTGTACAGTGGTGTGCAGGTCACTTGTACAGTGCTAATATTTCTGTCTGGGAAATCCTCTTTAGAAACTGGAAAACCCTCCTGAGGAGGTCAGAAAGCTGAATGAGCAGGGCACTAGGCTACGACTCAGGAGATCCATTTGGCTTTGCTGCCAGCTCTGTGATGCTAGAAAAGTCCTTTTATTTCCAGATGCATTAGTTTCCTGACTTCAGTCATTTGGATAACAATAGTGATTTTTTTCTCCAAACTCTTTCTTATCTATGGACAAAACTGTTCCACTAGAGCTAAATACGTCTGCTGAGTTTAACATACATTTCTCACTGAAGTAACAATTCTGCCATTAGAAATTGAAAGAAACATCAACCTATGCCACTATTGTGGCATTAAATAGGAAATAACAGCCAGGATAGTGAGCGCAATTTAAAAGAGTTCTTTACAAAACTGGAGTAAGTTTGCTGGTATCTATAGCGTTAGTTAAGTGTAAGACACACACAGCTGAAAACGTTAGCAAGCATGGGCATTCTTATTATAATTTCAGAAAATGAGTGGAGAACTGGTTCATTTAAAAGACAAAGAAATCATATTCAGCCAGAGACAAAATACAGATATGTATTTTCCATTAGCCTCTTATGCTGTTGACTGCCTCAGGATATAAGAAAGCAGAGTTATGACAGAAATTAAAATGCTGTGTTATCCTATTTCTGTGAGTGCTTGTGTTCAGCATGTGCAAACACACTTCTTGCAATACTGAAATGTCAAGACAGAAAAAAGAGTTAACTTTCCCATCCTTCATGACAATCCTAAGGTGTAGCTGGTTGCTAGAAACCTCTCGGTATGCTATGTCCTTGGAGTTTCAGCATAAAACTATTCAAGTAAGGGGAAGTTTAATTGCTGTTTGTGATGGAAGATCAATCAGGAGACTGACAGAGATCAAGGATTGTTCAGGTATCAGAATTTGGGTTTTTTGAGGATGAAAATTGCATGCTTAGCATGGTTCAATTCTGCTACTTCTCTCCTTCCTGACAGTAGATGCAATGAGGTGTGATGTTAATATACCTCTATAGAAACTGACTTATTAATGGCTCATCTGTTTTAAAATAAAGTAAAATAAAATCATGGCAAACTTGTATTCAGAGGCTTAGATGTTGTGTACTGAGGGATAATTCTTTGTTTAAATGGTTTCATGGAGTTATGTGAAGAAGTACGTGAGGAAAGATGGCAAGTGAAGGAAGCAGTGAGACTGCAAATGGTACCAAAAAAGCTGCACTGTTCTTGTGCTCCAAGGCTGTGCTTTATCTCTTTCCTTAAGGAAGATTTGCAGCCAAGGATGAAGAACTTGTCTTTCTCAGTAGAAAGCTACTGCAATATCTGTCCACTACCAAGACAATTACTTTTTACTGGAAAGCAAAGCCTAATTTATATTAAGGCAATAAAAGCAGGAAATGAAAACATACTTGCAGTGTCTAGGAAGGAGTAGGCAACTCTATGCTTTGATAGTAAAACCCTTCCAACCTCCTAGGTGTGACATTTTTGTGTTTATAACGTATGTTTCCTGAGCATGCCATTCACTATGGCTATGCTGTGGACGTGCAACTCCTGGACTAGCGCAGGACAAAAGGTGTCATTCCTAGTATGTCACGGGTCAGCTTTGAAATCATAGTGTTTACTTCTGTATCTCATCAAAGGCATTATGCCGTTCCTTTTTAAGCACATCATCCTTTTTATCTTGCTGTAGGAAGGATTTCTAGTATAGGCACTAGCATACATATCATTTTTGGATAGATGGGGTAAAATCTGGCAAAGTTGATCAGACCAGGGGCAGGTGTCGAGACAAAATAGATGTCCTTGTGCTACAGCCCTGAGGTAGTTTCTTCTAACTTCACTGCACCTCAGTATTATCAATGTAAAACCATGTTCAGTATTTCATAATTCCAGAAAAGGGACACTATAACACTCAAAATCCATTTGTTTGGCTGCTGCAAAATGTTTGTCTGCTGATGCTAACACTAGTGGCTATAGGCTGCACAAATACGTATTTTATGTATTCTTAGTATTTGAACTAAAATCTCTTAAAGAAAATACATTTGAAAGCAAAGATTAAATCTGATAAAATAAATATTTGTATGCATTTTTGTCAAATAATAAGAGTGTTCAGGTAGCACATAGGTTGCATTCTCCCTGGGGACCAGTAGTGTTGGTGTCACCCTCAGGTCCTCTAGAGCAGAAACTTTGTCCCACCATGAGCAGGGCAGGTGGGAGCACTGGGGGAATTCCAGGCACTGGGCAGATGTACCCATAAGCAAGCCTGGCTGGCCAGGAATGTGGGGAGCTGGAGCCAAGCCCTGCTGCAGCCTTGCTAGGACAGGACTGATGTGTGGGCCTGGGCCTCTGCAGGTGGGAGGATGATGACCATAATTTATGTTCTCTTTATAAATTTTTTGAAAATACAACAAATGGGAACCAAAGCAATGGTTCATCATGTATTTAAAAAGTCTCACTCTTAGTAAAGTTTTACAGAATTCTTATGAGAGTGAGTATAGTATTGGGATATTAAACTGTTGAATTATTTCTTGTGAGTATTGAATGTTTTTTGCAAAGCCTATGTTTGATTTTATTTTTTGTTAGTGAACAAAGACAGTAAAAAATTGTAGCACATCACTGTTTCTTTGCCAGGATTGAAGATGAGACTGCAAAATATTTTTATATGCACTGAGTCCACAGCTGAATTTCTTGCTGTTTGTTAGCTAAGGTATTACATAGAATGCAGACATGTCCATGGATGGCTTACAGGCAGGCTGTCCTGCATGGTGAGACTTTGCAAGTTCAGTATTTAAGCACTAGCATAATTTTAAGTTAACTGCATCTCTGAGAACTTGTTGCAATATACGGAGACAATTTGAAAAATTTAATTTTTCCCTCAAGACACTCACTTAGCTAATGAGTAGTTAGAAAGATCGCCACATAGCTAGAAGTTTAGACAAGCATAAAAAGAAAAATAAGCAGTAATATAGCAATGTTACATTTCTGTTGCAAATGTTGTTCAGTCAAGTTCTCATCCAGATGACTGTTTCTTGTTTGAAGTTTGCTTCACAGGTTCAGCAAAAGTAAAGTGCAGTTACTTTTAGCAGAATTGTGAAGGATGCACGTAGACACTGTATATTCCTACCTTGGTGCCCTTGTGTAATATTCCACTCAACAGTGTGCCAGTTTATTTATCCTTCGCCAGTAAGCCAGTTTATTTTGCTACATCAGACGGAATGAGATTTAAAGAAGTCTATCATAAACAGTATAAACAGTGTGCTAGCACTTGAAAAAGTGTAGTGTTACGAGACTAGTATCTGGAGGGTTTGTTTGTGCTGCTTGCTTTTAGACAAAGTTTTGGTAGATATATCAAATCATACTGAAGATGTAAAGAAGCCTTTGTAGACAGTAATTTCATTAGCTTGATGTTTTGTCAGAGTTTAAAGAGATGCCTTTTTTAAAACATAAGGAAAGGTAGTGACTTTTGTAGGCTGTAGCTGCTAACATTTCACCTTTCTTCTGCTTTAGCTAAAGCACTCCTGTTTTTAAGTATCTTCAGAATAAAGGTTCCTAGATTTGGCATTACCTGCTTTTGATTGTGTAGGAGAGGCCTCACACAAAAATTTTCAAACAGGCAATAATTTGAATGAACTGCTGTTTGAATGTACTTGTCAGCTAGGATGTGACTCTTGAATACATTTGGTATCTAGATTCTGGTCTCTGTTTTGTTGATCCTATAACATTTGAATCAAATACGAAGATCAGTAAAAAGAAATTCAGATAAAAATGAGCTTTCCAGTGTTCAATAGTGCTGAAATTGACTGATAGATTATTTTCATATATTTTTAGTTCATCCTAAAAATCTGAGATGAACTGAAGAAGAGAAAGGGTTAGCTACATTAGCAATTGGGCACCAACAGTGATCCATGTGTTTTTTCTCTGCTTAAAAATGATATGAGCATGTGATACAGCACTGGGCTTTGTTTCCCATTTAATGAGCAGAAAAGAATAAAAAGAGCTAACAAAGCTCAGCAAAATTTACAGTCTCAGAAGATGCACTGTCTGATTGCTCTGGAACATTTCCAGGACCAAAGAATTCAGACAGCAACTCCTCAGAGACAGGACGAAGCAAAACCAGAGGGGATACTTGGATTAGCTTTTTCCCCTCCCACTCTGTTTCCGCAATACAATAGTGGGTCAGTTCTCTGAACACACAAGACTGGCTCAACCTCCAGTGCACTAAGTGGAGTCAAGGTCAAGAATAATGTTTCATCTATGTAAAATAAGAGGCACATGCATAATACAGTATTCATGCTTGCACGTAACAGATGGGTTTATTTTTCTAAGTTTTCCTTTGTTACTGGCTTCCTGTATTTTTTGAAAGCAATGGCACTTATGCTTATCAGGCATCCACAAGGATTCTCATTTTCCTAGTAACTAACCTCCCTGGAAGTTGCTCTAGAACACCTTAAGCTCAGGTCCTTGTCTTAATACAGGTATGGAATGGAGACGCAGTCAGAGTCATTGGATGAAAACGTATGCCATGTTATAAAGAAAATAGGCATTAAAAACACTTTTAAGTGAGAAGAAATGAGTCTTACAGGTTTTAGAGTTAAATTAGTGTCTTGTGAAAATGTGTTTGAATCAGATTATCTATTTGTTCTACGAAGTAGGTGTTTTTTGATATTGAAAGGCATTACTTTCCTACCATACTGAATATTTATTACTCTCATTTTCTACCTGCCTCTGTTCTTATACTAAACTAGTTGGTGTATAACATAGCCCAGTTTCATTCTGGCATCCCAGCCTGTAGTTCTGTATTTTCAGTTTAATTTTTCTGCTTGCTGTGCTCTGATGATATGCAAACATTTGATTTGATCTTCAACTTCTTTAAAATATGTCAGCAATGAATAAACGTGGTACGCTTCAGTGTCATTTTGATTGAATGTTAGAGGAGTAAAGTGGTTTTCCATCAAATATTCTTGATATTCTTGAGGGGATGATGGAGGTGATAGAAGAGTTCAATCTCTCTGCCTTCTGAAGTTCTGATATGAAGTGCGCAGAAACTAGTAGGAATATGCCACTTGTCATTTTTGAAGTTTTCATCAGGCCTTTGACCCAGTAACCAACTAAAGAATAGTGACAGAAAGGAAAAGAATGAACAGATTTTGTCTGACTAGTCTAGACATATATGACAGTCATTCCAGCCTATCTGATTAATTTAATACTGTCTGCTCACAATCCATTTTGCTCCTTCCTTTTTTAAGACATCTGATCTCCTTCTGACCGGCTTTTAGTAACCACTGTAGCCAATTCACCTCTTTATCTGCGTTACTGTATACAGGTCTTTCCTAGCAGACAAACTTTTCTATTGCATTAATATGCTTTGATTTGTCTATAAAGGATAATCCAAATAGTCATTTCTTAAGTGGTTTACATACTGTGGATTTCTGTAATTTAGAAGTTTGGATGTTCTTTGAGTGGTCTGTAGCACGTAGAAATCATGTTTGCTTAATAACACAGCTGTACATGAACTACAACTGTTCATTGTTTTACAGTATAGTAGAATATTTATGCTGCAACAATGATGAGGACTGAAATGTTAAGCTCAGAGAAGGCAAGCCACGTAAAAAATGAGCACTGAAATGCTGTCTTCTGTTTAAGAAACAGAAAAACATTTTTGTGTTTGAAGGCTTGAAAAGAACACTGAGGTTGGGAATGTGCTATAACTGAATCCTGGGTTAAAGGAGAAAACAAAACCTTTATGAATTTCTGTGCTAAATAATGTGTTCAGAGTGCTCTTCCTTGCGTACATACTTTTTTTTTCATGTTGTTTTCATTTACTTTTTGTAAGCAGGGAATGTCATCTCCACGGATGACATGATTACAGGACTTGATATCTCCAGAGTATTTCAAATTGAAGGACAAAGGTTTAGTCTTTTACAACAACTTAACCCATCTAATTGACCAACAGAAGCCGGTAGGAATGATTTTTTTCCTGGGGCCTTAGCAAAACTTTTGATGCTGTCTTTCACAGTATTCTTTTGGACAAACTGTTTAGTAGCCCCATGGAAGAAGATCTGGGATTTCTGATAAATGCAAGTTGAATATGAGTCAGCAGCATACCCAGGCAGCCAGAAGGGACAATGGTACCCTGGGGTTTACCGGGCCCAGCATTGCCACCAGGCAAGGGGAGGAGTTGCCCCTCTCTGCTCTACACTGTGTGGCCTCACCTCCAGCACTGCATGCACTTTGGGTGCTGCAATATAAGGACATGAAACCATTAGCCCAAAGGAGGGCTTTGGAGATGGGAAGGGTCTTGATGGCAAGATGTATGAGGAGCAGCTGGGGTCCCTGTGTTTCCTCAGCGCAGACCAGAGGAGCTGAGGGGAGGCCTCATGTTGGCTGCAGCTCCTCACAGGGAGTGGTCGGGCAGGGCTGAGCTCTGCTCTCTGTTACAGCGACAGGGCTCGAGGGAGGGGCATGGAGCTGTGTCAGGGGAGGGGCAGCTGGGGGTTAGGGACAGGTGCTGCACCAGAAGGCAATGGGCATGGAACAGGCTGCCCAGGGCAGTGGGCACGGCCCCAAGTGCTGGAGTTCAAGGAGCGTTTGGACTCCGCTCTCAGAAATGTGGTCTGAATCTTGGGTAGTTCTGTTTAGGACCAGGAGTTGGACTCCTTGATCCTTGTGGGTCCCTTACAGCTCAGCATATACTATGGTTCTATGATTATGTAAGTTAAAATTCTGTTTTCAGTTTTTGATTCCCAGCATATTGATTTTGTGGGACATGTTATATCAGAGCAGTGTTATCTCCAGCCTTTTGTTTACACGAAGTTTTTGCATTCCTTCCCGAGTGCATCTTTGCTTCCATCCTTCCCTCTTTTCCTACATATTTTTAAAGGTTTTTGTTACTTTCATCAAGTTAACTGCTTGGTGTGATTGAGGATAACTAGGTCATGATGATTAGCCTCTGATAAAACAGAAAAGAGTGAAAAAGCAGAGAAGCATTTGAACAGTGTTTGATCCTTAAAGGGAGTTACTAAATCTAGAATGTCTTTTCTGCTTTACCCTAGTTGTTCTTAATGAAGAAAGTTAAACTTGTCAGGAGGAGTCCTGGCAAATGAAAGATAACAGGGAAGCCGGGTGATAAAGGAACTAATTGTTCATGTTTTAATAAATCCTGTGAAATTAGTCAGGAGAAATGTTCTGAGTTGATTGATTACTCAAAAATATATCCAGGCATTATGTATTTAGTGATTATTTCTATTATGCGTTGACTTTGCTGTCTTTCCTTTCTTTAATGAATAGTCTAGTCAGTCATAGTGAATTTCATGTGCACAAATAATCAAGGTTTAAGATATTTATAGTGTTACATACATGGATGTAATTTCCAGAAACATCAATCAAGACCTGTTATGCCAGTGCCTATCCTCATTAAGCTTGAATATTTCCATTGCAAATTTTATTTTTATTGTTATTCTTTACTTCCTAAAGGATTGTGGATGTACAATAACAATATAAGCTATTTAGCTCGATAATACTTTGCTGCTGTAAAGGTGCTATGGTGCAAACTGCCTTTGCAAAAGGATTTTTCTTTCTGCAGATCTAACTTTGATGCAAATGCATTGGAGGAAGGGTATTTCTTAATAGAAATTGTGGAAAGACTGTTTTAGCCAGCTGTGTTCAATGTATACACTGGTAAATAAATGCTGATACGTATGTTAAGAAAGAACGAATCCACGATGCAAAGTTCTCTGAAATTACACTGAGTTCAGCAGGAACATAAGACCAATTGTCTCTTTCAGGCTCACCTCCACTTTGGAACTGCACATACTGTGCTTGCTCTGAGAATACTTACCCAAAGTTACTGCTTTATTTATAGGCTCTCTGGATTAAAAAAATTCACACCTTTCCTTAAAGATTGTGCTGGCTGACATTCAGCATATACATGCACGTTTCCTAGCAGGCTTCACTTCAACAATGTAATTGCTACTACTCAACTACTTATCTTAAAAAATAAAAGAAGCTGGAAATGGAGTTTTCATTCCATTCATATCAATGGCCAAAATTGAGCAAATATAATTCTTTCTACTGAGGGAGACAACAGCATAAGCTCAAAAGTATTTGTGGTTTATTTCCAGCTCCTACAGTAAAATGGTCTGGATTACAGACCCTGTTCCTTACCTCAAACCTAACTCTCTTCTGTTGAGTTACTCAGCTGGTAGCTCTGGCAGTTTCCCAGACAGGTTGAACTCACACATGGGAGAGAGTGAGCAGAGAGGTGATTTCCACACAGAGACTTTTCTTTTGCACAGCAAGCTGCCTCAAGCACAGAGGCTGGATCTAGGTGTAGTCTGTATTACTGACTGGAGAAAGTCCTTCCTCTGCCAGCTCCACATACTAATAGCTTCCTTGCTGCATCTTTCAGAAAATAGGCAATGCAAGAAAGGAGCAAATCCCATTGCTTCCACTGTCCTTCTGTCAAGGCAGAGAGGAAGAAAGTCTTCTCCTTTAATTTCTGTGTTTAGGCCTCTTTATGGAGGCAGATTTTCAAGGCTGTAGAAATGCCCACTGATAACAAAGAGTAGCCTAAGGCTTTTTGATTAGGAACTACTCTAGACATCTGAACATAAAAAATTATTGGATGAGGAATTTTAAAGTACTTGAAGAATGCTCATGTTTCAAAAAATGGACTATGCATCTCCATCATGTGATGTTCACAGTAGAAAATACTTTTCTGATCCCATATGTTTCCTGTAAAAATCTATTCTGTTGTAGAGATGTATTGGATGGATGTATTAAAACAGATCCACATTTAAGGAACGTATGAGTTCTCGTATGAACTAATACAATACCATATTTTCAAAATTTGTATTCTTTAATGGAAGATGTAGAGGTAATGTAAAAATATTGCTTTCAACATGCCCATGAATTGTTTGTTAACTGGAAATAAGGTCTATTCTTATTCAATTTAACTATTGCTGAATATGGACTTGAGCCCAAAGAAGTCAACAGAAGTCTTTCCATGGACTAAAATAGGCTTTGAATCAGGCCTTGTGTTTTTATAATTAGATTTCTTCATAGAAAGCTCTTTAATTGGTACAGTATGTTTCCTTTCTGCAACAGGGAAAAGTGAAATTTCTTGTAGTAGCATATATTCAGAGATTAGGAAGGTGGAAGATGTTCCTTATTTAAATATGAGAAGAGATTAGAACTGTGTAACTGAAAAAGAAAGTGAGCAATCTGATGTGACAAAGACTGACAAAAACACAAAACAGTGAGTGCTAAAATAAAGCAGTAACTTATTTTCTTTTTGTTGTAAAAGAGCATGAGGCTCTCTTGAGTCAGAAATGAGAATAGGTGTAACTATCTTGCTGTTTGTACATTTCTACAAGCTGAAGGATAAGACATCTTTTTGTATCCTCACACGTTTAGACAGGCCAAGAGGGTAATTGATGCAATTAAGCCAATTCACAATTTTAACCTCTACTCATCTATTATGTGGAACAATGTTGAAAACAGTGTAAAGTAATGAGATTTTAAGAGATAATTCTTATTATTTCTTTTAACAAATCTTATAGATTGAGCCATTATGGTTGATGCTTATAAACCTTTCCCTGTAGTTGTGCGTGTCTTCTTATCAAAATGAATAGATGAAGACTGAAGTCTCACATAACTCTATTGTAAGAGCTAGGATTAAAAAAAAAACAAAAAACAAAGAATACTGTGTGAATTATAATAAAATAATGCGCATGATAACAATATTCTCTGATGTGCTCTGAAGAAAGACAAACTGGTGTTGCCTTATATTCTCTGAGGACTTGTTACATGAGTCATACATAGCTAGCAATAAATCATTTCAGTTCAGGTGCTTCTAATCTTGGTTACTTTCTTTGAGTTTTGTGACATTACTTGTCCATAGAGAAATAGAGCTGGGTTTGTAGCGGAGTTGTGCAAGCTATAGTCCATAAAATGATCGATGAAATGCTTTGGAGAGCAAATCCTAGAATCTAGGATGGATTTGGGTAGTGTATCTGCAGACTCTTAAATTTCCTGCCCAAGTTAGGAACTTAAGTATTCTCAGTGGGAGAAATCTTCCTGATAACATTATTCCACAGTTATTTACTATTGTGCTTTTCTTTGAAGTTCTTAATGCAGGAACCCGTCCTAGTAAAGAAGATGGTGTACTCCATGAGCCATTAGACTAATTCAGTATGGCAGTTCCTATGTTTCTCAGAGCACAGCCTGATGTGAGGTGAGAAGTATTCATGTGCTCCTTTCTGTTAATTCAAGATTGTGCTACTAAATTCCTTATGAATCTATACAGTGTGGGTAAAAAGTAAATTCATCTAAATTTGATGGTAGGTACAGATAAGCTTCTCTTTGGACTTCAGTGGCTATAGGTAGGTGATTATCCATCTTTTTTAAAGAGAACTGAGGATTTGTCCCTCCTTCCTATAGGAAAGAGAGAACTCAACATCTGGAACCGCCTAGGGCTGTTTTACTAAAATTTAACCCGTGACTGGTGAATCTGATCATCCTGCACTAAATCCTAGTCACAGACCACTCTGCTGGGACTTCTGGTGTAAAAATGCAGCAAGTTCATACAATATGGCACCTCTTAAAAAGTAGCTCAGAGCACGCTATGTGAAAAGTGCTAAATGAGAGCAACATCTGCTGAGCTGCTTTATACAAGAATCACACTGGGAAATAAGTTTTCTGTGAATCTTTTTCCCGTGAGCTCTGACTGCTATATGAAGGCCCTCTGACCAGGAACATGAAGACCTTTTTCTGGGCAAAGAGGCGAGGGCAGTTAAAAGCGGAGATTATCTGTAACTTGTGGAAAAGAAAGAAAATGTCTGGAGAAGTAATGAAAGGAAAGGCTGGCAGCAATATAAGGCTGTTTTTCATTAGATAACACTGAATTTTCAATAGATGACGCTGAAGCTACTAAAAGAAATAGTTTCTTGTGAGTAAACATTGCAAAGTGGTAGGATTAAAAGAGTAATAATAAATGGTCAGGAATTCCATGACATTTCGATGTTGCTGAATTTCTCAGCTTACCCACTCTTCACAGTGCTCTAAGTTTTTGGCTAATCCTAATATTATTCACTTAGTTTAACATGTAGAACATGCAAATGCAACTCCCCTCATCTGTCTCAAGTAGAGTGAGGAGCAGTCACAGTGGTGTAACAACAAGGCCTGGCAGAAGGCCTGGCAGTGCTCAGACACGGCTTGGTAGGTGAGCTAGCTGGCATCTCTAAACATGTGTAGCCTGTCCAAAATTGTCTGATGTCAACTCAGACATGGGCAACACTTTAAAATGAACAGGAGAAAATTGTCTTTGAAACGCATAAATTAAAAGAAACGAGCAGCCAAACTGGCAAAAGAAAAAATAGCATGCATCATATACTCTTGACATTACAAAATAAATTAGAAAGTATGTTATAGTTATTGGCACAGTCACTGAGCGCTTCCATCCACAGTGTGGGAAAACCTACTTTAATCCATGCAGCTTGAACATTGATCTCCCACATCCCAGCTGAGCACTCTGACTGTGGGCCATAAAATTCAGTTACTCTCCCTTGCTGCCTCTATCCTCTCTGAATTAATACCTAAATATATTTGAAAAACAGAAGAGATTCAGCACCTAAAGGGAAAATGCTGAATTCTGGCTGCAGTATTTGTCAGGGAGGTGGGAGACCACTGGTGATACCCACACTCAGACTGAGGCAGAGCAGGTTTGCATGTCAGCACTCAGCATTTGAGCACGCGTGTTGTCAGCTGCTGTTGCGGGGCTGGGACTGCTGCTGGGGAAGGATTTCCTGTGCCTGTGAAACCATTTCAGGAGAAGTGTAACTGGAATGGATCCAACTCTGCTAACTCTTTTCTCATTTTATAAAAAATAAAAGAAAAAACACTCTCAGGCAACCCTTGTTGTACAGTTCCTAAAGACTTGTTGTGAAATGCCTGGAAAGTCAAAACCCTGAAATGCTTATTTCTATGAAAGCTAGGAATCCATTGTTGGCAATGAATCCAGATGGGAGAATGGAAGATCTGTAACATGCACAGATCCAAATTTCTAACATTTCAGTCCACTCATCAGTGTCCAGTGAGATAAGATTCATATTGAGCAGAGAAGGCAAGTTGTAGGAGTATTGAATATGACAACTGGCACTAGAGATCAGCAGTGACTTGGCTGGCAGCTATCCAGCACCTCTCCACACCATAAGCAAAGCCTCACAAGCAGTGCAGCATTTGACACTAAAATTTCACTAGAATTAAAAGATGAGTTACTTGAACTAATTCTGGTCCTGGCAGATAATTTGATTTCTGCAGGAGTTCTAGGAAGATGGGAGTTAGGTCTGTTAACAAACTGACAAATAACCCTTTGCTTCTTTCCAAGAAAAAAAATCAATGCAAAGAAAATAGAATTGCAAAGAAAGTTATTTTTATATTTTTTTCTTTTGCTGTGTATTTTGTTGCATGTTTGCAGCTTGAGTCGAAGCAGGTTTTTAAGAATCTTGCTTCTTGAACCCCATACAAAGGAAGCTATATTAAAAAGTAATCAACTTAGAAAATGTAATGCTACCAACTGAACAGGAAGGGTAATTTAGTATGGCACGCAGGCCCATTTACAGTCACTATTTTTAAAAACAATTCTTTACATTATTTAAATAGAGGGATAAATGGGAAAAAAACATATTTGGTCATCAATAGTGGACTTTACAGTATTAATTCAATGTATCATTACTCTAGTCTCTTAATCATACAGCACGGTTCACATCATAGTGAACACATGCATCATTAACCTTGTCTACTTGAATCTAAGAAATTTTAATTACTTGTAAATGCAAACCACTCTGCTGCTGTACCTGTAGTAAATGTACAAATTGTTAGTTGCAGGCTGATAGCTTTCACTAAATCATTCATAGCTGCCGACCCCACTATAAAAGAGTTATAAATCAAGAATTTGATTCTTTGTAAGTTTACAGAACTTTTTTTTTTNCTAATGACTCAGTCAAAACTTCTTGAATTTGAAAGCGATAGCGGTTGGATTCATAAGTGATGTCTGGAATTCTTTGGATTTTTCCTGTCAAACTGTATACTTCATACATTCAGACACTGTGGGAGTACAGATTGATTAATATTCCTATTTCCGTATCTATTCTTGCTTTTTAGATGACTGCAATGTGTTGATAGTATTTCTGGCAAAAGTAGTACTTTACACATATTTAATACTGAAAGTTGCCAACCACGATAGACAAATGGCTAACATAAAGGCATGGACAGAATGTGGACAAAATTGCACATTTCATATCGTGTGACTGAAATAAATGCCTGTTTCCAGATCAGGCAAAATGTTTTTTAAAATACATATTTACAGTAGATTTAAATTCTGTAGCTAAACATGAAATACAAAAGATTTGATACATCTATGATTTTTAGAAAAAGAAACAGATTTATTTTGACTCATGAAATCAACTTTTTCTCCTTTTTCTGTTATGCATTCAAGGTGTAGTTATGGTCTTCTTAGCAAGTCTTTAAATATAAGCACATGCATGATTTGTTTTCCTTCTATCTCCACTGTTTTTCTTTTGTTATCTAATTTGTTTAAATGATATCTGGAAACTAATACAGCCTAAATTTGGCTATAGTGTATTTTTTGTTTCATTTATCAGCTGCTTTGCCAGCGCTCTGAATGTAGATGCTAAGGCACTAGAGAAAATCTCCTGTACACATACCTGTTTATTTTGAAGAAAAAAACCTCTGCTGTTTGATGGCAGCTTCCAGCTTTCAGGAATTCAGACAGCAGCTAATTGCTCAATCACTTGAAATAAACTTATACGTACCCCTGTATAATTTATTCACTGTGAAAATATTTTTTTTACTCTCTAGCCACGCACTGATTGTGAAGCACAGTCATTTTCCTGCCACAGCAATTAATGTTGAAGACAAATATGAAGAATTCATAAATCATATGGTGTTTAATCTTTACAGTTGCAATAAGCAAAGAGGTGAAAAAATCGCTATCCTTCAGGAGGTTTATTGAGGCTTTCATGCCAGCTGGGGATGCCAACAGCTCTAAAGCATTAAGTGATGTTTTTTTGGTAGCTTCAGGAGAAAGGCAAAAAAAAAAAAACAAAAAACAACCAACTTGAAGAGAGCTTGGACTAACCTCTAGGCTTTATAGATGGTCCCTTCATAGTTGTTTTGAGTCACATTGGCAACATGGCTTCAGAAAGCTTTTGCTCCCTGTCTCACTCAATAGCTATTTTGTCCTGTGGCATGAACCCAGGCTTTGAAGTGCTAGGAGCTAGTCAAAGAGCAGATTTTGTGCTTACAGGAACAATTTCCACAGAGACCTGAATAAAAATACTCTGCTTCTGGGCAGGTCCAAACATAGGTAGGGGTCTGCTCCAAATCTGTGCTTTCTGGCTTTGGCTAAAGCTCCCTGATGGTATTACCTTAACTATGCCCCTTATCCCAGCAATATGTGCTCCAAAGTATTACTTTTGTTTATTAAAAAAGTAATTAAGTTTTACTAACTGAATTTCAATCGTGGCAATGTATGTATGAGTTGAATTGCTTCAATTGGAGGATACTCACTGTGTTGATGCAAATCTTGAAATACCTGTATGCTGAATTCCTCACTTTCAAAAAACAGTTTTTTGACACTTGCCTAAATATCTGGTTTTATAATATTGTATCAATGGACTGGTTTGTTTTGCTGAGATAGGCAAATTGATAGTTAGGTATCATGTAGCTTTGTATTTACTGAATCTGGTTTAAAAAAAAAAAAAAAAAAAGCTGATCCCACTCATAGAAGAAGATTTGGGTCTTTCAACATACAGGTCCTTCTCAGTTCCAAGATGACAGAGCTGAATTTCTAAAATGCCTGTAAGTGACTCATGTTAAGCTGTGTACACTCAGTTTGAGTCAGAGGGAGCTGACTCCAGTTACTGGAGCTTCAGGGGAGATGAAGCACCAGTTGAGTAGGCCCAGGTGCTCCTCTGCATTTCTGCTGCAGGACATGGCAGCACTCACCACAGCAAATATGGTGTTCTTGACCTCATCCTCTATCCTCTTAACTTTGTGGGACTTAAGACCCATGTTAGCTTCCTGTTGTGCCTGCTGTGTGCCCTGAGGACATTTCTGCCTTCCACTGGGGCCTGGTCACTATTGTCTGCTGAGAATGGGAACCAGAAGAACAAGTAACTCATCATATGCTGCCAGCTCAAGATTTGGCACAGAAAACAGTAACTTCTGATGTATTATATCACAGGGCCTGTAGGTGGTTCTGCAACAGTAAAACCCTTATGGTTGCTGAGACCCACAGCTCAAGACTTTTTTTTTTTTTTTTTTTTTTCAATTTTACAGAGATAACCAGGGATCACCTTGGTTGTAATCTTTTCAGTAAATAACATGGATATGAAGAAATTTTCTTCTGTGAACAAGTGGAAGAGGATTTTGTTTGTTCTGGAACCTGAATGGATGAAGAGGGGTGGGGTGCAAGCTAGATGTAGTGGTAATGTGAACTAACCTTGGGCATGACTTTGTGCTTCTTCACATATTGGAAAGATCCGAGGAGCTGGAAAAAAATGCTGTTGCTATTCATTTTTCTTAGTTTTTTAATGATGCTATGGTGAGGGATATTAATATTTCTGCAGAGGATCTCCTTAGCTCCTGCTTTGATTGAGCCTTAATGAGTAAGCCAAAGTGCTTGTTCTACAAGAGATTTGTGCACCCATGCCTACTGCTCCAATCTTTCTTCTCTTGCTAGCTGTACACTGTAGTTTTCTTTGCTGCCTTTGAGTGGCAAACTAAAGAAGCTGGCTGTTTCACAGCAGAATTACCCCAAAGGCATGAGGCAGGAATTAAAAACGAGTAATGTCAACTCTTGGTACAGAGCACCGATGTTAACCATTGCAATGATCAACAGTGCTAAGCTGCCAAATGCTTGCCATCACACATAAAGAATTCACTGAATTTGGCTCGTGGTTCAATGGGCCACCTATGCCTTTGTGCAACGTGGAAATCATGTGTAATTACCTATGTCATTTTGTTGGCATTAGTTTCACACACACACAAATTAGTCCTGCTTAGAAATTAGACCGATAGTCTTTGAACTGTTGGTGTGGGAAGTATTTTGCTCATTTTCTGGTTTTGTTTCTTCAAGATGTGAGCCCTGTTACTGGCTTTGCTTTCTGCCTTCTTCCCCTTTTCAGGGTCACAGCTTTAAAGGGACATGGTGGATACTAAAAACGGAGGGGCAGAAGCAGGACAGTTTTATTAATATTCTAAAAATACAGAGTATTATTTATGAAGTGTGTGAAGTATTTTAAAAGACAGTCTCAACACTTAAATTTTTATTGCCACTTGTCTCCAGTCTCTGCCAAAAAATTTCAACTCTATACAAAGGTGTCTTTGTGGTCTGCTGCTGTCCAAACCTAAACTTCAGATTCTAGCCGTTAAATCCAGTTATACAAGACTTGTGTAAATTTTCATTATATTCATTATAACTGATTTTACTCAAATGAGCACATTCTCCATCTTTCAGATTAAATAAAAAATGAAGGCTCAGTGCAAGTCTAACTATTAAAAGAAAATCCTACAGCACATTTCACAAGAATAAGTGCATTACTTGGTGTCACTGGCTGTATTCCATGTCAAGTAATTAGATTTTGCCTACCTGAAATTTGCTTGTAGTTCTAACAGGAAATGTTTATTTTTTTACTTCCTGCATGAAACCATGCACTAATTTAGATTAGCTGAGTTCAACTCCAGAAGTGGCAGAATTCTGTGCTAGATGACATGGTTCTATTTATTTAANTTTTGTATTTTCTCTTTTTATATATTTGACTGCTTATTTAGAGAGCAGATAAGAAGACATAAACAGAGGAGAACCAGATCTTCTCTGGCATGCTCCCTGCTCCAGTGCTTTAAGTAGGGCTGTCCTTACAAAAGAGAGGATCCTCTTGGAGGATGGATGCAGGAAAGAGATTGTGATAATGTGGAAATAAGAAGAATGCATGTGCTGGGCTTATGAATGGTTGGTGAATACTACTTGAGAAAGCGTGGGCAAGAAAGGACGACATAGGAAGCATAGAAATGAAAAGCCGGTCAAAAAAATAAAAAAGAGGCAAATATATGACAGAAAAACAATTGTGAAAAAAACTAGATCAGAGTGAAGATCAAATTAGCTTTTGTGAGACCATTCTTTTTGAGTGCCCCATACTTGTCAGTGTTCAAGAGGCATTTGGATAATGCCCTCATCAAAACGCCTTAACTTTTGCTTATCCCTGAAGTAGTCAGATTAAAAACTGTGCAACTATCCAGTACATCGTTTCATAACCTATTTCCCCAAAAGCTTTCCTTTTTCCACCTAAATGGAATTTAACTGGATAGTAGGGTTTCCACCACTAGCTATTCCATTAACTTTAATGAATTTCTTTGAGTCACTGATATGATCCTTCAGTTAAACCTGCCATGGCTTTAAGGAACTGAGTACTCTTTTTATATACTTGAATTTATGGACCTTTAATTACACCATTTTGTTTTTCAAAATAATGCAGTCCAAGCCACACTGAGTCAAGTTCCTTATTAATATTTTTGCTGAGACCAGCCATGCTGCCTTCTGATAGGTGTTTCTACATCAAGCGTATATGAAGCGTGCCCATATGTAAGCTGACTTACAGCTTTTGTAGTCCAGTGTCCTGCTTCTGACAAGGGCCACTAGATGAATGTTTAAGGAAAGATTATGAGAAGCAGAGCAACAATAAAATGACCCTTCCCCTGGTATACTCTCCCATTTTCTGGCTTTCAGAAGTTTTGGGACTTCCTGAACTGGAGGTTGAATCTGGTGTGTTAATAGCCCCTGATGGACCTATCTGCCATATATTTATAGTTTTGGCATCTACAGTGTTCCGTGGCAATGAATTCCACAGCATAATTATACATCATATTAAGAAGTACTTCCTTCCGTTTGCTTAAAATCTGGCACCCAGTGGTTTCACTGAGTGCTCCTTAGTTCTTGCCTTACTCAAAATATTTACCCCCTATTCATTATTCTCATATTGTTTGTGATTTTCAGGGCTCTCTTTCTGTTTCAATTAAACAGCAAGAACTCTGTATTTAAATGTTTTCTTACTATAACAAGACTTTGTGTCACAGTTAAGAATATATTTTCTCAAAACAATAGATCACCAGTTAATTGTTCTAAAACACTTATATGGTAATATAAAAACCCCTGTGTTTAATAGTCTGAAACTTCACAACACCTATTCATCTTGTGGTCTCCACAAACAGTATGGATCTCCCTATTTAAGTATGTTTATATATTCTTTGAAAGGGATTAGTTTTGAGCCGAAATATATTTTTATTATACATGATTTTCACGGTTCATTCTCTCAGGAAGCGAGTTATAGTACTTCACCTTCCCTTCTGTTCCTGTGGATTCAGTGGCCATTAGAAAAGAGCATGTAAGACACACATGTCTTGGTAGTTTCAAGCCCTTTTAGACTCTATTTTAGAGTACAGCTAACACAGAGGCTTTTTACATCAGTTTGGATGAACCTTCAATTCTGGCATATAAATAATTTTATATTATTTATAAAATAAGTGCAGAAATAGTCTTGGCTAGTAGTCTCCTGTCAGGTTTCCCTTTCACGGAGACTTATTCTGGACACAGAAACAGAAAAAAAAAAGAAAAAAAATAGGGAGAGTGTGTTATAAAATTTGAATTATGCTTCTCACAAGGTTTGATTGCGTGTGGCCTGCTCACCGAGAATTGACTGGGACTCAGGGCATGTGTAGGAATGGATTTTATGCAGAATTCCTTTAATTATGGCCAGTGTTAGACCAGAGTTTTGGTTTCTATACCTTCTAAGAGGAATGTCAAGATTTGGTAATATTCTGCTCTGATAATTACAGCAGTAGGGTTCAGAACTTTTTACAGCTTCAGATCTTCCTCTTGTCCAACCATGCACCAATCTTTTTTTCCTCCTCTTGTCCTCCTCTGCCTCTTTATGCTCTACACTCAGTTCTGTTTCAGGGGGACTGGAACTAATTTTTCCATGTTAGAGACAAAGCAGGAGTCTGATGTTCGTATGACTTACTCATATTCTTTTGATTAAGCTGAGAAGAGTGTTCAGATCTTCTGATTTCTAGTCCATTGATTACCAGGCAAGTTTCCATTTCAAGAAGTGGCCAAGAACATTTAATGCTCTGAAATTCTCAAAAGCTTGTCTTTACAGACCTCAATAGCTGTCTCTTTTCCTAACAGACTTTATTTTTACTTTGATCTGATAAGCTAGTTAGATTGATATTATTGCTATCTACACCATTTCTTTGATGATAACTTCCATACTTATTACTAAGTCTGGCATGCTTTTGTCTCTCTTTGGTGGTTGCACATATTGAATTATAAAGCTATCACTACCAGATACAAATGCATACAATCAGCTTTATTTCCTTTGTCTACTACAATATGATCTATGTGTAGCTAAGTGAAGCTTCCATTTACCACCACTTTGGCATCTGTACAATTTTCACATTTTAACCATAGTGTTATTCATTCTGGTCAGCTGGCCAAAGATCCATTTTATTGCTTGAAAAAGCTTTTGCAACAATCTAGTGAGTTCACAAAGGTATTGTTTTTCCCATAGCCTTTTCATACTCTCTAGTAAAGGAAAACACAATTAAAGTGTTTGTTTTGATGATTTGATGCTTATTCTATAAAATCAGCATTTTTTATTGTTACTAAAACATTTGTTTTCTTGCTTAAATCAAAAATTTTCAAAATTAAAATCATATTGAAGGGGCAGTTGTCATTTGTTGATTGTGTTTTTTATCAGTTTGGTAAGCTAGGAATTTTAGCAGATTATATACTACACTGAGGGGTTTTTTTGTTTGTTTGTATTTTTAATTTTAAAAGGGAAGAAAAAGCACCAGCCCAGCTTAGTTCCTGATGACTTTGAGACAGAAATTCCAAAAGCAAATAATACTTAAGGAAGTTGCGATCTTTCGGGAGGAAACAACAGGAATAATACCAAACACAGCATGACCACATGACTTTAAATAAACTAAAATATATGAGGTTTTTTTTTCCAAGTTTATGTGCTTTATAATTTCCTCATAGTGCTCTGGCACTCCAAAACTCTAAGAAATTATAACAATTTTATTCTAGCCAGCAAAACAGAAATGCTTTCTTTGATTATAAAAGACAATATCTAGAGATTCCAAACCTTTTATATAGATACTCTTTTATAAGAGTTTTTTATATTTTGTCATGTTGGTCTTTAAATAATGTAAGAACCTTCCAGAATGACAGAGCATAACAACTACTAAGACTAATGACTCAGTCAAAACTTCTTGAATTTGAAAGCGATAGCGGTTGGATTCATAAGTGATGTCTGGAATTCTTTGGATTTTTCCTGTCAAACTGTATACTTCATACATTCAGACACTGTGGGAGTACAGATTGATTAATATTCCTATTTCCGTATCTATTCTTGCTTTTTAGATGACTGCAATGTGTTGATAGTATTTCTGGCAAAAGTAGTACTTTACACATATTTAATACTGAAAGTTGCCAACCACGATAGACAAATGGCTAACATAAAGGCATGGACAGAATGTGGACAAAATTGCACATTTCATATCGTGTGACTGAAATAAATGCCTGTTTCCAGATCAGGCAAAATGTTTTTTAAAATACATATTTACAGTAGATTTAAATTCTGTAGCTAAACATGAAATACAAAAGATTTGATACATCTATGATTTTTAGAAAAAGAAACAGATTTATTTTGACTCATGAAATCAACTTTTTCTCCTTTTTCTGTTATGCATTCAAGGTGTAGTTATGGTCTTCTTAGCAAGTCTTTAAATATAAGCACATGCATGATTTGTTTTCCTTCTATCTCCACTGTTTTTCTTTTGTTATCTAATTTGTTTAAATGATATCTGGAAACTAATACAGCCTAAATTTGGCTATAGTGTATTTTTTGTTTCATTTATCAGCTGCTTTGCCAGCGCTCTGAATGTAGATGCTAAGGCACTAGAGAAAATCTCCTGTACACATACCTGTTTATTTTGAAGAAAAAAACCTCTGCTGTTTGATGGCAGCTTCCAGCTTTCAGGAATTCAGACAGCAGCTAATTGCTCAATCACTTGAAATAAACTTATACGTACCCCTGTATAATTTATTCACTGTGAAAATATTTTTTTTACTCTCTAGCCACGCACTGATTGTGAAGCACAGTCATTTTCCTGCCACAGCAATTAATGTTGAAGACAAATATGAAGAATTCATAAATCATATGGTGTTTAATCTTTACAGTTGCAATAAGCAAAGAGGTGAAAAAATCGCTATCCTTCAGGAGGTTTATTGAGGCTTTCATGCCAGCTGGGGATGCCAACAGCTCTAAAGCATTAAGTGATGTTTTTTTGGTAGCTTCAGGAGAAAGGCAAAAAAAAAAAAACAAAAAACAACCAACTTGAAGAGAGCTTGGACTAACCTCTAGGCTTTATAGATGGTCCCTTCATAGTTGTTTTGAGTCACATTGGCAACATGGCTTCAGAAAGCTTTTGCTCCCTGTCTCACTCAATAGCTATTTTGTCCTGTGGCATGAACCCAGGCTTTGAAGTGCTAGGAGCTAGTCAAAGAGCAGATTTTGTGCTTACAGGAACAATTTCCACAGAGACCTGAATAAAAATACTCTGCTTCTGGGCAGGTCCAAACATAGGTAGGGGTCTGCTCCAAATCTGTGCTTTCTGGCTTTGGCTAAAGCTCCCTGATGGTATTACCTTAACTATGCCCCTTATCCCAGCAATATGTGCTCCAAAGTATTACTTTTGTTTATTAAAAAAGTAATTAAGTTTTACTAACTGAATTTCAATCGTGGCAATGTATGTATGAGTTGAATTGCTTCAATTGGAGGATACTCACTGTGTTGATGCAAATCTTGAAATACCTGTATGCTGAATTCCTCACTTTCAAAAAACAGTTTTTTGACACTTGCCTAAATATCTGGTTTTATAATATTGTATCAATGGACTGGTTTGTTTTGCTGAGATAGGCAAATTGATAGTTAGGTATCATGTAGCTTTGTATTTACTGAATCTTGTTTAAAAAAAAAAAAAAAAAAGCTGATCCCACTCATAGAAGAAGATTTGGGTCTTTCAACATACAGGTCCTTCTCAGTTCCAAGATGACAGAGCTGAATTTCTAAAATGCCTGTAAGTGACTCATGTTAAGCTGTGTACACTCAGTTTGAGTCAGAGGGAGCTGACTCCAGTTACTGGAGCTTCAGGGGAGATGAAGCACCAGTTGAGTAGGCCCAGGTGCTCCTCTGCATTTCTGCTGCAGGACATGGCAGCACTCACCACAGCAAATATGGTGTTCTTGACCTCATCCTCTATCCTCTTAACTTTGTGGGACTTAAGACCCATGTTAGCTTCCTGTTGTGCCTGCTGTGTGCCCTGAGGACATTTCTGCCTTCCACTGGGGCCTGGTCACTATTGTCTGCTGAGAATGGGAACCAGAAGAACAAGTAACTCATCATATGCTGCCAGCTCAAGATTTGGCACAGAAAACAGTAACTTCTGATGTATTATATCACAGGGCCTGTAGGTGGTTCTGCAACAGTAAAACCCTTATGGTTGCTGAGACCCACAGCTCAAGACTTTTTTTTTTTTTTTTTTTTTTCAATTTTACAGAGATAACCAGGGATCACCTTGGTTGTAATCTTTTCAGTAAATAACATGGATATGAAGAAATTTTCTTCTGTGAACAAGTGGAAGAGGATTTTGTTTGTTCTGGAACCTGAATGGATGAAGAGGGGTGGGGTGCAAGCTAGATGTAGTGGTAATGTGAACTAACCTTGGGCATGACTTTGTGCTTCTTCACATATTGGAAAGATCCGAGGAGCTGGAAAAAAATGCTGTTGCTATTCATTTTTCTTAGTTTTTTAATGATGCTATGGTGAGGGATATTAATATTTCTGCAGAGGATCTCCTTAGCTCCTGCTTTGATTGAGCCTTAATGAGTAAGCCAAAGTGCTTGTTCTACAAGAGATTTGTGCACCCATGCCTACTGCTCCAATCTTTCTTCTCTTGCTAGCTGTACACTGTAGTTTTCTTTGCTGCCTTTGAGTGGCAAACTAAAGAAGCTGGCTGTTTCACAGCAGAATTACCCCAAAGGCATGAGGCAGGAATTAAAAACGAGTAATGTCAACTCTTGGTACAGAGCACCGATGTTAACCATTGCAATGATCAACAGTGCTAAGCTGCCAAATGCTTGCCATCACACATAAAGAATTCACTGAATTTGGCTCGTGGTTCAATGGGCCACCTATGCCTTTGTGCAACGTGGAAATCATGTGTAATTACCTATGTCATTTTGTTGGCATTAGTTTCACACACACACAAATTAGTCCTGCTTAGAAATTAGACCGATAGTCTTTGAACTGTTGGTGTGGGAAGTATTTTGCTCATTTTCTGGTTTTGTTTCTTCAAGATGTGAGCCCTGTTACTGGCTTTGCTTTCTGCCTTCTTCCCCTTTTCAGGGTCACAGCTTTAAAGGGACATGGTGGATACTAAAAACGGAGGGGCAGAAGCAGGACAGTTTTATTAATATTCTAAAAATACAGAGTATTATTTATGAAGTGTGTGAAGTATTTTAAAAGACAGTCTCAACACTTAAATTTTTATTGCCACTTGTCTCCAGTCTCTGCCAAAAAATTTCAACTCTATACAAAGGTGTCTTTGTGGTCTGCTGCTGTCCAAACCTAAACTTCAGATTCTAGCCGTTAAATCCAGTTATACAAGACTTGTGTAAATTTTCATTATATTCATTATAACTGATTTTACTCAAATGAGCACATTCTCCATCTTTCAGATTAAATAAAAAATGAAGGCTCAGGGCAAGTCTAACTATTAAAAGAAAATCCTACAGCACATTTCACAAGAATAAGTGCATTACTTGGTGTCACTGGCTGTATTCCATGTCAAGTAATTAGATTTTGCCTACCTGAAATTTGCCTGTAGTTCTAACAGGAAATGTTTATTTTTTTACTTCCTGCATGAAACCATGCACTAATTTAGATTAGCTGAGTTCAACTCCAGAAGTGGCAGAATTCTGTGCTAGATGACATGGTTCTATTTATTTAAAAAAAAAAAAAAAAAAAAAAAGAGCATGTAAAATATCCTTCTTGAATGAGGGATATTCTGTCTGCCCTCCTTTAAATTCCTAGCATTGACACTGATACATGTGTGAAATGTCAGAAAAGCCAGAAGTTGTCTCTGACTCCTTTGAATTCAGTGAAATGGTATAACAGGGGCATTGCCTCATTGGATCCAAATAGCAGCTCATCCTGTGTGGTACAGTGATGCTGCCAATGGCTGGAGAGCTGCAGATATCTGCACTACTTGCCTGTAGAGTAGGTTTGTTCCAAAGCTCATCAGCTAATAGCTGATGATGCCTTGAAGTCTTGAGGGTTTGTAGCACTAATTGATTTTTCTTTTTCTTCTAACTATGGTGGTTTTGTGGCTGTTCTAAGTACATATCAGCTCTGTGGTGTTCATCTCTAATTCACTTTGAATTAATTGAGGTCAACATTAAATAATTGTTAGACAAAAAGATTTTGCATGGTGCCTGATGATGCAGTAGTAGCATCTTAGAGTCACAGACGAAGGCACTGCTATGGGCTTTTCAAATTCATTTTAAGCAGTAAAAAAAATTGCAAGTGAGTGAATCTTTCATGACTTAGTCACTTGTAATTGTGTACGTGCCTGATGGCAGGCTCTCTTTGTCTCCTCCTGATCTCTTGTAAAGGCACATCCCTCTTTTCTCTTCTTCTGGAACCAGGTAATTTATGTTCCATAGTGTAATGCGTGGTGCACAGACGCATGTATTGCTGTAGCAGCTGGAGAAATTTTATTCAATGCAGTTTCCTCATCTGTCCAAGCTAAGAGTGTGCTGCACTACACTGGGCTATTCATTGTGACTTCCACAGTGATAAATCATGATGAGAATATAAGATAGAGGACCGGAATGTGGGAGGACCTGCATTTTTATATTTAGGTACTTTCAAATGCATCAACAAAGTATATGAACTTTCACTAGTTTCTAACAAAACTTATTCACAATTTTTAATCTTTCATCCACCAGGTTTTGGTCAACTACTTGTTGGATAAGCACAAACTTTATCCATGCATAAATAATAGAACTCTGACATTTTAAAAAATGTAAGACACTAGTAAATAATTACTAAATTATGTAGGATACTGTAATCCTATATTTTAAAATCTACTTGAAAACAATGCTAGGTTTGTTTTTCCTTCCACATAGAGTTGTCCTACGTATCTTTTTCTTTCAGAATGCTAATGAAGAAATGTCTTTTCCTGAAGATTTCCTATCAGGATATATACTGCTAGCAATGTTGTCAGTGGGATCCCTTACTTAGGGGCATCTCCCATTTAGCTTTACAGAACCACCACAGACTCAGCAGAAATGTGATTTATTTTGAGCATTTCTCCAGAATACAGATATTTTTGTGCAGTTCTCCCTAGTCACATAGGAAAAGTTCCTGCTTTTCTAAATGTAAAAGCTACCAGTGGCAACTCAGACCACTACATTTTGTTATTAATGTGTACAGCATAATTCATCTCTGAAAATGAAATTCTGCCGTGGACTTCTATGGGACTCTGAACAATTCATTTAACTTTTATTTGCTTCAGTTTCTAAATTTCAAAGGTAGACAACTACAAACAATATATTACTTATTTCAAACAAGTTTCTAAAAATGGACTGGGGAAAATTTCAGGAAACAAAATTATTGTAATGTCTCTCTAAGCAGTCATTACTTGCATGAAGCAAGTGCTGTGATAGTAGACATTTCATGCCTGAATTCTGAAGAGATTTAACTAGTCCCAGGTTTTAACTTTCAGTACGAAAGCATAAAGGCTGGCTTTTAAAGCTCCTTGCTTTCAGTACCTTTCAAGAATTTCTTACAAGTAGCTCATTCCATGTTTTTGCAGTTTTTTATTTCTAAATTTCCGTTTTGTATGTTGTGATGGGGGAATAATGCTGATTTTTGACAATAGTAAGTCACAGTGTGCTACCATCACTGGCAATGGGAAAGCTTGAAGCCATTCATTAAGCACCCAGTTCACAAAGATTAGAAATAATCAAGACAAACTGGAGCCAATGATAAAAACAGCAGTGTGTACTGAGTGCATCCTTATTAGTACTTATGTCCATATCAGGGATGTTCTCCTGAAGCAAAAATTCCTGATTTTCCTTGCTTATGTTTCAAGCTAGTCTCAGAGTGCTTGGACCAAACTCCGGTTTAGATGAAAGTAAACCAGCAAATGTGTGCTCCACCTGCTCGTAAAGGTTTAGCCCACAGGGCGAGGGTCAGCCTAGCCTGGAGTAAAACTCCTGAAATGAGGTGGAGGATGAAAATCAGGTACTCAGCAGATGCAGCCACCACTTCCACATGAGGCTGTGCAAGAAAGGCATACCCATAGCTCTCTGTATATCCGCTGGGCCCATTGAGGTTGGGAAGAAATGTCCTGCCCTTGTCTCAACCTCTTTCCCCAGGGAGCTGGTCTGATGCCTATGGCTGCCCTGCCCCTGGCTGGGTGGTGGGACAGGGCCTGCCCTGGGCGACCCATAGGGTCTGATGAGTGAATTCAGCACTCCAGGATGAGTGCCCAGTGCACGGTTTGGCCAGCTGTCTGGAATTTCTTTATCTTGTCTATGGTCACAATTTAATGACATAGTTCCCATTTTACTTCCACTGTGTATTGGAGACTGTGTCACCAGTGCACACTTCATTAGAAGAGGAAGATGGATCCTGAAGGAGTTGCATATAGTCCCAGATGACTCCAATCTGATTTCAAAATATTCAGTGTATCCTTGGCACGACTGCTTTTTGCTGTTTATTTAGTGTCTGAGAGGTATATACAACAAAAGCAAGAGCAACATTATGTATCAGAAATTCCAAAGAAAAGAGATGTTAGAAAGGCATGATTGGTTATATACTCATGTGAACACCAATGGCAGGATAACGCAAGACTGCAGCTACATCATGATTTAAATTCACTAGGGACACATTCCTCCAGTTACACTGTACCTCAGTTGTTGCTGTTTTGCTCTTATGGTTCAGTCTCATCAGCTCAATAGCTGTGGGGCTTGTAAGTACTGAAAGCAGGTCATATCAGCAATGCTGCCTGTGTTGTACAGATGGAAGCCACAGTGACCAAGTACCTGATGTCTGCTTTCAAAACTCAGGATGGGGCTAGTCCTCTCTGACATGTTGGTGAAGGAAATGCTTTATGACATAAATGTAGTACATTGACTTACAGGCTGAATGCAAAGTGGAGTCACAGAGGAACTGATGACACGTACGTATGTTTTGGCAAGTACCTGTTTTTGTAAGAAATCTGCTTGCGTGGTGCTGGTTATGCCACTGCTACACACACTTATAAATCATGAGCATGGATATGCCATGAAACGAGCACAGGAGCAAAATCCTCAGTAAAAAGGAAGTCTGTCCTTCAAGTCTTTCCATGCAGTTTTGCTTTCCATGTGTAGAAAATGAGGGAGCTGAGAAACTGTCACAGGAAAACCTTGCAGTCTGTACTCCTCTGAAGTGGAATGCATGAACTTACCAGAGCTCAGCTGGATTTTTGGGGAATAGGATGAAGGGAAATGGGAGTAGCGAGCAGTGTGGTGCCCCTGTGGTTGTGCAGCTGATTCCCATGTTTGATGTGTTGAGAGCGGTACGAAACTTCTGTCTCTAGACAAACTCAGACCCCTCCTAACCCCTACTAAAATAAAATGAATTTAAAAATACTGATTGTACAGATGTACTTGGAAACTGCCATTTGATTACATATTCCTCCCCACATACCAGTGCTTCTTTTTGAGCAGCTTCCTTCCCTAGTTCTGTTTGTAGGTTGTCACAGCAAATTGGAAATATTTTGGGGCAGTGACATAGACTGCTTTCTGTGTATTATAATTGATTGTTTGTATATGAAATAACATCAAATTGAAGATACGTGGCATAAGAAACTGACTGTGGGAGGTGGGTTTAAACAGAAAGTGGGCTGCAAGGTGGTTGTACGTCCTGGAGTGTTCTGAGAATGCACTGCAATACAAGAAGTCTCCATGTGTGACAGCCTGACTGAGTCACAGGGAGAAGGGAAACCCTAAATTTAACCTCTGTGTTCATAGTCATGTTCTTATTTAAATGTTGAACAGTTTTCCCTTTTGTTGTCTCCCTGTATTGATTTATTTTTAACCTCTCTGAATTTAGGATGATTTCTTTTACAATCTTAAACTGCAAAAACCTATAGAGCATTTATTTATTTACATGTTTAGTTTGAAATTGATTAATTTGATATAATACCTTGGCCAGCTCACTATCATAATCATCCTGGGGTTTTTCTGTGAGGTGCAGACAGAGTATTTTTTAAGGATCATGACTACATTAAGAGTGCTGGGAGAAAAGCAAACTTTAATGCCTGGGGATTTGCCTGGTATTGAGTATGTGTGAAATAAAAAAAAAGAGCCTACTTTAAAGCTTGATTTCTTTTCCAGAAGAGTCAAACTGTATGTCTTGTAACTACAGCCACTGCTTTTGATTCCTTCTTGAGGTTCTAGAGATGCTTGTTTTTTCCATTTTCCCTTTTAAACTAAATTTCTATTGAGAACTGGAGCACTCTGAAATAGAGACTTGCATTATAATGATTAATATTCTTTTGATTATTGTCCTTGTTGACGATGCCATTTCTACCAATTTGTCTTCTAACGCTTCAGAAAGTTGTTTGTTTGAGGTACTTAATGTTTATTTGAAATCATTGTCATTTTTTTGAAGTGTATTATTTATATTCATCTTGAAGATACTTCAGGACAAAAGAAGTGATACAGGCAGAGCATGAGATTGAACTGCCAGGTTTAGATGTGATGTTTCACAAAAACGAGAACTGTCAAGTAAAACAGCACTGTTTCTAAAAGTGTGACCTGCCATTTTATATTACAGGACATGGTATGCCAATGTCAGCCATGGACCTGCTGGAGTTCACTGTGGCTCTTCTTTGGGCCATTCATCCAAAGATTTCCCTGTGGAAGTCAGGGCACGAGAGGAAATGGCTTTCACCCATTTTGTTCATCTGTAGGCGGGATTCAGCCAGAGTATGCATCCTTCCATATTAAACTCAGAGTAGGATTGTCCCAGTGCCCTACACAGCAAGAATTAAGATCACCCAAATGGCTTCCTACTTTCACTTAATGTGTGGACAGCTATCTCCATTCTCTTCAACTTCTAAAGAAACTATTCTGTTTAAAAAAGAAAAAAAGAAAAAATAGTGCTCAGTGAAATACTAGCTAAAGGATAACTGGGGTTGATCATGGAGAGCTAGGTTTAAACAGACATGAAAAGAAAGGAGCAGTAGTTAAGTGCTTACACTTGTGTGTCTGTTTTGCTGCAGCAGCTCTACCTCTGTTCTCTTAACATTGTGTCTGGAAGTCTGCTATGAAGAAAGCCCTGTAATAAAGCCAACATCGAGTATGGTGTGCTACTATAGCTCTCCAGCAAAATGTGTCGGTGTCTCTTCAAAGTAATGAGTTGTGAGTTGTGCAGAGCCTTTCCAAATGCAAAAAACAATGAAGCAATGCGATGATTTTAGCTCCTTGGCTCTCAGCTACTATCTCTTGTATTTGAATTCTCACAGATTAACTCCTTTGGAACAGCTTTGGCCAATAAGCTTTGGCAGCATTATAAAAAGATTGGCGCATGTCTGGTGCACTACATACTCAAAAAGTCAGAAGTTCTGTCCACCTATAGAACAAATACTTAATTTTTCCAGAATAAGTATATATCTCTTTTAGTCTATAATTTCAGGAAATATTCTCCCTATTTCTTAATATTCAGAGTACCTCAGAAGCAACATCTAATCTTTAAGGCACAGCAAGACTATATCAGACATCAGGCATGACATCTTAGCTTTTGTGCATGATAATGCCAGGATAGAGCCTTCAATGTAAAATCTCTTTTTCCTAACTGGTGACCCGAATGGCAACAGGTCAGTGGTGCTGGAGGAAGCCTCGATACTCCAGTATGAATGTTACTCCTGACAGTGAGCACTAGATGAAAGGATAAATGTTGATGGATACATAAAAAAAAAAAAAAATCAGAAACCCCTTTTCAGTACAACCTCAGGAAAAGTATGTAGAGAACATGATAGAGAAGAAGAATGATGTAGCAGAAAGTCTGCAAATTATGTTGGAGGATGCAAGATTAAAGAAAATCAGAAAGTTCAATTATAGGTGAGATGTACTGTTTCTGGTTGAATGAGTGATATAAGAGGACAGGGCTGTCCATTTCCATTTTACCAGAAGCAAGTAGACCCAGAAAGAATTCTCATGCTTAAGAAGACTGGATAACATACCCTCTTTACCTTTTGTTAAAAACGCAAACATATTTTAGGTAAGACAGATGCATGGAAGCGTATATTGTAGTCATCTTGCTTTGCACTTTTAGAATATTCTGTCTGTGCTTTCTAATGATTAGTGGAACTATATGTCTAAGAAGGAAATGAGATATTTATATGTGCACCTGATTGGAATGTTGTTAGCAGATGTTTCTGACATGTCAGTATTTTCTACAGAAATGCATCCTTTTGGAGAAGTTCATCGGGCAAGATTAGCAGGAAATATTTCAGGGAAAGAGAGATGACTTGTTCCAGGATTGATACTCCCCTGAGGCTGGACAGCCACATCTTTTTCTGGGCACTGCCCTGATTTCCTGATCTGAACCAGGCACTTAAGACTCTCAAATAATAGCAAAGTATAATACACAAAGCTTTTACAAGGCGGATGTCTCTCAGCCTTCCAGTTCTTTTGGGCTATTCCGGTTCCTTAGAGCAGAGTCTTGGCAGGGACATAGAACATCTGAGGTTGAGAGGCACCTCTGGAGATCATCCAGACAAAACCCCTGGTTCAAAGTAGGATCAGCTAGAGCAGGTTGCTCTGGGCCATGCCCAATTGGATTCTGAACATCTCCATGAAACCTCTCAGGGCCCTCTCTAGGTATGTTGTTCCAATATTCAATCACTGTTGTGGTAAAAAAAAATAAAATATATATATATATATATTTCTTTATGTCTAGAATGGAATTTCTTGTGTTTTAAGCTCAGCCCATAGCCTCTTTGTGTGCCACTGGCTCCATCTTCTTTATTCCTTCCCATTATATATTTTGATCCAATCCCCCGAATTATTCCTTCTCCAAGCTGAAGAGTCCCAACTCCCTCAGCTACTCCTTATATGTCAGATGCTGCAGGCCTTTAATCTGCTTTGTAGACCTTTGCTGAACTCACTCCAGTATGTCCATGTTTCTCTTGTTTAGGAGTGCCCTGAACTGGTCACAGCACTCCATGTGAGCACACTTCACTTGAGTTGCTGGCAGTGCACTTCTTAATACCTGCTAGGAGGCTCTCAGCCTTCTTAGAATCAAGGCAAATTGCTGCCTATGAGGACACCCAAATCTTTCCTGCAAAGATGCTGTTCCAGCCAGTCAGCCCTGGCCATACTGGTGCATGAGGTGATTACTCCTGAGGAGTGGGACATGGCCCTTGACTTTGTTGAACTTCAGAATGTTCTTTTTCCTGTTTTTCCAGCTTGTCAAGGTCCCTGTCAATAGCAGCATAATACTCTTGTGTTTCGGCCATTCCTCCTGGCTTTAGTCTGTTTTGCCACAGGCCCTGTTCCCTGGGAGAAGGCAGCCAGGCTCTCTTCTGCTGTACAAAGATGCAGGACTCCATCTGGAGAGATTGCCAGGCTTACCCCAGTGTGAGGCAGGTTCTAGGTGCAGAACTTGTAAAGAGAAGCTAGAGTACCATGAAGGATGCTATTTCTTTACTTATTGAAATAATACTTTTTTTGTGTCTCAAGGTGCAAGGAAGTACTGTTCATTTTCATTCTAAAAAAGGGTAACGGGAAAAAAAAAAAGATTGAAATCTGGTTTAAAAATGGACTGGTTTAACCTAGAACAGAGCAATTTTTATTTTTTTTTTTCCAAGAAGTGTTTTACACTGTGTTTGCTTTGCTAAAATCTGTGGAAGTTTATTGCAATATCCAGCACAAAGAGCATCTCAGTTACTCTGAGCATCAGAAGGTGGTGTTAAAAAGGAATCTTTTACTCAGTGGAGAAATAAATGAGGATGCACGTGATTCATCATGATAAAAGTCATAAAGCAGAAAGGTAATTTTGACAGCAACATTTTGAATGGGCTTAGGGAAGCCAGGTTAATCCTGGGAAACAAAGATTACACCTGGAAGGCAGACAGCTGGGACATGAGATGAGTAGTGGCTCGGTAAATCTGGACAGGGAAAACAGACTATATTTGGAGATGTTTCAAAGGGAAACTAGCAAGTCTTGAAAACAGCCCAGATGTGAGAGACTTTGGAGAAGTCCAAAAATTATCTAGGAGAAAAAACAGGTGTTTTCTGATTTTGCTGCCTGCATTCTATCAGCAAAAAAGTTTACTTTCAAGCTCTTATGGTGATATTTTACTCTGCAGGTTTTGAAGTCAATTATATTAGATCATAACTTATATAACATATCGTGACTGTGGTTGCTACTTCCAAAAAATGACTAAGTCATAATGCGGTTCAAACAGAGGAGCACAAGTGAGATATATCTGGGAATCAAAACATACTCTGAGTAGCTAAGATCTTCAACTACGCTAAATTGTAGTCATTCTATGGAAGTCAATGTATTTACATAGATTTATTTTTGAGGAGCATTAATTCCTTTTTTTTTAAGTAGCTAAAATTTAATGTAAGGCCAACATCTTCTTTTAGTTTCAGTGGAGCATATCCATCCTTCTGCAATGGTAGGTGTCCAGTGATGCCAAGTTATGCCAGAGCACAGAGAATGCCTCCTGGGATCTAGCTGGTATATAAAGACACAGGTGTGGTTTATGCTTTTCACAGGTTGTAATTTATTAATTGGATGGATGCTGCTTAGGAAGACTTGGACAGATTTTCTTCTTTCTCTTCCCATTTCCCCTCACACCGTCTCTTGGGTGTACATCCACCTAAGACCATAGTTAATGAACTTTAGAAGGATGCTGTATAAACGAGACAAGCATATACCTCTGAGCATAGTTAATAAGTAATGTTCTAGTAGGTAATGTACTGGGAAACTAAATGTTGTAAAGCAAATCATGCTGTGTGAATGAGAAATCTGTCGGTGTGCAGCTATCTCTGAATTGCATGTATTATTGTTCATAGCTTGCTCTGGCAAAGGCTTTGCAAAAGGGAGCCATGAAGAAGGAGGGAAGGGAATTTCTTATCCTTTCCTGTGATGTACATTCATGTGACGACAAGAAAAAATTCATCTATACTGTTCACAAATTTCTCATTCATGTAAAATTCCTGTTGGATTTAATCTGCTGTCTCCATCAACATTTATGAGAAATTTTCCATGAGCCAAAAATTTCTAGGATTAGACACTAGAGAGATTTGGTTTTGTTTTTGAAGACAAGAGAGAATTCGTCAGAGTATGAGTGACTCTTTAGATTTCTGTTACTAACAGATAATTTAGTTTATAAAATATATTTATGGAAGAACATTATTACATACGCAATCCATTGCAAATTGGTCTTTTCCAAATTACTGACTAAGCAAATAAATGCAGTTTAAGTGCAAAAATCAGCTAATATATTTTGTGCATTGATTTTGACAATTACAAACTTGTTTTAATTATTTATTATTTACTTCATGTATTAATAAATGATCTGTGGTGGATTTTATAAATAAAATGAAATCTCATTATTATTTCAGCTCACCACAGACATTAAATCTTTGCTGAAAGGTAGGGAAAGATTTTCAGTGTTTATTCATATTATACAGTATAGCCGCTGTATTCTACAGTACTAACTTGCTCTCTTTCTGAATTGATTTCTTACACAGTCTGGAATATCTAGAGGTGTCACAGCACCTCTTGCCTGCATATTAAATGTGCAACTTCATTTCTTCTTGAATTGGCAACACAACATTTTATTTTTTTTCTTCTATAGGGTTTGACTCTTCTAGAGGTATTTAATTTAAGAGTGCTACTGGCATAATAATAATTGCTGGGGAGCAGTAAGGGCAGACTACTACAAAAAGAAGTAAGAGTAAAGGGCAACCCCAATGCAGGGGATGTCTCCAAGAGGATTGCAGTCCCACAGCATCTCAGCAGGGATGTGTTGGTGACTGTCCTTTGGACAGTGAGCAATCAAGATTAGTGATGAGCCTGGGCTGGGGTTCATCCAGGGAGTCCAGTGAAGAACAGCAGGAGACAGGGCTGGAGACTGACACTCCTATGGAGTAGCTCTGGCAGGGATGGGCTACCCAGGGCTGAGCTGAAATGGATCCTGCACCAACAGGCGGTGAGTGTGTGAGTGAGGGTCCTGAATGAGGCTGGTCTGGGCCACTGAGGCTTATTGGTGAGTGCAAGACCCCAACACAGACAATGGAACCGAATTATTTCACAGGAAAATTTGATCTGGGTGTTTTTTTATAACCTATTTTTAAATAGCTGTATAAGTACTCCCAATGAGGTTCATCAGGACATGCATACACCCGTGTGATAACTGCTCTCTGGGCCTGATCCAAGAACCACAGAGAAGCACCAGAAAACCTATTTATTTTTTAATAAGGCTTATACTGACCAAATCAGCTCTTTCAGTACCCTAGGGGATTAGTGCTACAGGATGTCAGTTGGATGGCTGTCTGATTTGATAGTGCTGTGCCGTGTGAATCAATTTTTTACATGCAGTGATAAGGAGGCCTTTTCCTCTATCGCTGTATCTCTATCCCCTGGTCTGAAGATTGCAGAATCCTACATTACTTCTTTCTTATACTATCTTGTGTGCTAGTATACATCTTCATTCTTCTCCTGTACCATTTCTGTTGCGTTATCAAACTTCTGCCTGCCCAATTTTATTATGCCCTCCTGCTAAGCCTTCTGGGTGAAGCTTCTTGAGGGAGAAATATCAGAGTTGTGCTTCCTCCTCTTTGCTGAGTCAACAACGTTATTTTCAATTAACTTTCCAGTTCTTTCTTATCTGATATCATCAGAAGAGTGTCAGAAGAGCAATTGCAAATCTTTGTAATGTGAGGACTGTATGAGGGTTTTCACATTTCAGCATTTTCCTGGTCTTTGTTGTCACTGTTTAAAAGCAGGACTGTTAATATATACCTTTTGAGCAGGATCTCTGTCCAGAGAATGAAGAATAAATTATTGATCTGAATGACTCTTCATCTTGAAAGTTTTGTCACTTAGGTAATATCTGCTCATTCTGTTCAGGTAAAACAAAAAAGCGTTGGGAGGACTAACATTTTGTGCTGCTGAAACTAGTTAGCACCGTTTGCCTGCAACCAGTGTTCTAGTCTTTACCTCTTCATTGCTGTATTTTAGCAGTGCTAGCAATAAGGTTAATCTTTTTCATAGTGACCCATAGCAATGTTTAGCCAAATGTTTCTTGGAACTCAGTGCAAGGCTCAGGCTTTGCTGCTCTGTTCCTCAGGTACCTGTCTATGACTGCTGCAGTGATCATACTTGCTTCCCTCCAGCCTTATCCCCAACTTTGATTCCAAAGAGGCAAACGTCCAAGTAGCCCTAACAGCCGCTGGTGTTTTGTTTTGTTTTGTTTTGTTTTTAAATTTTATTTGCACATTACACAGTTCTTTCTTCATTTTCTTCTTTAAGTACATTTTGTTTGGTTTTGGGCCAACGTTGTCTCTGTTATTATAAGACAACGATTCTTATAAATGTATGTTACACTCTTCATTGATTACTGAACAGAAGATGTTAATTTTAGAAACACAATGTACCCTCAGAGTTAATGGAGCATGAAAATACTGTATACATTCTACATTTGCCCATCAGATGAACATCTCTGATGTCTTAATAGTGCACACATTGATTTTGCAGGTTGCATATGTAGATAGTCTGGGTATGTGGTATCCATTGATGGCTAATCTAAGAAGTCAGTTTTCTACTGCACTACCTGTCCAGTAATTCTAATATAAGTGAGTGTCTAGGAGTCTTGGGCAGCACTATATATTTTGTGTTATTTGTAAGAGTGATTCTGTTTTCTTACCTTTTATGTATTGTGATCCATTACTGCAGCTTTCTATGAAGTCTCAGTGCTTCTCTTGGTATGGATTTTTAGTCTCCTTTAAGTATTTTAAGCTATGAGGTATTATCTTGTTTTTGTATCACAAGGAACAGAAAACTCTTTTCTTCTTGTCACTGAAATGCATGTATGCTGAGCATAGTGACAAATTTTCAAGGTCTTGAATCAGGATACAAGCACAGGGATCTCATGTGCTTGCAAGTGTTTAAAAGCTGAGCTCAGTAGGCTTTCCTTAATTAAAATGGGTTTAAGAGCTTATTAAACTACCTGATTTTGTCTGTTTCCATTCTTACGATCATGGGTATGCCACAGAGGAAAACCTATGCTTTCCAGATGGATAAAGTGCTGCAATGAGAACATGTTTTCATTTCTTTTCCTGTATTAAAGAAAACTAGTTAGAATTAAAAGTGAAGACAATCTATTTTACAGGCAAAAATTCGCATGTCTCCAGGGAAGTCTATATGAAAATAGCACATGGAGAAAAAGAGCTTTAAGAAGTATAAAGTTTTCTTTCTCCTTTTGTGTCTAGAAATGTAGTAGGAGAGGCAGCCTGTTACAGTTTCAGTGACAGTGCCTTCAGTATAGTGTAGATGAGGATAAAGATTGCCTTTGCTGGTTGTCTTTCCCAACCTCAAACAAAAAAAATTAATTTTGTTGGGAACTCAGACATAGCTTCCTTTCTGTAAGCTGGAATCTGTCTTAGTGATGGATGACATGAAAGCTGATGAGAACAAGTTGATGGAAAAGGCTATTTCACTGTGATTGCAAGTAATTTTTATATCCAGTACTATTTTTTTTTTTTATATTCATACTCGACCATTTCCCACTGTATAGGAGTTCAAGGTGATTTCTTGATAATGTCTTCATTTTTTTTCCCCAGATCTACTGTCTGCAATTCTCATGCATTTGCAATAGGGCTTGCTGGAAATGATCAGCTGCAAAACACCACCAACAAACATTCCACTGAAAAATGTAGTTTTCAGAAGATGCAAATTTTTTATTTCCTCCCTTCAGCTGTGTTTCAAATGAAATTAGAATAAAGTAAAAATTTTGTTTCTCTAATCTGACTTAAATTTTTTTTTGTTTGACTCATTTCAACACCATACTCTACCCAGAGACAAAACAAAATAAGAATCTCTTTACTGGAAAAAATGCCTGTAATCTTGGTACTGAAAAAGGGAGGATTTTCCCTTTCTTTCATCGTCTTCCAAACTGAATTCCAGACAACCTTCTGCAGTCTCGTTTTGTCTGTCACAAACTCGTAGAAATGCACGTGTAACAGTAAGAAAATGCCAAGTGCATATATAGTTTCCTTGAAGAGGGAGATAGGTGACATGAAGCAAATGTGACCCTTACTCAGTAGGATTCAGACTGGTGATGGGTGAGTGTCTTAGCCTTCACGAGGTAATTCAAGCTGCCTAAGGCAAGCAGGGAAGCACTTTAAGAAGTGAAGAGAGAGTTTTCTGTGTCTCTGAAGGGTGACGCAGAGCAGCCTACTGCATAGCATAAGGGATTCTAGACACTTAAGTGAGTCACTGGAGGTCAGACATCAGACTCGGGGCTGCTCATTAGCTTCTGCCACTTCCTTGGGATGCCAAGCCCTGAAGAGTTGTGTCAACTCTTTGCAAAGAGGCCTCTTGACTGAGGAATTCAGTTAGTCTATCTCTTCAGATAGACAGCATTCAAAGCCATAGCTAAAAATTGCCTTCCTTAGGTCTGATTAAAACCCCGAGGCAAATCTGTTATCACTGTTGTGAAGTCAACACTGTTTTTTTTAGCAGTTATTAATGACTTTAGTAGGTCTAGCTAGTGTTTGAAATTGTCTCTAGAAAATCAGATGCCACAATGATCTATGATGGGCAGGATTTAGATTGGGATTATGGTTTTCAAATTTAAATGCCTGGAGGTGCCCGTGTGTATGCTAGGCTGTTCAAAGGGAAGATCTACCTGTGTGGTGGGGAAGCCTGGAATGAGAGACCATGCTCGCCCTACACCTATGACTGGCCAGGTCAGATACCCTTGGACTTGGGGAATATTTTGAATTTCAAACTTCTTCTGAAGCTGACAGTTTCTAATTTATGAAAAAAAGAATAATTCACTATAGCCTTATGCTATTAAATTCTTCAGATGTTAGCAGCAACCTATGTAAGCCCTAACTACATAGAAGGTAAGTACTACATGCAATTAACAATACCATTGGTAAGTGTTAGAATTTAGCAAGGTTGTTTTGAAAGCAAAAGAGGACCAGTTGTATTATTACTTCACTAGAAAAGATATTTATAAATGAGAAATTACTGTATAGTTTGATGCAGAAAATGCCATTCCCTACAGATAGATATTGTACTGATGGAAAGTGGCATGTAAACACTCTGTTTTCCTTACAGAATACGTCCTTTGGGTCTACTGGACAATACCCTTGAGTAGAATATCCTTGATTTCAATCATTGTATGTGAAATTAATTTAAAATGTAGTTAAGTAAAACAAACTCCGTAAAAATGAAATGCTGTCACTGTTCTATACTGTTGGGCAACCTTTTTTTGATCACAGTTCTATGTACAGTCCTTGAATATCTTCAGGATAATACATTCAATGTTGTAAAATTTTGAATAATGCCTTTGCTTTTCCTTTCAACCAGCCGTTGATTCATTTTGTTACTAAGATGTGCTGGTATTAATAAAATACAGCACTTGAAACTAAGTGATGAATGTACAGCTCTGCACATGTGTCCGCACAGAACTTAAGTGATTAAAATTTATCACCTTGGCTGGATTAAATAAATTTAGTTGTATGAGATTATGAGATGTGACATTATCAACTACAAGGCAGATGATAGAAACATTTTCTGCAAAAAATCTTCCTCTAATTAGAATAGGTCTGCATACTTTTAAAATTTGCATCCATTGTAGTATCACCACCACATGTTTTGCTGTCACCATGTGAGCTTTCTTCTTAGCTATTAGGGGAGCGCAGTACTCTATTACATGATTTAAATTAGCTACTCAGAGAGAGAATGACTTGTTTTCCACCTCCACTCCTTTTAACTCTAGACTGCGTATATACATTGGCGTAACTTTGAGATACAAAATTGAATCAGAGAATATTTTTTCCTTAGCAGAAAATACTCTACAAAATGTTTCTACTAAAGTAGCTGCAAGGTAAACAACAACAACAATTTTTGATTGATTAAAGAATTAAAGGCATACTTTCTTTAAAGCTGCTGAAGGATGTTTTTTGAAGAAAGATTATGCTTTATGAAACAGAATAACACACACGCACACACACAAAAAACAACAACAACAAAAAACCCCAATATTAGAACCTTATACAGCAGAATATTTTGTGCTGACAGGTGGTGGAATTTAGTATTGTGTAGATGTACTTTGGTTCAACTTCGTATCTGTGTCCAGACCTCACCAGTAGCATTTAACTATGTTAGCCTAGGGCAAAGTTAAAAGAAACTAGCAAGACTCCTAAAACTCACATTGATTTGAGACAAATTAGGGGCAATTCTTGGTTATTCTCAGCTAGTGATTGCTGTGTAGAAAATGGCAAAATACATCAAAATAGTGTTCCATCTGAATTCTGCAGTACTACTTTTGTCTGCTGTACTTTCTAAACTCTTGCAATACACTTCCAAGAACATTCTGAAGTTATTTCATAAAGTTGAAAAACATTGCAATGACATCACTTAGTATAGTGAATTTTGTTATGTGTTTAGGATAAAACTTCAAAGTCTCCATAACAAAATATGTCTTGGGTTCCTTTTAGTTTCTTCTTATTCCTGGAGAAACAACTAGATAGGAAAGAGAAATTTGTCATGTAAAAGTTTTCTGTTATCAGCATAGCTGTTTAACGTATTGTGCAGTTGTTTAGTTGATCAGTTGCATTTGCGTGCATCCATTGGAATGGATCTTTACTTGTCATCAAAAATACGCAAGTACACATGTGGGATGCATGCAAGAATGCTCAGGATTTTGTCTCCTGTGACAGATCTGGAATCCACTTCAACTATAATGTGGTGCATTTGCTAGCAGTCATTGAGGTACATTAATTCAATTTCACTTCTAGGCACTTTTTGGAACTGACCTATACTTTTGAGTAGTTTTAATCAAAATTGCTTTTCACTTTGCAAAAACATTTTCAATGTTATGTAGCTTGACTGCGCTTTAATTCCCTTATGTCACATGTCCAATTTTTATATTAGCTCCTCTGGATGGATGTAGACAACAAAGTACCGAAAGAACTATACTCCAGAGTATAGTTTCACTTAATATCTTTTTATCTACAGTAAAATATGCAGTACTTAGGCAATTCAAACAGTTAAACTTCACTGAGTTTTTGTATCTTCCTTGGGAAAAAAAAGATTGAGCAAGACTTTGTTTTTGTATGGACTGCACAAAAACATAAGGAGATTGTTTTGAAAAGAGTTGGAAAATAGGTAACGTGTTCTTCTGAAAAACCTGCAGGTGTACTTTAGAAGCTGGAAGATACTAAAATATTCATATAACTGAAGATTGTTAGATTTACTCTAGGGAGCAGATATTAAATACAAGGAGGTGCAATGCGGATAATTAAATACAGCATCGTTTCAGGTCCTGAAGCCAAGATGACATCTGTGCTTAGTCCCAAAGACAACACTTTGTTATGTTTTTGATCATAGCTTCACGGTCATACTGGCAGACCATTTACATGTGAGAGTGAGGAATATCTGGCATGTGAAATGTCAGTGCTTAGGTAAAGCACAGTGTGTAAATCAAACACTGCTGATGACTGCTTCATGGACGTAGGTTTTTCTCTGGGTTGCTTTGTATTTGTTTGTTTGTTTGACATCGTACTAGAGATCTTCCTTAGTAGATTTTCACTGGGGCTGTTCTGCCACCACAATGGCCTAATATAGTGTTGAGTCCCAGAGATACCATATTGCAATAGTGTATTCTTGCAGTGAGGTCATTGCGCTGTAGTTTAGCAGTGAGATCATTGCTCCGGCATAAAAACGAATTTAAACTAAATAAAATATCACATTACTATTTAACAGTAGGGAAATTATGTGCTATAAATACTAAATAAATATATTTTAAACATTTTATCAACTTGTGTATTTTAAAACTTGGTCACAGGCATTTACTGAAATATGACCAGTTACCAGAAACACTTTAATTTTAAAAATAATATGCATACTGAAGGTTGTGCCAAAACATTATTTGTGTGCTATATGACATATTAGATACAGGTCATAATTAATTTGCTCAGCACTGCTGTGACAGAAAGCAGTCACCAGAATGCCCAGAGATACTCCAGTAGTTCCAGAGCCCTTTTAAAATGATCAGACCAGGGAGCAGGTCATGACTGGGGAACACACTGAGTTAATGATTATAGGGGATAACTGATAACATTTCCAATTGTGCTTTAGAACTTTTGTTTTGGAATTCCAGAATCCTCTTTTACTCAGTATCTCATTGCTTTGCTCTGACATGTTGCAAAATGGGCCAGGAGACAAATCTTGGATTGAAACACATGGAAACTTTGGATCCAGAACTTCTGCAGAGTTAGAAATAAGCCCTTCTCTCCCTCGTACATTGAAATGAGGCAGCTCTGAAGAAACCCTGAGCTTTGATGGAAAAGATGATGTTCATGTTAGCTGACCTGGAATCTTTATCTAGTCCACACATCAATAGACATCATCCATATGTAACCTTTTTTTAAAGCTCATATATTGAGTCAATGCCAGTGCACAATATACAGTACCTTTTCAACTTTCCATTGAAACTTATTATTTTAGCATGCCATAATACTAAATATTATCATAGATACTTGATAGAACTGTCTAACTAAAACTGGAAAACAAAATTAGAACTGATTTTTCATTTTGAAAATGGAGGTCTTTCCTGTCCTTTCAGTGTTGATGTTATTTTGACATTACCATAGAAATTTATTTTTAGTATGGTATAGTGTTAGTCCAAGTCCTCCTAGTACTTTATGTGTTTTCATTAATGTTTACTTGGCATAGGATTAACTGTTTAATTGCCTCCTTATGGGGAGAATTTGTGATGCTATTGCAAACAATTCTGCTAGTTCTATTAATAACTTTATGAACCCTACAGATAGCTTAAGGGTCTTCTGCTCTGGTAATTAAAGTATTTTTATTGTTTCTTAGATTACAGTAGCAAAAAGGAAACAATGTTTTTCTTTAATGTGAAGAATTCACTTTCTAGAAATCTAGATATATGAATATTTGTTCTTTTGGGGGAAAATGGAAAAGAGTCCCTTTGTAACTGAAAAAGTAAGAAAGTTTTCTCTTTGTGTTTAAATATTTTTTTCTAAAATGACTAACTGTTTCAAATGGATGAGGTTTTTGTTTCTGCCTTTCTGTTTTGCTTTGGATGCAGACCTACAAATGAGGCATAGCATTTATTTTCTTTCTGAGTCAGAGACCTGTGAAACTTGAATCAAATGATTAAGGAGCGTCGCCCTGAGTCATAAAACACTCTTGAAAAAACTATGGTCTCTCCTTCAGGAGTTCAGTCACAAAGAGAAGATTGGTATTTGGAAAGTGTGCTTATGATCTTCTGCCTCTTTGTATTCCTTGGAATTCAGTGCTACTCTTCTCATATTTTAATCTCTTTATTCTTTATTCTTTTTGAAAATAAAGTTAATTAATGAGAAAGAGGAATCTCTTTATACAGGAGATAGTTCTTTTCATTGGAGTACCTATCAAGCAATGAGAAGAAGGTGGAATGTCAGATAATAACTTTTGATGATGTATGCAGAAATATGTATATCAGGTAAATATACACATTAAGGCTGGCTATTTGTAAAGAAATACTAGTGCAAATGTAATTGATATGGTACTTTAATTTTTGATCTCCTAAGCAGTTTATAATGAAATATAAGTAGAATTTATGGAGTGAATACAGCGTTCTCTAAAAGTAATTTCCAAGCTGACATTGATAGAAAGCTTGAAGGAATTGTGTTAGGTTTTTTTTCCCTTCCTCTTTTTTGTTTGATTAAATTGTAAAAGTAATAGAACATTGTCAGGTCAGAGATACAAGAAAGGATTTATGTTCATAGTATCCATAAAATAATAACTGTATAGGAAATGTAGCTGACATTCTAACCACAAGCTCTCAGTGTATACAGAAGCAACAGCAAAGAGAATAAAAATCTATCTTGACTGTAGCAGGCAACAACATATCTGAAAAGATTTAGAAACGCTAACTTAATCATCAACATGAATACAGAGCCTGAATTTAAGACAGATTTTTTTTGTAAAAGAGGAAAGAGAGCAGATCTTCAACATTTTTATGCATTTTGGTGAAAGCATAGCTTTTTTAGGAGTCTGGGATTATTAATGTACACAGTGTGTGTTTCCTAGCTGAATAGATATGGACCCAGAATAGATGGCTTCAGTCTGTCATTAATGTAAAATATTGCTACACATCCAAAAAGCAAATAAACAACATTGAGTGTAGACCTCAGGGTAAATAGTATCAGGATTATGGAAAATGCCTTTGTTTTCTCATGCTGTTCCTTGGTTAACTGCACCATTTGGCTCCAACAGCTAGTCTCAAAGTGCCTAGTATACAGGAATTGCCTTTTGTTTTGTCACTACTATACCATACCTGGCAAAAGGGAACTGAACTGCAACAGAATTGCAATTGCCTTAATGCTGATCCATTATTCAATCAATACTGCTTTATTATTGTCAGACCACTTAGAAAATTATGTCCATATTTTGTTATCATGATTGCATATGTTGTGTTATCTATGGAAATATGAAACATAGAATCAGGTATGGTGTGTTAACAGGCCATTCCACAACCACCGAAGAGCTTTTTAACACAAAATTTTAAATGAGCCTGTGGTCTTTAATTTGTTGTCAGATTTTGCAGAATAGTCAGACCTGGCAGGAACTGGTATGCATTTGCAGGATCAAAATACCTGTATCCTTCTCACTGCAACATTTGCTCTATCTTCTTGTTTGCTGTTTCTGGGAAGTTTAGTGTTTAGTTTTCTTTTATTTCTGTGATTGAGACACTGTTGTTGTTTGTTTTTTTTTTCTTGCTTGTTTGGTTGTTGTTGTTTTAATATATGATGGTGTGAAAGCCAGCTGCTTATTAAGTCCATCATCTATAATAAGATGATAATTTCACCTAGACTGTGACCTACAAATTTGATTTCTTGTACACTTGCTTGCCTTAAATAACTGATTTCCGAAGAATTTGATGTGTACATAGTGTTCTCAAGACATATTCTGGACTGGACATGCCATGATGTACCACATATATAAGAAACAAGTGAACTGATATTCTGCTTACAAAATATCTGGCTGCTGTTGCTGATCATTTACTTATTAGTACCAAATTCATTCACAGATTTAAACACAAAACCATTTTTATTGTATTAGATTTACAGTATTTGTGAAAAGTACTAAAATACAGTTGGCATAGACATTAGCAAAAAGCCATTGACATACTGGAGGGAGTTCTGCTGAGTGCCATCAGAGGAACTGAAAGCACTGTGCTCCACCACATCTTCCTGGTGTGCTCCATTTTCCTGATGCAGGAAATACTGCCAACAGACCTATTTTTTCAGTCTGAGGAAGGGAAAGATGAAGGAGGATCTGTTGTTGCCTAAGGGGTAGTAATAAAGAAGATAAAGCCTTACTCTTTCTGGGGCAGCACAGTGAAAAGAGAAAAGGCAATGGACAAAAGCTGGAAAAAACAAACAAACAAACACCAACAAAACAACAAAAAACTAACAAATTTCAACCAGACAATTCTTTTTTGTAATGAGAGCCCTCAAATACTGGAGCAGATCGCATAGAGACCTAAATTTTCATCCTTGGAGAACGTAAAAACTTGTCTGAAGGTGACCTAGGCAACGTGGCCTGACTTTGAAGCTGGCCTTTGGCTGGGGATTGGACCAGACTTCCCTTTCCATCAAAATTATTCTGTGATTCTATGAAATCAATATATGCTTTTTAAGCAAGATGCAAAGCTGTTTGTTAGCAAAATTATTTTGTTGTTATTTTCACTGATGTGCTTACAATGGAATAGACAAAATGGAGGTCATTGTTTATACTGGCTATATAAATTTTACAGACTGTGGGCTAGTATCCAAACTGAAAGGAAAAAAATATTCAGCAACAGGCCCAAAACTTTTGGCAACTGCTCTATAATCCATTTGTTGGCTGTTTGTTTTTCTGTAGATGTATATTAGTTTGCGTAAGCCAAAGATCTTTAAAATTAATGCATAAATATGTGTTTTAACCTGGTTGCCAGTAAAAGAAACAACGTGAAATTAAATCAATGCATCAGGGAAGGATTCATTGTTGTAAGTAGCCTCATGTACCCTCAGTAGCTGGCAGCCCATGGCTTGGATAGGTACACTCTTTGCTGGGTAAAGAACAGGCTGGAGAGCCAGGCCCAGAGAGTGGTGATGAATGGAGTTAAATCCAGCTGGTGACCAGTCACAAATGGTGCTCTCCAGGGGTCAGTATTGGGGCCTGTCCTGTTCAGTATCTGTACTGATGACCTTGACGAGGGGATTGAGTGCACCCTCAGTAAGTCTGCATATGACACCAAGTTGGCAGGAAGAGTTGATCTGCCTGAGGGTAGGATGACCCTGCAGAGATTAAGTGTTGCCAGCAGGAGCAAGGAAGTGATCATCCCATCCCTCTGTACTCAGCTCTGGTGAGGCTGCACCTCAAGTACTACGTTCAGTTTTGGGCCCCCCACTACAAGAAAGATATTGAGGCCCTGGAGCATGTCCAGAGAAGGGCAACAAAGCTGGTGAGGGATCTGGAGCACAAGTCTTATGGGGAGTGGCTGAGGGAAATGGGACTGTTCAGTCTGTAGAAGAGGAGGCTCAGGGGAGACCTTATCGCTCTCTAAAATGACTTGAAGGGAAGCTGTGGTTTGGTAGGGATCAGCCTCTTCTCCCACGTAACTAGTGCTAGGGCTAGAGGGAATGGCATCAAGTTGTGCCAGGGGTGGTTCAGGTTGGATATTAGGAAAAATTTATTCTCTGAAAGAGTGGACAGGAACTGGAATGGGCTGCCCGGGAAGGAGGTTGAGTCACTGTCCCTGGAGTTGTTCAAGAGATGTTTAGATGTTGTACTTAGGGTCATGGATTAGTGGGGAAATATTGGTGGTAGGTGGATGGTTGGACTGGATGGTCTTGGAGGTCCTCTCCAGCCTTGGTGATTCTGTGATTCTATGATCTTCAAAATGGAAGTGAAACAGCAGAGGTACCCCCAAAGAAGTATAAAACTGTGGTCTACTTATCTCTATTTGATTTGATTTTTCTGTGTTAATTTTTCATGGCCTTATTCCAGAAGATTTCTTGTGAACGTAGCTCATAGCAGGTGGGCCTGAAAGGTTACCCACAGAACAGATTCAGAAGTTGATGTCTTCCTGCATGCTTTTGCAAGTTTTCACCTCCTTTCCTCTTCTCCTTCTGTGTGCAGAATGTAACAGCAGGAAAATTCTGTTTTCCCAGGAAAATACTTGATCAAGAAAGAAAAGATCAGCCTCATCAACTGAACACCTATTAATAGTATCTCTGCATCTTATATCTTTTCTAGTACTTTGGAGAATTAAACCTGTCAGACACAGATGTGCATGGAAGCAGCTTAGCAAGACAATTGTGTGTGGATACTAACAGTCAGAAGTGCAAACAGCTTTGGCATAATAGACACCTGGCTCTGTCCAAAGCCAGGAGGTCAAGGTCTCACCCCTTTTACATCAATATCTGTTGTCCAAATGCTTGGAAGGGAGATGATGTGTATGTATAAATTCCTCCTCCATTTTATAAAGAGCAGACTCACCTTCCTTAGAGACTGTGCCATTACTCAGCATCAGATTTTTTTTCTCTGTGTAAAAGATGCTGGAATTTGTATTTGTCTTTATGGTTATCTGAGGATTCACAAAGGAAGACAGAAGAGGAAATTCCTGTCTCTATTTCAGATGCAAAGAAATAACAGCAGATCAAGGAGACAGGGAATTTGAGGCTGAAGCGCAGGTACAGCAGTGGAAATACATCCTGAGAACATAGGCATAGTTGCTCTACACTCATGAATCAGATGAGGTAACAGGAGCATTGCAGAAGGATCTGGGGCTCGTAAGGTGGGAACACCAGAAAAAAGTTTTCCCTGCCTATCACTTCCACATGTATTTCAGTAGGATAGAAGATCCATCTCTTTATCCATTGGCTCTTGATGACTCGCACAACAGTGATGGAGGCTACTCAGGTTGGCATCCTCCTCATTCTGGGGGGCTGATCATGCAGAGACACAGACAGTCTTACTGAACAGTACCTCACGTCATCTGGAGAAAGGTTGTCAGAGGTGCACAGGAAAGAGCAGCCTTTGGTTGGACACTGTTAGAAGACAAACCTTTGGTGACCTTGATTATTTTTTCAGCAGTGTAATCGTGGTCTACTGACCTTAAAAAAAGCCCTGGAAATACTTTCAGCACTGAATGGAAAAGCTCAAGATTAAAGAAACTTTCACGTCTGTTCCCTGTCACCAGCTTTAATTTAACCTATGACAGTAATGAGTGAAAGGCCACGTGCTGTTTGGCCTGTGTAAAGACTTTGTAGTCATTTGTGTGCATCACAAATGGAGCTAATTGGCAGCTGTGTCAACAGCCTCTTTGAAGGAATCAGGAGTTCATTAGGCACATGGGTAGAGCTGGTCTTTCCCTGGTTAAAAAAAATACCCCTTTTATATGCGGCACTTGAGATGGAGTAGCATGGGGAAACTTGCCAAGACCCTGCCTGGTTTCTAGCCATGACAGTAGCTGCATTGCTGAGGACAGCTCTCATTTGGCAGCGGTCCCGCAGTTCCCTGCCTCCCAAGCATGGAGGAGTGGCATGGAGCTGAGAGGTCTGCCCTTACTAGTGGCAAGCTCTTGCAGGACTGGGCTCTGTTTTCACCTAACACTGGGCAAAGGCAGAACTGCCCACCATACACCAGGGGAGAAACTCCTTAAATCCCTTAAATGTCTCTTTGTAATGTATTTTCTTATGGGCTCATCATTAAATGTTTGCACATAGAAATGCATCAGTGAGAGGCATCCCTATCATTTCATTTCCCCTCTGTAGAGTCTTTCCTTCATAAACATATGATTTCAGCCATTCAGTGGTTACAGCATCTACACCATTTCCTCGCTCCATAAAAGTTTCTTTCTGGAGTCAATGCTTACTGAAAAGTCTGTTTATTGAAACTTTTGGCATACTGAAGCTGCGCATGCCAGCCCTGTTTCCCATCCCCCCTCACTGATGACTGTTTTTTTCTGGAAAATTGCTCAGTACCCTCATTTAAAGATTTAAATCTTGTACTGATTTTTCATGAAAGAGCTTGGTGATTCTACCTGTATTTGTGAATCATCACATTCATAAATTGTGGAATACCAATGACTCAGTGGATTCGTATAACAACAGGAAGTTTTGTACACATTAAGGAATACTTCCATCTCATTCCAATGTGTTTCTACTGCTTCTCAAGAAAATAACTCTTATTTCTATTCTTATGTCCATATATTTCCTTGCAGTTTACTCTCAGCCACTCCAGCAAGGGGGACTGCACTACTGCTAACTGTACAAGATGAATGGGATCACTGAACAGGGGAGAGATGGTGTACCATCTCTAAGCCACGTCACAGTCAACAGTAGAATGCTTAAAATCAGCTCCTTAGATAATATTAGCACCTGTAGATACAAGGAAGGATGTGAAAGTCAAAGGAAGAGGACCCAGTTTTGTATTTAGCACAGGTATGGAATAATTGTGAAATCTTTTTTGTTTTATGCTTTGCTATCTCAAAATGAATAATACATGTTTTAGCACTGTACTTTCAGTCTGAAAACATAACATCATATAAAATATAAATATATTCTTGAAAATTTCTGTCTTCCTTCCCATTCTGCTGTAGTTAATGGCAGTTTTAGTATCAGCATCTGGCTTGATAACCCATATCAAATTTGGCTGTGGTCCTGGGGGTTGGGCTAGATAATCTCATAAGGTTTCTCCAACCTAAGCAGTTGTGTGACCCATGGACAGTAAAGTATTTGCCTCAGTGACAAGTGAAGACCCATAAATTATTTGTCCCATCTCTGAAGTGTCCTGTAGATTATTGAAGGTGTGCCTTTGTTTCCTCCCCAAAAATGACTTTATTGCAAGCACATTAAAGCAGATGATTAAGCTGTCAAACTACTGTTTTAATATGGAATCACTATAACAGGTGGATTTTCTGTGCATTATTTGTACAATTATGTGTCAATAAATGGATAAATCAATCGATTTTTTAAACCACAAGGATAATTCTTTTAAATTTCTCCATTAACTAGTTCCCTGTCTGCTTGCATTTTTTCCATTAAGTTGAAAATTCCCCTGTGAAAATCAGATACGTTTAATTTTAACATTTTCTTTAAGCCTATCTGCTACTTTAATTTATATTTTCTTTAAGCAAACGCTATTCTTGAGTCTAACAGTAACTTCTCAAGTCAAACAGAATAGAGCAGATTACTCTGTACCTCAGCCATGTATTCAACTGATCCAAAATTTGAGTTCTTAGAGGAAAACAAGTTACATTTGAAAAAAAAAAAAAGATAATTCACTGTGTAACAATCTGCTATAAACAAAATATTTTGGTTTCCTGTGATCTTATTCATGGGAACAAGCTAGGTCTAAGAGCTGTGTAGTGGCCGCTGGAATTAGTTTATGATTTTTTCTTTCTTCTCCCAACTCGAACTGAAATCTTTAAGACAGGATCTTGAAAAATGATACATGTGTCTTGATACATGAATGTCCAGCTTCTGTTATCTTGAAGAATCTTTGGTTTTGGGAAATAAAGAGGACATTATCTAACAATCAAAAAACTTAGCTTATTTCTTAGCTGAAATAGTGATAAAAGCTCCAAATTAGGGCATTCAGAGTCACTGGTAATTTCAGAAAATCCTGAGAATGAAGTATTGTTTTGTAACAACATTTTTCCCATGACCTGCTAAGGAGATTGTGCAGCTACTACCTCCTTATCTATATTATTTTTAGTAATGTCAATGCTCGTAGGAGATAATGTATTGGATTAATTATATGTGAAATTTTTATTGGGAATTTATTATTTTCTTTCATAAGGGAAAGAGTACCATCGTGCCTTCTTATGATTATTAACACATAAATGTTCCAAAAAATAAATATATGAGAAAAAGGGCTTGTGGTTTATTTCATGACTCGTAGCGAAGCCCATAGAATCAGAAAATGTGAGGATACTACAGTTTTAACTCCTTTATAGACTTAGTAGCCTGCATTTCTTTAACTTTGAGAAAAACTTAAAATTCTCAGTTATATGTTGCCCGTGGTCTTTTACATTATGTTAATCAGTCAGGATATATGAACACTTCTGGTTAGCTTCATGAAGTTCATTTGTTATCCACTGTGAAGTGCAGTATGATTAAGTTGCACTTTCTAATTAAAACGAAGCAAAATTTTGAGTATTTTTAATTAAAAAACCTGTCAGACTATTCTGTGTCCACAGCTCATTCATGCAAAGAAAACAGCTAATATTTTAGAGCCATACCTAATAAGGAAAAAATAATAATTTCTAAATCTGGAATAAGGCAAACGCAAATGCAGTCCTTTGGGGCTTTGTTCCTGTTTCCTGTATAGAAGCTGTAATTTTTTGTAGTATCCTTCCACCTCTTATTGCTTGTGTCTAGACATAAATTGACCATAAAACAATATTAATATTGTATATTGCCCTGGTTAAGTGTTTTTGTTTGGCATCAGGGAAGAACTTTGAACATTTTAATGGTACTTTCTGTAACACAGTAGTCGTGAATAAGTTTATTTTAACGTAGAAATAAATTGGTTACTGAAGGTATTTTTATTATGCATCTCCTTGTAATTTCTGCCAAATAAACAAAATATTCCTCAGATAATTGGCCTATTAGTCTGTCACTTTCTGGCTAGTTTTTCTATGCTGAATTAAAGGGCCAATAAATCCTAAATTCTTTATTAGCTTGCTGACTTTGCAGAGTTTGATGGTAAATAAACTGGCACTGCATTGAAAGCTCCTTATTGAAGGAAGACAATATGGTTTTTTGTATCGACTCCTGTGTGATTCAATTTTCACTGAGTATCACCATGACCTTTATAACAGCACTGTGAACTTTAAAATCCAGTCTGTGTGTGGTGGTTAGCTTTCCCTTCTATAATGTGGTTTTAAAAATGATGCTCTAGCCTTTCAGACTTGATAAATGTGCAGCAGATAGCCTAATAATGAAAACAAAAGGTCTTAAAAAACGCTGAGAGCAATAATTAAACATTTTGAGAAGTGGTGAATTTGTGGAATTAATTACATATAAATGATTTTTTCATTTTTTTCTGCAAATTATTTCACTTTTTCAACTGAATACTATTTCTTCTATTTACGTAAAATAGGTATTGAACCTTCAGTAACTTTGAAGTCTGGTAACTAATTTAAACATAAGATATCTATCAGAGTATATGTTGCTTCAGATTCTTATGTTGGACTGAATTTCTGTGGTATCTGAATGCATGCCTTCTACTTCTTCATTCATATCAAAATGCAGCAATGCTGAGGGCAGCTAGCTTAAACCTACAGATGTCAAGACTGATATTTTTACAAAAAGACAAATCAGTATTGAGTAGACCTGAATTTGGGATCTAGCTGTTCAAAGGCACAAGTTGTGAAGCTCTTTCCCCTTAATCTACACATTTCTCAGGAACTGCTGTGTTAGTACAGAGGAAGAAATGTATCACCTTTAATGCATGAGTTAGATGGTGTCTCATAATCGTGTGCAGACAGTTTCCTTTTCAATTGCACCCTTTAAAATGATGGATATTTTTCTGGAGGTCAAAATTTGATAAATAAAGCTTAACAGGGCTGACTCTGAGTACATTTTCAACGTTACATGAATCTTATGCACCTTTCTTTTACATATGACACAATGTTTTGGTTTGATTTGAGAATTTGTTTTTGCTTTATTTAAATTACTCCATAGGCAAATGATTAAACTAAGCTGGCACAGAAAATCTACAAAAGGAGCCAAACTTCATGAGAGAATGCATCCATCTTACATGATTTGTAAAGCCAAACATACATGCAGAATGAATGCAAATATTCCTGGGTGTAATAGGCAGAGAGTGGATAATAGATGTGTAGGCAGATGGTTCTACTGCAGATTTGCTTTAAATTTCATGTAGTATGTCAAGCTTCACTTCTTTGAACAGTTGCATTTGCACTGAGGTTTAGTGATGTACAAATTTTTATTTACTGTTGTTCTTGTGATAATTCTACTGTCTAAAGTGCACAGCATTCCTTAAATTTTAATTGAATTCAGAACACACCTCTCCTCCTCAAAAGGACGTTTTCAGAAGGTTGATTTCTTTTTGTTCTGCAGGTTTTAAAACCACCCCTGTCCGTGAGGGTCTGAACAGTAGGACTGTATGATTTATGCCAGGCAATTAAAATCAATTCCTAACCTACACAAGACACTAAAAACTGAATTGCTCAACATACTGGGCTTTTGAGCACTGTGTGGTAGATTTTATTGTACCATAAGTGCTTTACTGTACTGTAAAAAGGAGAACATATTTGCTGTGTACAACTAATATATTCAATTAGGTAAGGATAATATTTAATAGAGCTTTTTGTTGGTTTCAGTTACAACTTGCGAGTTCAAAAGAGATGCTGAAGTTGGGGAATTTCAGGATGTAGAGTGCTCGAAGAATGACATAAACTTCCTCACCAAAGCTATTCTGCAGAGTCAGAGTTAGTATGCATTTTTGCACTGACTGAATTGAGATGGCAGTCCTTAATTCATGTTGATTCAGCCTAATAATTGGCCTAACTAGAGGCTGTTGGAACTTGTGCTTATTTTCCTACTGTATAGCTCCACAGGCACAATCACATCAGTTTGTCTATACTGTAGAAGATCCAGGAAAGCTTCTAATAGTTAAGATAAGATACCAGAATGGCCAAACACGATCACAAATTTTTATGGTGATTGCATCACTTCACCTTCAGGCTTTGAGTGTTATTTTGTTTTACCCCCGTGCATCTCAGTGAAGACATGTTTCACTACCTCACTACTCTTCACACACATTCACGTAATGCTATAGTAGTAGGACTCAATAGAAACCCTAAATTTATTCTGGGTGTCACCACCTATATGAAGATGACTGATTCCCCAAAGTGAGCACCTGCCAAATCTTTGCCACGTGAAATGTACAGATATAATAACACCTGAAGGCAACTTCTTGTTTTTAAATTTTTGGTTCTAAAAGTCTGCCTTTTGGGGGTTTTGTTGCTTTCTTGAGGATATCAAAAATGCAAAAAGGGGAGTAAAAGCCTCAAAGCTGTTTCTGTATGCATATTTTTTTACATATATAGGTAACTATGACAGCTGAATCCCCAGTGCGGCTGACTTGTTTTTAAAGCCTGTTTTCAGATGGAGATTCAGCACAAAGGTATTGTTGTGTTCATTCCCAATATTCCCAAAATTAAGGACTTGTGCACACCACAGAAATCCATGTGCATGCCACAACAGCAAGGCGTTGGGCCAAGTTATCTCCTTGCCTGCTGACAGCCCAGATAGGTTGCCCTGGTACTGACAGGGAGCAGACTTTGTTCTAAAAATGGCTGCAGGCAGCAGCAGGCCTCCCACAGCCTTCTTACCCTGGGAGGGCTGGGGCATCGGCTGGCTGGCCCCAAGCTGCCGGGCAGTGACGGCATTCCATTCCTGACCATGGAGGGAGGGCTCTGCAGTCAAATTATTCAGCAGAGGGGGGAAATTCAGCAATGAGCATAAGCTCTTCCCTGCCTCCTACAAGGATCTTCTTATCGAGCCATTTGGTTTCCAAGATATTTTACTCATCACCATTCTTCTCCTCCTCCACCAAGTGACTGGGGTTAAGCCAAAAAATTCAGGGAGTTCTCTACAGTCTGCTCCAATGGGCACAACAATAACCATGTTAATCATGTTCAGCGGCCACAGTGCTGCCTGTCTGTGGTGGCAGGTGCCTGGCCCTCAGAGGAGACAGGCAGGTCTGAAGAGGAGGGTGGCTATCAGCCTTGAAGAGATTCCTTGTGTGCAGCTCCTGGTGTTCAGGTCTGTCTCTGAATGAGGATCACTGCTGTCACCCTTGTGACATTAGAAGCGATGCTCAGGGGTTTTTCCAGTTTCACTGGTACTCTGTCCCTTCTTGCTATCACAGCCAGGCTGTTATCTCCTCTCCCACTACTGCTAGCTCATAGCTGCTGGATCACAGCTTCTGGGAAGGGAAGCCAGTGCTTAGCCCACTGCTTGGCCTGGTCTGTCACCCCACTAAGTATCCCTTTCTATGGAAGGGCTTGGTAGGAAGCTGCCTTGTGGGAGCACAGCAGTGCTCCCACGAGGAGCAGCACAACGGGGACTTCTGCTGCAGGACAGAGGAATCAAGTGCACCTCCTTGTTTTGTTAAAATGGGCAATACTTGAACCACATGTAATAAGTTCATTTTTAGTTACTGATCAGGAGACCAAAGCAGACTCACAAGTAATTACAAAAAAAGCACTTGCAGCCCTCTTTCTCCCATTCTTCCATGCCTGAAGTTTTAGGGAGCAGTGTGCAGGAAAAAAGCACACCACGGCCATGAGAAGGGGTTAGGCTGGTGCTTTCAGCCTACATCACCTCCTGCTTTTAGCCAAAAACGGTGTTTTACTGGATACAGGCAGAAGTGCTGACAGAAAGTAGGAGCAGAATCAGTCTCAATTTTGCAAGTTAAGTTTCTGGAGGGGAGAAGGGCCCTTGGCTCCATACCCAGATGGCCTCTCCTGGAGGAGGAAGGGAGCAGGAGAGAGGCACCAGGAAATTGTCTTTGAGTCTGAATACAGTTGTTAGATAGTTAGCCTACCCACTGCTGGCAGCACTAAGCTCTCATTTTATTAGGTGAATTTAAAAAGGTATGGAGAGGTTATTACTTTCTCAGATGATCTGTATGTATACATACAAGAAAAGTATGTATTTCAATAGAATATGTATATTTTCAGGATTTTAGAAGAAGATTACATATTATTCCCCAAAGGAATAAAGCTGCCCTTTCACACTACTGAAAAACATTTAAAATTTTTCATTCTCCAATACTTTTCTTGCATACAAAACATTACTTTTCTCTCAGTGGCCAAGATGCTTGTATGAGCTGAATTGTAAACCACTGGATATCTTCATTTGATAATGACTTCTCTCCACTGTTTGCTTTGTTTTTATGGCGTTGCAGATGGAAACTATACAGAGAAACTATACACTTCACTCATGAGAGAGAAGCAGGAAATGTATCTATTGATATAATGTAGATATAACCTGGTGATTTAACAAAGAATAGAGTGACTTAACAAGATTTGAAGTGGCTGGATACATGTAATTATTTACAGCGTAGAGGGTAGGGCTAAACACATTCATTCAGAAGACCCTCTCAATGAGTCCTGGGGTTCAGAGCAGACCTCTTTGTATTCTAAACTCCTTGAACCACAGAGGTAAGGAGATTAGGTGCAGCTGGATCCACTCCTAGTCCCACACTTGGTCAACAGTTTAGGCCTGAGGAATTATATGTGCACAATCAATCTAAGATTGAATCTTAGCAAAGCAAACAAAACTTAAACTATTAAGTCACTTATCAAGGATAGGTATGGGCAAGGCATCTTGATGTCAAGGTGTAAGGCATCTCTGCTCACGTGTAACCTTGACAGGCAACCCTACTTGAGGGGAGAACCTATTGGGTAGCCAGCAGCCATGCAAGAGAGCTCATGTAGCCCATGATTTTTTGTGTTCTCAGGGCTCTGTGGATGACAGTGAAGCAGGCAGGGATGAGTCTCAGGCAGCACACCAGGTCAAAGGAGAAGAGGTGGTTTCAGGGAGGGGAATGCACAGAAGGAGTAAACTAGAAAGTGGATGAAATAAATGAAAATATGCAAGTATGTACATCTAGAAGAGATCTACTATTTGATCTTCCCTATCTGAGAGCCACTATGCTTACAAATAAGAAATTTACTTCCTGTTTAGTACAGAAGCTGTCATTTATGCTGTTTGACTCCATCCCCTGTGTTTAGAATGCCACAAGGCAAATGTTGCATGCTTTTTTCCTCCAGTCACAGCAGTACACATTTCAGCACCAATTCAGCTCAGCTCAAAAAGCTAAAGTAATGCTAGTCTGGAAGCTAATATACCAAATTACATTTTCCCTCTGTACTCAGAATTTGGTCTGTAGAATATCAACTGTTTAAACTTGCTGACATTTTAAGTCCAGTTGGAAAGTAAGAAATAGATTTTCTACTTCTGTGAAAGTCATCTGACAAGTAACCCAAACATTTGGTCCTCTGATGTGAAAACTACAATATTTTGCACAGCAGGAAGGTAAGTCTGAATGTCTGCCCTTCTGGACCATTTCTCATGTCTGTAGGAATATCAGTTCTGCTATACAAAGGAAAAAAGGAGACATTCTCATAAAATGTGTCTTGCAAGAATTGTTTCTGGGTTTCTGTAGGTAACAGGTTGTGTTCTTTTCTATTGGTACATGCAGACACAAACTGAAAAATGCTGAGTTTCATGGAAGAGGGTTAAAAATAAATTTGAAGTACAAAAAAAAGAAATCTAATAAATGGGGTGAGTGTGGAGAAATTTTGACAGTCTATATAATTAAAAAGGTTTATTTACCTTCTTCTTCATGACCAGAAGCATAGAAAGCCCAAAGGGAAGAGAAGTGAAATGAAAAACAATATACTGTTAATAACCCGGCTGGTACAGACAAAGGAAGTGTCTGTGAAAGAGAGCAGAGGGAAGGTGGGAGAATGCTGCCTGCTGTATCTGCGTTTCCTAGTAAAATCCTAGCCAAATATTATGCTTATGTTCTCCCTGACTCCACTTTCTGGGGAGATGTTGTCAGCACCTTTCATGACCCAACGTGCATGAGTAGCACTGTCTCGGCCCCAATAGATTTCTGGTCACAATATGCTTTTAGTGAATTTTTAATCTCCTGGGGAAAGAGCGGAACCTGAGTCTTCCATTCCTTTCTTTCATCCCTTTGAGCAATAACCTGTTCCCTGAAGTCACTGTTGACATGGGATTTCCTTGTGGTGACCGCAAACTGCATTAACAGATTGCACACATTTTGCCACAACAGGTGACTCTGACAATTTTCTGTGGCCACTGGAAAGTGCTTTACTAATGAGGAGGGCAAACAGGTCAAATAATGCCCTCTCGATGCTTTCACAACTCAGAAGATACCCAAATGAGGAGGGAGCTCCTTATTCTCAGAAACATATTAGTTTAGCCCACTGGTTTCAGGTCAGGATTAACCTGATACAAGTTCCTTCTGGCAAATTTAGATCTAGATCTGAATTCTGTTGTTGTATGATTCCTTTACATCTTCTACATGAGCAGCAGCTTCATCCAGAAGACAGGAGGCAGAGGTGGAACTAAGGCGTGTGGTGAAAGGAATCTTTGATGTTGTGCCAGTGTCCTCAGAATCAATATATATATGCATATAATTTGATTGTGAATGGTGTGTGACTTGAACACTATCCATTTGCATGGCTCTAATAGTGATCGGCATGTGGGCTAGCCATAGGAAGATCTAAGAAGGAAGCCTAGCGTGGTTTTGAAGAGGCTGTCTATTTAAACAAACGTGTGCACAACATGCTTTAATTCTTGGTCTTTTTAGGGGCATTTTTTGGGGGGGTTGAAAATCAGAGCATGGAAAGGGATGGAGTCCCTTTTGTGTTCACATTTCAATCTCTTTAAAATGGACACCAAAGTCTGATGCCAGTTTCAGTATCCATTTAGATAGAGTGGCTCAAAGTCACTTCAGCTATAAAATCTGTGCACTTTGGAAAGGCATAGGGCAGTCCTGCTGAAAGTCAGAAAAAAAGAGAGCAAAGAGTAGCTACAATAAATAATAACCCTGTGAAAAAAAAAAAACCAACAACAACAAAACCAGAAAGATTGAGAGCCTGCCATCATAAACATTATTTTACAGGAAATGACAGTTCCTTAAAAATGTTGGGAAGAATTCTCTAAGGTAGGGAGAAAAACAACAAACCCTTTTCAATTTTAGAATTACCAGTGATGTCAAGGCAAAACCATTCTTGTCTTGTGATCTTGACTAGATGGTCTCTGAGTAAAAGTGCTGCAAGTGTATAAATGCAGCTTGTACTGTAAGACTAGGTTTGCAGCCCTGGTACAACCACAGCTGTACAGTATGACTGCTGTTGATGTCAGCAGCTTCTGTGCCTTGTTCCAGCAGCTCGGTGTGGATAGGGACCTTGAGCTGTTTGTATGGGATTTGGACCCTGGCTTCAAGACACTTCTCTTTCCGATATGCTACACTCACACCTCGATGGCTGGTACCTATGTTTGGGTGGGTGTTAGCTGCAGATCTGCATTCGAGAGCATGAGGGAGGAGAAGGGATGCTCAGAGATATCTGCTCTAAGTAAACACTGTCCTCTCCCTTCCAGCAATTCATGTCATGGCAGAGGTAGTGGATTGCCAGATATGCAATACCTCCAAGGTGATGTGTGTTTCATACAGACACACTGAAGGGCTGCAACTTGAGCAGTTTGTTCATGGAGGAACATGGCTTCTAACAACGGAGCTTAAGCCTTGAGTAGGCTCCTGCTAACTTTCTTACACTCGGGGAATAATAAGCCCTGAGACATGCAAACTGCACTAATTTAGATGTGTGTGTTTCACTAAATACTCTAGCTTGTGTGCAGGTAAAGTACAAACCAAACACGAGTCACAGAGAATTTGCGTCCTATTTTTAGAGTGCTTTAAAAGTGCAAGTTTAAATAAGAGAACTGAATTAAGTCCAAAATGTTTCCCCCACAATTGTGGTTTAATAACCATACCAGTCATGGTTTTTACATTGATAATAGATGTTTTTTATTGAAATATGCTTTTGAAGTATTTCATAGCTCTTTGTGCTGTTACAAGTTCTACAATGAGCAACTTGATTAATGTTATCATAAAAGATTTTCTTAAACAGAACAGCAAAGTAAAAACAGGAAAGAAGAAGGGAAAACATTTCTCTAAGTAGAAACTGAAGTTCATTCTTATCTAGCACGTTTTCATTTGCAAATAGAGATTCTCCATATGTTTACTGAAAAATTTGATCCCAAGGGGTTCTCCTCCTCCTCCATAGGTTTTGGTTTTATACTCTGCACATAAAGAGAATCCACTTTGACAAGGATATGGGAGAGAGTGAGAAGAGGACAGCCTGGAACATGACCATGCAAAGCTGTTTGTAAGTATTTTGCAAATACATAGAAGGGATTGGAAAAAGGGCAATGACTTCCTTCTTGGATATGCTTGTGAGTGTATAAGAGATGCGAGGAGTTAAGAACACCCTCATCCTAGGGCAAAGTGCAGATCTTCCAGCTTCGTCCCAGGAATGATGAATTAGACCTGCTTCCATCTGTTGTGAAATTTGAAGGGACTCATTCTCACTCTGTACTCAGCGTGGGTGAGTCATGTACCTCACCATAGTGCTGGAGACAGGAACCCAACATCAGAGACAAATCCTGCATCCAGCCCATTCATCTTGGTTCCTTGTGCTTCGGTCCTATGGGCTAGTGGCATTGTTTAGACCGGGTTACTCTTTTGTATCCTTTTAGCTGCAAAAGCCAGCATTTTTAGATAAGATGATAAGTACAGGGTTTAGCCTTATACTCAGTTATGTTCCTCCTTATGGAAATATAAATATATTACACAATGACAGGTGTAAAATTTGATGTTTGATTCAATCTTCTGTGTTTTCTGTTTTGTCTTTCTGGTTCTTGCACTAGAGCAAAAAGAACTTTTTTATTTTAATTGCTTTTGCCTGTCTCCTGAAGAAAAGGGACAGAATACTACAACAAGAGGAGGACAAGAGATATTGGCCTTAAGTTGAGTCAGGGGAGATTCGGGTTGGGTATTTGGTAAAATTTTTTCTCAGAAAGAGTGGTGAGGCATTGGAACGGGCTTCCCAGGGAGGTAGTGGAGTCACCATCCCTGGAGGTGTTCAAGCAAAGTATAAACCATGTAGGGACATGGGTTAACGGGCATGGTGGTGTTGGGCTGACAGCTGGACTAGATGGTTCTAGAGGTCTTTTCCTGTCTTAATGATTCTATGATTATATGAACAGATCTTTAGTTAAAATGTCACTATGTTCTTCATAATCATTTGGGATTTTTCTGAACAAGTAGAGGAAGTGAATGTGAATTACATTATGAGATTCCTTAGTGGGACTGACCATTTGCAGTCTCAGGAAATTCCAGCATCAGGTCACTGCTAATGCTGGAAAACCTTGTGGCAATAGATGCTACTGTGAATCAGAGCTGGAGGTCCTCGCAGCCTGCTGTAATAATCACCCGTATCTGATTATTGCCCACAGGGTCCTGTGATAGGTAACCCAACAAGGATGCTCAGTGTCACCGCCCTAGTCATGCTTAAGGGCTTAGTGGAGGGAGAGATGAACATTGCCAGAGAAGAATCCAGCACTCCCAAAAGAGGAGCCCAGCTGCCACCTTGGTGCACCTATATGCTCTGGATTGCCCTCTGGAGGTGTCTGCTGCCTGCTGTTAACTTTATAGAATAGGCTCCCAAGATGACTGGTGAAAACATCCATAGGGCATTCCTACTTTAGACTAATTGCAGATCTAATCCATATGGGTGCCCCGTTTCAATTACCAAACGAGCCAACATGTGGGCACATGTTTGCACAGCAGCATGAAAGCCTCAGAAGGTGCAGTGGTGCAGATGCTTTGGCCTTACTGTCAATGCAATGTGCATGATTTGGAGCTGAAAACCCCTATGTAAGGTTCTCAGGAGCAGGATAGATGCAGCGACTTGTGATTGGGTTGCAGCAGTTCATGCTGCTTGTAGGTACTTAGTGGACCTGCCATATGTGCCAGCACGCTTCTCCTTGGAGGAAAGAAAAACCAAGAGCAGTTAGTTTCTAACTCCCACAGAGGCAGAGCTCTGTGCAACAACATTTGAATCCAGTACCGCAGATCCCCTTGCGCTCCTCTGACCTGACCACAGTGTGAATGGTAATGGACTGCACTCACAGACTGAGTCCACTTGCTGTATTAAAATATACTTTTCTATTTTTACTGGGCAGACGCAACAGTGTGCTGTTACTATTATTTTCTTTTAGATTTTCTTTTATTTTTTTTTATGTTGAGGGTAGAAACATAATTGGAAAAGAAAAATACAAAGTTAATGTAACAACATAATAAAAGCTACCAGGGTGGGTACAAATCCTCATTAGTTAGCATAAAATATCTATTCCAAGAATGGAATCCGAAGCTTTTTGTTTAGGCTCTGTCTATAACGCAAACGGAAAGTTTGACTTCTCTGGATAAAATGATCCAAAAGACCCAGAAGCAGTGAAAGGAACCTCCACTGGCTACAAAACACTAAAAATAGTGCTGCATCTAATTTTTGCCTTTTTTTTTTTGTAAACCAGTTTGGGGATGCCTGTGTGGGATACAAAATATTTTCCCTGGTCACATGCTTATGCTGCCTGGGCATCTGAACCTTAGTCTGAATCTCAGGCCATGGGATTATCTATTTTAGATTCTTTGCATTTTTATTGTTCAGTCTGCAGTGCAATGCTGAATCAAACTGGTTTCTCAATGAAGGCTTAGAACTGAGCTTGTTTTTAAAATAAGAAATCTAAATTAGGATTCCTTCAAAAAGTTTTGATCCCATGGTATTGCTGTACTGCCGGCACATCCCCTCTTCCTTGACCGTTTGTAACAGGAAGGCAGTGCTGTTCTTTTCCAAGCGATGCTCCTGGATGTCCTTTTGCCTGAACCATGGCACAGGCTGAAAGAGTGGAAGGGCTGAAGACTGATGAGATGGTGGTAGGGTATTTGCACCCAGACCCAGGAGCTCCAAGCCCAGAGCCCCACAGTTTGGATGCAGATATATTTGTCTTTACTGAGGTTCTGCCATCTGATCGGCTAAAAAAATCCTCTGCACTCCAGTCATGCATTGCATAAGTTTTATATTCCTTTTCCAGCAGCGTTCTTTGCTTATGAATGAATGCAATGTTTTTCTAAGACAAGCTTACCCTCTTGTGCCACGAAGAAGATGTATTACAGTGGCATTAAAGATTATCTCACATTAGCCAATGGATTTACCATTTGCCAGCTTTTACTCCTTGGCTTGGAACCTGTGGTCCACCCCTATCACCCAGGTCTCCAAGGCTGGAGCAGTGACTAGAAGTCCTGCCACTGGTGCACACCAGCTTTGTGAGAGCTGCTGAATTTTCATCCCTACACCAATGCCTTTCTGACCTCAGGAATAGACCCAGTAAATGAATTAGAGTGACTTTTTCTCTTGTAGCTGTTGGGCCTCACGTATGACTTTCACCTTTCACCTCAAAGTGGACTAAATTTCTGACATTATTATCTAAATATATCACTGGTCATTGGAATGGAAAATTATTGTTACTTGTTTTTATGTTGTTGGTTGCTCTGGGGACAGATACCCCTATCCAAATATTTTAGTTTAAAGAATTATTTTTAACTACACACTGTTGCGCAGAGCAACACTACCAGGTACTTCTCTCTTTTGCCTGGAGCTACTCATCAGATAACTTATTCTCCTTTTTATTGCCATCCCCTTCCCTTCTCATCCTCTTTTTGCCTCCCATGTCCCAGCCCAACAGCCCTCACATTTGGTTCCTGAGGGCTGCCATGCAAGAATGGAAAAATGAGAAAAGATCAGAGAGGAGGGGCTGGGTGTCCACACTTCTCAATGAACTCTGTGCTAGTAGGAAATATTTCAAATAAAATTGGTGGTTATATGGTCCCTTCTAGGCCTTAAAGACTTAGGATATCAAAACATATACATACAAAGCATAAACCCACTGGATGCTTCAATCTTTGAGCAGCTGTCTACATTGCAAGCACTGTCTCTGATGCTTATATTCAAAAGGACCTTTTCAGTATGTGGTTAAAGGGAAGAAGGAGGAGAGGATGTCCTGCAGTCTGGTTTGCTCAGCGCAGAGCAGAGGAGCTGAGGGGAGGCCCGATGGCGGCTGCAGCTCCTCACAGGGAGCGGAGGGGCAGCGCTGAGCTCTGCTCACTGTGACAGCGACGGGGCCCGAGGGAACGGCATGGAGCTGTGTCAGGGGAGGGGCAGCTGGGGTTTAGGGACAGGTGCTGCACCAGAGGGCGGTGGGCGTGGAACAGGCTGCCCAGGGCAGTGGGCACGGCCCCAAGTGCCAGAGTTCAAGGAGTGTCTGGACAACACTTTCAGACAAAGAGTCTGATTTTGGGTGGTTCTATGTGGAGCCGGGAGCCATCCTTATGGGTCCTTTCCAACATGGGAAATTCTATGATTCTGTACTTCTGCGGTCCTTTCTGAGAAAGAGTGTTGTGATAGCAGGTTCCACAGAAAGACAAGGGGTGACAAGGTGGAAGGGATGCAGTGACACAAAAGCCAGACCCTCAGACTGTAGGCGTTTCAGCATCTCAAGGAAATGCCTCCTTGGCATTCAAGGAAATCAGCCCCAAGTGAGCAAGGAAGGAGGTTTGGGGACACTGCTGCCCACTGCCCAGCTGTCAGGGATGATGCATTTCAGTCACAGTCTGCCCAAGCTGGATTTGAACTAAGGACCTGGAGGAGTTAGTGGTTTCCTTGATGGCGTAGGCTCAGCTGGAGGAAGGACTTTTGGCTGAAATGCGGGTGTGTGCAGTGATGTCTGCTCTTTCGCTTGGGTCATAAATCTATTATTTTGCTGCTCTACTGCCCCATGGAGAATTCTGGTTTTGGTTCAGTGTGCTTTGTGATCTTCTCAGCCTCATTTCTTATTGCTCTGAGCTGATGTGGCCAGCAAAAGTGTAAATTGCGATGGTGCTTCCTGGCTATCACCCCAAATGTAACTCACATCACCACCTCAGCAGAGCAGCGTTTTACCGAAGGAGTCCAGAGCCATGCTTGGTGTTTTTGTTCCAGCTAGCTCAGATCAGCTGCATAGCTGTGTGTTTATAGCAATCTGCGTAGGACTGTCTTGGAACTGCTTCAGCGCATCCCACAGTTATCACTGTACAATTAGATACAGCCAAACTAATAACCTCACTTACAGAATATAACCAAGAGCAATGGTATTTTATATCATGGTTCCAGTCTTGTTTCAAAATTTTCTTAAAGTACACATGAAATGAAGACGTATTTAAAAAAAATACCCTGAATGGTTAACTTTCATTCAAGGACAACTAGGATATTTATTGTTTGCAGTTTCCTCAGGTCGAAAATGAATCGCAACAAGTTATGCGCTCATACCAGACAGTTTTAATTATGTGCCATGCCTGGTTGTTATTTGAGTGTACCGCTCGTGTTTAAACTCCTCACACGCATGGAAAAACTCATAGTTTGCTGTTTATGAAATGATTCTTTCAGAATTTGCACAATCTTTCTCAAAATTATTTCAATTGTAAAAATTTCAAATGTAATTGCATGCAGGCAGGTAAGCATGTGCGATGAGTTAGAATTCTTTTTCCTAGTTTATTTTTTTCAGTGCTGTTTGTTGATCCTCTGCACCAACCATTTGACAATGTCATTTTCCTAATGACTCCTTATGAGTACTGCTCCTAATGGTTCCTTTCTGATACACGTGGAAGCATTCAGTCATTGGGAGCAGCTTTCATTTCTTTCTGTGGGTTAACAGTGCCTCGAGGAACCGTTTGGGTTCTGCCAGGTTTGGTGTCCCACAGAATGTGACCAAACCAAGACTGCCTCAGCTGGCGACAGGGCTCTCTGTGGTGTTTTACATTGCTCTGAGGTAACACTAATAATGTTCGTCTGCTTCCTGACTGATCAGACTGTATAACACTGCAGAACAAGGCTGGCAGTCAGCGTTTGCATTTGAAATACAAAGGTTTCTATCAATAGATTTTTGCTGTGCCAGACAAAAAATCTAGACAGACGCGGTGACACAAACAGTGAAAAGGCCAGCAGGGAAAAAAGCCCAGACCTTTAGTAATGCATCTGATTTTAGAAAGCTTTCTGCAGACCCTGTGGCCAGTCAACTGAAATGGGTGGTGAAATTATGGGATAGTGAGTGGAAGATTAATCCAGCATGGGGAAATTTGGAGACTTCCAGGGAACTGGGAGCTCTGCTGGGGTAATGAATATTTTTGAGGATGACTACTCGGCATACATGGGAGCGGAATGAATTTCCTTATTGTAAGGCAAGACAAGCTCATAATTTAAGAACATGAACTAGCTACAGACTGCTGCTGGTGCAGGGGAGTTAAACTGACTCCGAACCAAGAATACTGTTGACCTGTGTGATTTTTTAAAAACTTTTACTGAACCAGAACTAAACTTGAATACTATATTGAAGTTGAGCTGAGTTCATGCTGGAAGTGAACAATGTCAGCTTCAGTCATAGAATCATAGACTCATAGAATGGTTTGGGTTGGAAGGGACCTTTAAGATCATCTAGTTCCAACCCCCTTCTATAGGCAGGGACACCTCCCCCAGTCGGAGCTGGATGTGGGCTAAACTGAGAAGCTGCCCTGGACCGCTCCTGGTGGGCTGAGCATCAGAAGGGCTTTTAGAAGAGGTAAGAGGAGCACCTTGTTTTCCTGTAGCCTTACAGAGCAAGGATCAATAGGCAAAGCACACCAGTTAATCACCACCTTAAATATTAAAGCCATCTCCTTCCCTACAAGTCCCCAAAGTAGGAGTTTCATATTGGAAGAATAACAAATATAAAATGCCCTTGTACAGCCATGATTGCCCTGAAAAGGTTTTGGTGACTTCTCCTGCCTCTTCCTCTACAGGTGAGCTTTATTTCTCCAGCTAGCTTAGTACTCACTTATGGAGCTTCCTGTGGTAACGGCATGAGCCTATGTATGTATATAGTTGTATATACAAACACTTGTTATTTTATCCCAACTCTGTGGATGTTATAATGACACCATGAGTTCATGATTCCAGCAGCCAAAGAAATGAGATAGCTGAAGTGATTAGAAGATGTTTGTGAACAGCACTGATTGAGACAGCCGGGCACATCAACACAGCGGGTTTCAACCGGCAATTCTGTTTGGTTACGTTCTGCTTAACAGAACTGGGAACGTGATATATGCTGGGGCTTCTTTTTTCCTTGCTATGTCTTTTGGCCTCTGAATTATATTAACTGCAACTAATTTTCCCAAATTCCCTCGTTATTGCTACAGGAGAGGCAATGAGGTGAGGTGTAGCTAATCTCTCCATACTGGAAGTTTGTTCTTTTACAAATGTAAGTTCCTCTGTCTCGTGAGCAAGGCCACTTCCTCCTCCCCTTGCTGAAATGCTCTCACCCCAGTGGGTGCTTGAGAGGAGGGGAGAAAAATGCTAGTGGGTGGGAAGGTCACTGTGAGCACATATGCTCGGGCCCAGATGGCTCACAGGGCCTGGCAATGTCTTCTGGTTTGTGGAGAGAAAGGTAAATGATGTGGCCCAGTGCGCTTTCACCGACTTGTGTTCCTCAGGGGAGAAAGAGAAGCCCTCCTGTTTTGCATGCAAATTGCTCTTGATGTCACTTGCAGAACTTCTGTCGGCTACCTTCTAGCACTTGAAGAGAGCTTATGGGCAGGAGGGGGACCAACTTTTTACAAGATCTAGTAGTGATAGAACAAGGGGGAATGGTTTCAAACTAAAAGAGGGAAGATAGATGTTAGGAGGAAATTCTTTACTGAGAGGGCAGTGAGGCGCTGGCACAGCTGCCCGGAGAAGCTGTGGTGCCCCATCCCTGGAGGGGCTCAAGGCCATATTGGATGGGGCCCTGGGCAGCTGAGCTGCTGGGGGCAGCCCTGCCCATGGCACGGGGTGGAACTGGGTGGGCTTTGAGGTCCCTTCCAACCCAAGCCATTCTGTGGTTCTATGATTCTAAATAAATTCCACGGTTCTCTACCAATAAGTTGCTTTATGTACATTACACTCAAGTGACACTTTTCTCATTACTTCAACTTCTCTTTCTGTTTTGTATTTTAGTCAGAGCCTTGTGCTTTTATTGTTCCCACTCTGGCTAACAGTGCTCTGATTTTCAGGTTCATGCTCTTGCTGATCCCGTCCACAGCTGAACTCCCGAAGGTGTATGCACTCATCGCGGAGGCCCGTATGTAGCCGCTCCTCCCATCCCGCAGTGGTACGGCTGGAGGACAGGTGACTGCGGCTCCATCCGAACGACGTGCGTGCAGACGGGTCCCTCGCCTGAGCCGGTGGGAAGGGGACGTGGGATTCACACAAAGGCCGATTTAGCCAAAAGGTGGCACTGCGGCTGCACAGATTCGCAGCCGATCGGCGGTCCCGCAGAAGTTGATGAGCCCTTCGGTCGGTGTATCCGAACTCCGCGTTTCGTACCTTGAGACCAGTAAGCCTTGAAAACCGACTGATCACTGCCCGAATAACAGCAGCAACCACTTTAGTAACTGTACTGTGAAAGTAATAAATACTTTATCCTTGCTTTAGTGGACCTGAATGACCGAATAGAACAACAACCAAACAAAAGAGCGATCAATACCTGCAAATGTGCTGCCAAAGTGCACAAAACACTTCAGCTATGTGTCCTACATATATGCAGACTGCTTCTCCTGACTGTCTGCTTTGGGGCCTCCAGGGCAAGGAGAGAGATGTTCCTCAGTAAGGTGTTCTCAGGACAGATCCTGAGATCTTAGAAGGGGTTCTGGGAGTGACATCACTGCTGGGATGCTTCATTAGCGAGGTAAGTGCTGTGTTATGCCAGTGTGTTATCCGCTGCAGACCTGATCCCTAAGCACATTGACGAGAGCGGGGTGCCCCATTGCATCTGTCCTGCTGGGCTTTGCTGGCTGACAGGTGTAAGCCTGAACCCACATCTACCTGCCAAGCTGGGAGTGGACTGACTGTTATTTCTGGCTGACCTTTTCTTAGCTTCATAGATGCATATTGAGAGTTCTTTCCTTTCCACATACTCTAATATCAGAGCCAGTTAGTCCTGAGCAGGTAATTGCCATTATTCATAACAGAAAACTCAGATGTGCACATGGTTCAGTACATACCATCTGCACTCCAGAATCACAAAGGCTTTTTTTTTCTTTAATAGAACCTTTTTATTTTTGAATTAGAGCCAAGCAGCCAGACTTCAGGGGATCACGCAGGGCACCTCAGAGCTGAGGTGAGGCCCCACACCAGGAAGGGGCACTGAGGATTCACATGGTGCCCCATGGGGTCATTATCCACAGCTTTCTCCTCATCTTGTGTAGAGATCATAGAATCATAGAATCACAGAATGGCCTGGGTTGAAAAGGGCCATAATGATCTTCTAGTTTCAACCCCTCTGCTATGTGCAGGGTCACCAACCACTAGACCAGGCTGCCCAGAGCCACATCCAGCCTGGCCTTGAATGCCTCCAGGAATGGGATAAAGGTTTGCCTCCAGCACAGCCCCCACGACGAGGGCATTCTGCCTGCACTCACCTCATGTGAGTGGGAGGAATTGCAGTATGTTGCCCAAGATTAAGCGGACTTTGATCTGCATTAATAACACCATTAATAGCTCTCTACAGCATTGCTATCTCAGCCCCCACTTTACTCAGCACACTGTACCCAGGGACACCAGCAGAGCCTCGGAGCAGCCCCTTTTAAACCTGCAGCACTTAAACCAACAGTGGGTTGCAAGCAGGGGAGGGCTTTCCAGAGAAGTCAAATATGAGGGGTGTTCCAAAAGTAATGCCTCTTATTTTATGATGTTGGCCTACGTCATCAGAGGCAAATGGTGGTGGTATGGCAGTAGAAGTTGAACCTTCCCACCAATATTCCGTTTATGGGAACCAAACAGTAAAAGCTGGACTTCATTGGCAACTGTTTCATAGCAATGACATGGTCACAGTAGTTGTGAAATAGTCGGTCACTTCTGCTGGTGTAGACGTTGGCATGCTGCTGCATGCAGGCTCTTCTTCATTGCTTGTGAAAATGCATAGCTAATTGCAGTGACTGACTATATTGAAAAACAGAGTTTTGTAGCTGAGATTTTGCTCTATCAAATAGTGTTATTTTACTCTTTGTAGCTGTAGTAGTTTCCAAGGAAAGAAATAGGAGGCATTACTTTTGGAGTGACCCCGGTTCATTCCCAGCAACCTCAGATCTGTTTTATTTTGTTGTTCCAGGTGGCAATTTTCTTGTGCGGCCAGCTGGGCTGGAGAAAAAAAAAAAAAAAAAAAGTGAAAAAAGGAGAAAAAAATGGAAGAAATGTCACGTAAGGAGAAGGAGAACCCCCAGGAAGAGCGCTGCGGACGGACCCCAAGCTCTACGGGGCATCGAGGTGGAAAAAAAAAAAAAAAAAAAGTGAAAAAAGGAGAAAAAAATGGAAGAAATGTCACGTAAGGAGAAGGAGAACCCCCAGGAAGAGCGCTGCGGACGGACCCCAAGCTCTACGGGGCATCGAGGTGGAGGCTGGTTTCATTGAGCGCGGCGGAGGGCAGGAGGAGGAGAAGGAGGAGGAGGAGAAGGGCAGCGGGAGGCGGGCGCGGAGCCCCGAGGGGGCGGGCGTGTGCGTGGCCCGGGCCGGGTGCGGCGCGGCGCTGCCGCGGGATGCGGCGGGAGGCGAGAGGCGGCTGAGGCGGGGACGGGCGATGCTCCGCCGCCGCGGCGGCTCCGCGCACGGCCGGCCCTAGAGGAGCGCACCCAGGGACGGCTCCGCGGCCGCCCGGCCGACGTCCTGCCCCGGCGCGATGGCCACCGAGGTGCTGTGCGGGCTCACCTTCAGGCTGCTGCTGCCCGTGTGCCTGGCTGCCGGTACGTCCCTCCGCCCCGCCGGGATGCTCCCTTCTACTCGGCTGCTCCCGCACTTCTTTTTTTTCCGACAAACTTTCGACTTCGCGTCTCCCCCTATTTCTTAGCCGCTCTCGTTATGCCTTATCCCGGCGCTATCATTACCGTCCGTTCTCACCGCCGGGGCTCCTCCGCTCGGGAAAACCTCCGCAGGCGGCCGTGCCCCGGCGTGGGAGCGGTGCGGGGCGTCCCGGCTGTGCGCAGCAACCCAGGAAAGCGCGGAGCACTTCTCCGATTTACGGAGCTTTTCAGGAGGATTTCTTTCTTTCTTTTTTTTTTTTCTTTTTTTTTTTCTTTTTTTCTTTTCTTTTTCTGTTTCCTTTTTATCTTTATTTTTTATTTTTTTATTTTTATTTTTGAGATAGAGACAGAGAAATTTCAGCTTATTAAACCGCGTTACTTAGCAGGCAACCATCCAAAGCAGGAATTATTTTTGGACGTAGAACCGCGGTGCCCAGCCGTGGGTGAACGCGTTCGCATTGCTCTGTGCTCTCCGCGTTTTATTCAGCACGAAACTTGGAAGAAAGAAAGCAGGGCGGCCGCTCGGCGGGACCGCGCTGTGGAGCCCGGTGGGGCCGCGGGGGCGGGCGGGGGCCGCGGGCGGGAAGAGCCGGAGCCGTGCGCGCAGCCCGAGGGCCGCTCTCCAGCGCCGGCTGCGGCTCCCCCTGTGCTGGTGGGCAGCGAGTGGCCCCGGAGCACACGGCTCTGCCCTCGAAGAGCCCCGCGACCCCGACATCTCCCTCACCCTCAGCTTTCAGCGCCCGCTGCCCCTTCCGAAGGTGGCTCTGTGGCCACCAACGGTGCTAGAGGAGTCGTGATTCCATGGGCTGCTGGCAGCAGGTGAGGGGCCCCTGCCTGCTTTATGACCATCCTCATGCCCATGGGTCAGTGGCTTGGTGAACGGTGCGCGGGAGATGGGAGGTGGATGGGGCAGGCGGTGGGATGCCCTCAAGGCCATGTGACGGTGGTGCCAGGCAGTCCCCCAGCAGGGTGTAGGGCACCCCTGTGATTGAGACTCATCAGGGCTCATCTGTGTTTTCTCTAATCAAGCAGAAGATGACTGGATTATGGGTGGGAATGCTGTGGAAAACTGTGCAGGGAGTGGGAAAGATGCTAGAAAATGAGTTGTGTCGAGGTGATTTTGTTGGTGTCTCCTGACACCGTGGTATTTAGCTGTGGTTTTGCAGTAGTGGAGGAGTTGCTCTGCTGGGTGCTCACTAGTGTGTTGGCTCTCACTGCTCTTTGTGTATCACAAGAAGTTTGGGTAAAAAGGTTTTGCAGTCCTGACTCCTGATGCTCAGTCATGCAGAGGTACTTTCGCATTGCAGTAATGCCTCCACCGCTGAGAACTGATGTCAGAAATTGCTTATGGTCATAAATCTTCATCTGAAGATTAATTGAAATGTAAACCCTCAAGGTTTACATACTGTCTTGAGTATGAAAAGAAATTCTTCTGCAGAGCTTTTGGACCCAGTGACTATGTTCAGCCAGACTTGAGAGAGGAATTAGTGAAATTAGTGACAGGACACCAGCTTTTCCCACGCACCTCAATGTGCAGTGCCTGTAGGTGCGGTGTCCTCACCCAATGACTGCCCCGCAGCAGGCCACTCGCTGGGCTGAGGCCTGGCCCTGCTGTCCGCACCACTCTGCTTCTCTGCCTGCACCTGAGCGGCCCCGAGCCAACGCGCTGCTCCTCCCAAAGCTTCAAGGAAGTGCTTCGTGGGCTTCTGGAAAAAGGCTCTTTAGAGTTCAATATATAACAGTGATGGTTATTTGTATGGCTTAAGGTGAGGTTGCATCCGGAGCTGAATGGCTGCCACCAGGACTCGCTGCGCCACAATGCCTCGTGTCTCCTGCCCCTGTCTGGGCAGTGAGTGCGTGCAGCTGTGCCAGGAGGGGGAAACACGGAGCTTTTCATTGTGTTTGGGGTCCGCGTGGCTGTGATTTAAAACGATAAATGGCTGCAGCCTCTCACTGGGGTAGGATTTGCTGTTCTGTTTCTAACCGGGCTGGAGAGTCCCAAGGAGGTGTGTGGAGGGGAATGGCAGCTGGGGCACACTCATTAAAAATAACACATCTGCCAAGATGAAATACGAGTCCTTAAATACTTAAAAAATGGTTAATGCTTTAATTCCTTAATACTTCAGTATTCAACTTGATTTACTTTTAAAATAAAGCATGTCATCTTTGCTGGTATGAAATACTTTCTGAACTTTGAAAAATAGCATGTACTTGGGAATAGACAATTATAAGAACGTTTTAGGATCAGATCTGAAGTGCTGAAGAGTGTCACCTTGTGCAGGGAACCCTTGGTGTATGCTCAGAGCGAAGTGTCTGGGGTGGCTGCTGAAGACAGAAGATATAAAATGTCCAAAATGAACAGCTTTCACTGCTTGTTCCCTTCTGGCTTCAGGGCTAATTCACCGTCCTCTTATTTTTATGACAAAATGTTATGATCAGTCTGATGCAGACTTAGTGCTTAAAAAACAACTGATGGGAACACGAAACTTCCTTGCAAATCAAGTTCAGTGCTCTGTAATAAGACAGAGATTTGTTTCTATGCTTGTTTTTAGTGAGATTAATGCAATGTGATATGCCCCTGTATCACAGTAATACAATGCTGAACAAACAAATGACAAATTGGGGGGACAGGGGCCAAAGAGCTTTTGGCAACCGTGGTGGGAAGTGTTTAGTTAAGTTTTTTATTAAGTTTTTATTTGTGAGTTTTTGTTTTATTTATTTAAAGCTTGAGTCTTAGCATAAGCCTGTTGTTTCTTTGTTGCTCATATGAACTTCCAGTGTGCAAAACGTTGTTTGTCTCTGTCTGAACTCAGACATCAAAACCATCTTTCCTTAATTGCTTTTCTTGATTCATAAAGACTTGAACCACAACACTGTGGTTTACATCACTTGATAACAATTTTTAATTATTCTGTCTCCAATTGTTTTCTTTCACACACAATTCATTAGTTTTGTTTTAAGGAAAATATTAGTGTTTTCAGATGGTGCACTGGATAAAAATGCTGGAAAAAAGCTTCCTCTGGTTTCTGACTGCTGAATTGCACGTTATCGGCAGATTGGCTTTGGGAAACCAGCTCCAGCCCAGGCACTTCCCAGAAGCTGCATTTGCTTTCTGAACTTTTCAATTTTGTCCAAGGTGAGGTAAGAACTGTAGCAGCTTTGGGAGCATTGTCTTCTTTGTTGGTGGCTTTATTTTGTTTGTTGTTAGGGGGTGAGCACAGGTATTAGTGTTTGGTAAGTGGCAGCAGGTTAGAAGAAAATACCTCAAAGAGTTTTTGTGAGTGACAAAGTTCAGCTCTTAGTTGGAAGTTTCCACTTGTTCCTTCAAGCCACGTCTCCGAACTCCTGGTAGATGGTGGAATTGCTGTTAGTTCTCCTTTCAATGAGTGTGATTCATCAGAGAGCTATTGGATGAATCAGAACGGTCATCTCTTCAGGATGTCAACAGTGTATTTCATTGAATTTTTGTAAACATAGACAGTATTCACAAATTCAGTTGTTGGATTGGCCTCCTGAGCACAGCCAGTGGGATCCAGGTGTTTATTCTGCCTTTGAAGGAAAAAATAGATTCCAGTGTGAGTGGGGCTCTTTGGCTTTTCTGCTAAATTAACAAGCACAGATGGAAACTTTGGAGGGGAAATACCTATGTTGTTTCATTAGCAGGTACTCAAATGCTTCTTAAACGATGTGTTTTAAAGAGTATTTCAGAAAGCAGCACCTCCCTATATGCTTTGATGCTTTGAGTTGTTACTATGCACTTTTTTCTACAGAAGGAGTAACTCTTGGACAACTCTGTAACATTAAAGCAAGACCGTGGAAGCAGTGAACTGTGTCATGCTCTATTATTTTTTGAGTGCCTGAAGGTGGCTGTTTAAAAATGGTGCTACAATACGATACGGTGTAGCAATTTGCAGGTGGTGGTGTGGGTTCTGTATGTCAGCTCATACAGGTGGTGTTTCGCCATGGTGATGACAAAGCAAGTCTTGGTGCAGGACCACTCAGACTGGAGGCAGTGACATTGTATGTGACGGTATATATGGGTGCATGTATGTGTATACACAGGCATCAAAAGATGCTGATGTATCTTTAAAATTGAAATGAACTTCACCTAGGCTGCAAATGTGCTGCTTGTTACTCTTTAAAATTGTCCAGCTACTGAAAAAAAAGGGCAAAGGAAGACCAAACTCATCTGTGTTGTTATAGTGGAGAATATTTATTATGGCGTTCTGAGAAGAATGATAGAGAACAGCATGAGAGAGATTCACATAGACTTCCTGTTACATTTTAAAACCCTGCTGCTGTCCCAGAACACTCATAAAAATGTTGGTTACATCAACAAAAAGTCTAGGAAGCACTTAATGGGTAGCAAGCTAAAAAACCCTGATAAACGTAAATGCCAGTTTGCACGAGGGATACTAAAATGGCTGTTGTGTTTCCTTCCCCTCTTCAAGTGTTTTAGAAATATATCTGGCTTCTTTTATGAAGGGAAGTTTTGCTGTTTACCTAGTTCAAGTGGGAGCAGGTGAAAGGTGTCAAGGGGAAAAAATTTATGCAACCTTGCAGGAACAGTATTTTCCAGGCTGGTAGGCATGGGCTTAGATTTTCTTGTGCACAAAAAACAAGTGTCATTAAAATCTCATTGGCTTCCATCTTAGGTCAGTTAAAATCCAAACAGAAGTGTTTTGGGGAGAATGGGGAGGCAGCATCTGCCTGCTGTATTGCTCTGCAGCCATCTCAGGGTGACTGTGACCACCGTCATCTGGCATGCAGGCAGGGAAAGCTCTCTGAAGATACATCTCACAGAAAACGGGGATGAAACACCTACCCTTAAGTTCTTACCACCTGTACTTATTTATCCTAACAATTCTGTTAAGTGGCTTGAATGCACGAATGGTTAAGATGAAATGTTTACAGAGCTACAGATTTGCTCCACTCGAGGTCTGCCAGGTGGGTGCCTTTTTTTTTTTTTTTTTTTTTTTTTACAGTGTTGAACCTTGGCATAGAAACCAATGGGAGGCTGTTGATTCTGGAGTTTCTCGGAGAAAGCAAGCAACTTTCCTTGTGACTGTAAGGTCTGGGGAGAGAGAACTCCAACCCTTTAGAATCATAGAATCACAGAATCACAAGGTTAGAAAGGATGTACAAGATCGTCTAGTCCAACCGTCCTCCCATCACCATTACTACCAAGTAGTACTACCTACTAGGCAAGGCTGGAGGGGCTGTGAGCAACCTGATCTTACTTTAGGTGTCCTTGTTTGTTGCTGGGCAGTTGGACTATATGGCCCTTAGTAGTGCCTTCCAACACAAAAGATTCTATGGTTTATTTGTTTTGCTGGAGCTCATGGGTGTCATCTGCAAATCAGGCTGTGTGTCACATTCCTTCTCTGCCACTAGAACTGCAGGTATGAAACTGAGCCAGGGTCTGGTTCTTATCTCAGTCGTAACATAGAATGAAGTGATAGAACTGAATCTATTTTGAGAGCAAAAAGCTCATTTTGGGGGTAGTTTTTTTTTGAGGTATGAAAACGGCACTGTTATTGCACTTGTGCATGTGTAGCTATGTTTCTTTGCTAGAAGTCTGAAAATGTGAGAGGTAACCACCAAAGCACTAAGATCATTGCATGGTACATCTCTACCAGGGTGCTGGTTGGAGTTGCTGCAAATGCTGGCAAAGGAGGCCGGCTTCAGTCCAGCTAGTGCTGCTACAGCAACTGTGGGAAGGGGAGAGAGAGTATGTCATGAGGTGGTATCTGGGAGGGTCTTCAGAGGTTGCAGTCCATAGCAGTAGAGCCATTTGCACGTGCATGCAGAACAGCTGGATGCCCACGCTCCAGCTTCTCTTCATCTCTTTTTTCACACTGCTGTGATAGTCCTTGAGAATTTGGAGTGTCCTGTTTTGAGGATAATCTTTCACATGAGGGATACCAGTAATGATTTTCCTCTGTTGGACTCCAGAACTCCAGGAAAAAGCCTGTTTGAAACAGGTTTCCTATTGTGGAGAGTTGTGTCAGCAAGTGTTAATGAAGGAAAAAGGCATGTAGCCACATAGATTGTGTAAGCCTCAATTATATCTTCAGGTGTTTCAAAGATACTCTAAGTATGACTTTGCTAAGCTACTAAAAGGATGTGTGGCATTATTTTCTTCCTGTGCTACAGCAGATTGGACAAAGCTCAGTTGTCTCCTATCTCTTTTGTAGGGTAAAATAGTTATCCGCAGCATTACTTTTGTGGTGGTCACAGCTCCTCATGATGTCATCCCAATGGATCTCTGAAGCTAAGCAGGGCAGAAGCCAGCAGCATGCAGATAAGAGGTTTTCAGAAAATATTCATGTGTTGGTGGCAGAACTATGATGGACAGAGACTGCTGATTCTTGTCCCGAGAGGAACTGGCATGCTGGGGGTTGCTTTGTCAGATGAGCCAGCTAAAATTGTGAATATTTAAAAGAAAAAGCCTAAGAGTTGGGTTATACAGTATCTTTATTTTGGAGTGTACCCTTTGATGCATTATGCTCAGGATGTGGTTGAATTAATGGACTTTGTCTGAGTCTTACCTGTCCATTTCCTGTCCTGAGTAGGCAGTAGTAAAACCCGAATGTCATGTAAAGGTTGCTGTTCTGTATCTTGATTTCTTGTGTTTCATTAATTCTGAGCTGTGATGTTAGCTTTGATGATATCCTGTAGCAATGAATACTGTGGGTGAACTCTGCTGCAAATAAAAAGGAATACTCTTTAATTCGTTTTCAGTTTGTTGCCTCAGTAAATAATCCTTTGGATGGGAAAAAGTATGTATAATCACTTAAATCAACAACAGTCTAGTGTTCTGTTTACTCTAACACTTTAGAATAACATTTACAAGGCATAAAATCAACCGTTAAGATTAACTGTAGAAATTAACAGCTCTGAGTTTCCTATCAGTTGTCCAATTCTGAAGAGAAAGAGATGAGGATTGCACTAAAACTGCCCCCACAAATACGGAGATATGGGACAGGCCGCTTCTACAATTGGAGTGATTGGACAGCACAGCGTAGCATCACTCCTCTGAGCTCATTCATGCAATCTGCAGTTTGGAGGCTCTTCTTGGAAATGAAGTAAAGCTTAAAGAAGCGAGTCTGTGTGTTTGTGAGTGATACACCAATCACTCCCCTTCTGGCAAAATATTATAAAGCACAAGACTGCAGACATTACATACTCTGTCTACTGTTTCCAAGACACTAATTTGTTAATGTAGCTTGACAGAACCATAACTTAAAACTGAAATGTTTAAGTGGTATTGGAGTAAGGGTCAATTTTGCCCCTTGTTCAGAAGTCACAGAGGAGACTGCAAATTATTTCTCTAACTGATAAGGATGCGTGCGCAGGATTCTCACTGTGCTGAGGGATACACAAACTCTACTTGAGTCGAGAGGTGCTAAACAAGTGCTGTCTTGTCCCTAGCTGTGCTAATACCATTCAACAAACTGTATGCTGATGGTTTTTTTTTTTTGGTAAAAGATACAGTATTAGAGACATTAGATCTTGGGTATTTTGTGGAATGGATTTTATGAAATGCCTCATGCTGGATGTCATGTAATCCAAGATGCAAGTGTAAGTTTAGCCTTACATTTTGATTGAGCTTATGTCAAATGCAGGAAGAGGCTAAAAGGCTAAGAAAGGACTGAGCAGTGGAAAAGAATGTATAAATCTCCCATTGTAAAAAGTAATGCTGTTTATAGTGTTGGTATCACTGGTATTGTTTGTTTGCTTGTATGGCGAATCACCTGCTAACCTATAGCAACAAGTACAGTGACATTTACTCTGATTTTCTTTTCAATACATGGTCATAAATTAGAAAATGTCTGGGATATGAAACATGTTTGCATAGTGGCTGCACCTGTTTGGTGTGTTGTGTTTTTTCTCCCTTGTTATACTCATGGCTTTTTATGACAGCTTCCAGAAGAGTAGTTTTCTAACTGCTGAGAATAGATTGATTCATAAGCCAAAGGCAAGTGAGAGAAATTTGTCTTCCATAAATCCTGATTTATGTAGAAAACTTTTATAGCCATAAATAAATATTAGGTCATGTTGTCATTTCGTTGGCCTCTTCTGTGAGAGTATTGTCAGACAACATTTGTAGCTGCACTGTGATTGCTGAAATATATTTCAATTCACTCATCCTTCTCTCAATGCCTAGAATTCGAAAACCTGTCATGTTATATGCCTTAAAGCTGCATTTTTGTAACACAGATGATACTTAAAACCACTTTTAGAAGACAGCAGCTTGAAAAACACCACATTTTGAAGCTTTGTCAGAGACCAAATCACTTCCGGGGACATGTGTATTGCAAAGCATCTTTTAGGAGGAGTGTTCTTTATGCTGGAAACGCAGGTTTCAATTTCCTTTCCACACTTTTGTATGAGCCATTGATAACATGGACATTTTCTTTGAGTGCAAAACTTCTATGTATCTATGTAGAAATTCATCATCTCAAAGTGCTAGTTTCCTTCAAGTGAAAGTGCTATGTGTCAAAGGATTCCCCTGTGCCATCAGCCTGAGAAGGTGTGTGATGTTTCTGATTCTTCCTTCTCCTTCTCTTTTTCTCTAGGCATTTAACACGTCAAATTACTGCTTAACTTAGAATAACAAAGCTCTATGAAGCATGGCCTATGTCTCTTATTTGTTAGCTTAGTGCTAAGAGTGTGTATTTGCAGTATAGTGCTATGTAAATAATAAGTACCATCTCCATAGCTTGTTTTCTCCAAATTGAAAAAAGGGAAATCAGTAAACCCTTTTAAAAAATGTTTTGGATGAAGTGCTACTGCTGTGCATTTGAAAACAAAGTTTCTGGTAAAGTTAAAGTCAAATATAGCACTTCCAACATTTCACTGTCAAATTTAGCAAAACAACAACAAAAAACACTCAATCCAATGTAGTACTGCACATTGTGGAAAATAGATTTTAACTGGAAGAACTCTAATCTCCATAGTTCCTTCTTTTCACTTTGTTTCTTTTTATAAACCTCTGTATAGGTCTGATGTGACATTTTCTCTGAATTTGTTGGTGATTTTCTTCTGCAGTCTGATCCTCTTTCCCTTTCTAACAAGCAGAACAAAAGTCTTTCATGCAGTTTTAAAGGCATTTTATTAACCATCTTCATACATTTGCCGACTGGCGGAAGTCTTTGTGCTTTCCCTCTATAATAAGTGAACTTCTACTTCTTGCCTAGTGTGACAAATCTTTCTTAGCTTCTTTTTCTTACAGTGTGATATGTTGGTCAGGACCTTTGGCCTTTATTGGGCAGTATTTTTCATGTCCATATTACTATAAAAGCATATTTCCCTTCATGCTGCCTGGACAGGGCCTTTCATTTCCCTGGTGTGTGTTTGGAAGCCTTCCTTATGCCAGCCTGGCTGTGTTTGTTAGAGTGGCAGACCATAAGTCTCAGCTGACAGCTACGCAACCTTCATATTCCCCAAGCTAAAGCACAGAAATCATGATGAATTGGGGTTGAAAAAAGCCTAGTCAGCGACACAAACTTTATTTACTCTGCACCACACAAACCCTAAGTTTGTTCCCAGCTCCTTTCAAATTGAATCCAGTAATTGACTTCATCTCCTTATTTGATGGCTGGTTCCTTTTAACTGTGGGCTCTGTAATTTTTATAAGGGTTAGTGATCAGAGGGATTTATTCTCCTTCACTTTTCTGCAAGGGATGCTTTTGTCATGGAAGAAGTTCCACATTGGAGAAAACAGATCCTATTTTACAAGTTCTTGACCCAGTACAACTTCCTCTCATGTTCCAATCTTTTGATTTGTTTGATCTTGAAACACAGTGTCTATGCATATGCTCTGAGGCAAACTACAGTACAAGAAATACTACACACATATAAAATTCTAGTGACACAATGCATCTTAAAATACCCTTCTGTATTGTTCAGCTTGTCATCTATTTATTCTCATTGAACTGAATCAACAAACTCAATTGTCATGGCCATTAGTGTACATAAACATCAAAAACTTTCCCACGGCTTTTCATTGCCATCTGCAAATGCAGTGGTTGGTCATAGTTGTTCAAAGACCTCTACAGATGTTTCTCATTATTTTCCTGCAAAGGTAAACAACTTTTTGTATTGTGTATGTTTCAGCAGATCATTATGTCTTATTATACTATTGCGATTTTATACAGAAATTCCTTTAAGATACAATAGCCTTATATGAAATACTAATAAGCCACTCTCAACTTTTGGAAGCAATAATAAGCCACTCTTGATACCTACTATATATCTATTGTAGCATGCAGATGTACTAAGGAGCGTAAGACAGCCCCACTGTTCCATCTTCAGGTTCTAGAAGTGAGTGTTGGCCTAATCATTTAATAATTTATCCCTTATTTAAAGAAATACATATTAAAATGCAAAGAAGAGGTGATGTGTGAATCTTGTTTTGTGCAAATAGGCAGCTGTATTGGTTTTAGGAAAGAAATAGCAGAAACTCCAACGTGTCATTGGTGTGCCCCAGAGGATGAAGCAGTTTGAATTGCTAGAAGTGCAGAAAGGAGAGATCCGGATATTTCCTGACAGCTCTATCCCCAGTTACTATATTTGGGGGAATTCCATTTGCTTCTTTCCTCTGTGGAGGAAGCTCTTTTCCTGTTGCCCTTGAAACATAAACGTGATAGGATTATTCCAACACTACGCAATATTGCAAACAGAAAGGAAAAAAAATCTTATTACCAGAGTATCCTGCCTGCATGGTTAACACATTTATCATTGTCAAAATACACTGAAATAGGAATATACTAGTTGTTTAAAATAGTAAAGAATGAGCAAGTTATGTCACTAAAACCAGCATCTGTTCCGAGGAGTTATAATAATATTATCCTGCAGGGCAAGTAATTCCTTAGTTATTCATTTTGGGTTTCAGACACATTCTTCTGAAGCACTTGAAGTTGGCTACTCCCCATGCAAGGTTTCTGTGATGATTATCAGATAGGTTTTGCTCTGTCTCTTTGTCTCCCTCTTCACTGTATTCCAGAGCTTTTCAGGCAGGAAGGGACAGCATGAGATCTCTTCTCCAACCTTCTGCTTAATGCAGGATCAACAGTGAATTTAAACCAGGCTGCTCAGGCCTTTTTCTTTTTGGGTTCTGAAAATCCTGCAAAGTGGAAGTGTACAACCTCATTCAGTGCTTAATTTTTCTCACAACCCTTTTTTTTCTTTTTCTCCTCATAGCCTCACAGCCTCCTGAGTTCAGTTTATGATCGTTGCCCCAAAGCGGTCTTGTCTCTGGTATGAATGAGCACCTGTCTTGCAACTTTTCAAAGAGCTTTGAACTCTAACTCTGACTGTCTTGGGGGCCTCCCTCCATGTATTTGTTAGTTTCTCAGCATATTCCTTGTCCTCATGCAGGCCAAAATTAGATGAGGTACTCTGTAGAATCATAAAATCATCAAGGTTGGAAAAGACCTCCAAGATCATCTAGTCCAACTGTCCACCTATTACCAATATTTCCCCACTAAACAATGTGTCATCTAAACATTTCTTGAACACCTCCAGGGATGGTGACTCAACCACCTCCCTGGGCAGCTCATTCCAGTATCTGACCACTCTTTCAGAGAAGAAATTTTTCCTAATATCCAACCTGAATCTCACCTGGAACAACTAGAGGTCATTCCCTCTTGACCTGTCACAAGTTACACAGGAGAAGAGGCAGACCCCACCACACCACAGCCTCGTTTCGGGGAGTTGTAGAGAGCAATAAGGTCTCCCCTCATCCTCCTCTTCTCCAGATTAACAATCCCAGTTCCCTCAGCTGCTTCTCATAAGATTTGTGCTCCAGACACTTCACAGTTTCATTGCCCTTCTCTGGACACGCTCCAGGGCCTCGATGTCTTTCTTGTAGTGACAGGACCAAAACTGAGCACAGTGCTCAAGGTACAGCCTCACCAGTGCTGAGTACAAGGGGACGATCACTTCCTTGCTCCTGCTGACTACACTGTTTCTGATACAAGGCAGGATGCCATTGATCTTCTTGGCCATCTGGGCACACTGCTTGCTCATGTTTAGCTGAGCATTGACCAACACTCTCAGGTCCATGTCTTCCACACAATCTTCCAGCCACTCTGCTCCAAGCCTGTAGCATTGCCTGGGGTAGTTGTGGCCAACGTGTAGGATCCAGCACGTGGTTTTGTTGAACTTCATCCCATTGGCCTTAGTCCAGCAATCCAGCCTGTCCCAGATCCCTCTGAAGGGCCTTCCTATCCCCAGGCAGATCAACTCTTCCTGCCAACTTGGTGTCGTATGCAGACTTACTGAGGGTGCACTCAATCCCCTCATCCAGGTCATCAATAGGGATTTTGAACAGGACAGGCCCCAGTACCGACCCCTGGGGAGCACCATTTGTGACCGGTCACCAGCTGGATTTAACTCCATTCACCACCACTCTGTTGGCCTGGCCCTCCAGCCCATTCTTTACCCAGCAAAGAGTGTACCTATCCAAGCCATGGGCTGCCAGCTTCTCCAGGATAATACTGTGAGAAACAGTGTCAAAGGCTTTGCTGAAGTCTAGGTAGACCACATCAACAGCCTTTCCCTCATCCACCAGGCAGGTCACTCGATCATAGAAGGAGATCAGGTTAGTCAAGCAGGACCTGCCCTTTGTGAACCCATGCTGGCAAGTCCTGATCCCCTGGTTGTCCCACACATGCCATGTGATCTCACTCACTCCAGGTGTGGTTTAATAAAGGCTTAGTAGAGGGGAATAATAACTTCCTTTGTACGTGCTGCTGTTGGTAGAGCCTGGCAGCTAAAGTTGAATGCCGCAGGTCAAATCTCATCCAAAAATGTTTTGCCCCGTTCAGTGTAAGAAAAAGAGAGTATAGAGTGGCAATTTTTATTGCTTCCTAAAAGAAATACAAAACATAACAACTTCAAAGCTTAAATCAAAGGATCATAAGTAAAAAAAGACTAGTGTTGGGCATTACATCTGAACAGAGAGCATTTGTACTCAGAGAGAACTTGTAGGAATTTTTCTGTCTCATTTTTGATTTAAGGACTAAATTATTTAGCCTTTACAGTAAGTCCTAGACTGTCTCTGTTCCCATGGAAGTAGATGCCCAAGCATGCTCTGAAAGCTGTCTTGGTTCTGGCTTTTGGATTTTGTTTTCAAACTCTATAGAAGCAGATCATGGAACTACTGCTGTGAGGAACAGTTTCCTGTCTTTCTGTAGGCTCAATGGTACCTCAAATCTCGAAGTCCCAATTTTCACTCTTGGTTTTAAAAATAAATTTAAAAAAAGGCATATAGCCATACTACTATCTGTAAGACATAATTTGCCATTTCTTAACACATACAATATGCATCTAGTGGCTCAAAAATCTTGAACATATGTTTCTTAGCTGGGAGTGCTGATTATTAATGAATGTTATTCTATAACATTGGCACAGTCATCTGTCACTGATTTGTAATGAACAAAATGATAAATTAATAGGTCTACACCATTTCTTCTTAATTTCTAGAACTGTCCATTGCTGGCAGAATGAATGGAGCTAACTAGCCAGTAAATTATTGGCATGATTTTTCCAGAAATCATGCTCACATACTTTAGTATTTTTAATTAGTCAGTATTTCTTGTTATTCTACAAATCACTGACAGCTAATTTGTTTCAAAACCACAGGAAAAAATCTGTTCTGAATGTTTCTGTGTTGCATTCTTTTCTCCTAGATGATCTCCGTCTCATGTAGGATTGACAAATTACTTCTAGCAGTAGTTATTTTCCTGTTGGGTTGCAATTTTGAAACAAGTATTTGAGAAGCTGTCTTGCACTTTGGATATATGAAACACTTGGTGCTAGTCATTCAGAGAACCTGTCGTATTGGGCTTATAGGTTCAGAAGAATGAATTGCTGCCAAACTTTTGCCTGAAAACCGCAAGGTTTATTTATTTATTTGACTGCAGTTTAGCTAACTCTGTTGTCTTTACAGGATCCATCTAGTATATGTTGGAAATCCTTCTCCCTGATCTCTTTCATTTCAAAAGAAGTATGGGAGAAGTTGCAGTTTAAACATATAGATGTTGGAACTGTTCATTACATGTAGCATAGCTAACCTTTCATTGGTAAAAGGCAAGTTACTGCTACTGCAGGTTGCATGCAGCTGGCTCTTCTGCTGTTCTGCCCTTAGGTAACAGGCAATTTTAATATGGAGAACAATAATTGATGTGGTATACTTGTAGCAGCCCAGATGACTTTCCTGAGGGCTATTTATGCTGTTAACTACCATAATTGTGGGAAACATCCTCACGCTACCTTGTAGCTTAGTATTTACGTTTTTCACTGCCTGCATCTTTGCTCCTTCCTTTTTGTTAAAAGATAAGCAGTCATCTCCACAACGCTGGAAATAAAATGCATACTATTTCAGCTGAGGATTTTGTTGCATCAGCAACAAAGTCAAGTACTTCTTTGATGAAGTATTTATTTCATCCGTTGGTAATCATGTTGTTTTACTGCAAGAACACTTTCCTAACTAGAAAACATTTTAAAGTTGTATATACTGAGAAGTATCAAGATAGAGTGTATTTTAAAAAGCATTGCAGAAATACTGGTAATTTCAGCTTTAGAATTTTATAACAACTGTGTAAACAAAAGTGTGTTTCTTATATTCTAATAAGTGTCATTTGTGCCTATTCTAGCATGCAGTAGTAGACAAAGAGCTGAAGAAGATGCTCCCAACTCTCAGAATTGCCAGACTCTGTATAGTTTACTGAATCATGCTTGCCTGAGGAACCCATCATTTCTGCAAATCAGACCTGACAAGTTTCCCATTTGCCCCCCACATCTGTGTGTAAGGAGTGAGTCAAAACTTGTGTAGCTGGCAGAAAGAGCATGCTTGTTAATAGCATTTAATAAACTTGAATTTCTACTCAAGGCAGTAAGGTAAATCAAACATATGTTGTTTGATTTTGGTATCCAGGGTTGGTGCACATAAGATTGCCTAATTGATTTTAAAACATCAGCTATCAGGCTGGCAGACTCTTTAATGTACACTACAGATGTGTGGTTTTTTTTTTGTTGTTGTTTTGTTTTTTGTTTTAATTATTTTTTCCTTTTAAAAGTCATCATCCCATAGTCAGTTGTCCAAGAAAAAAATGCTGCCAGTGCCAGAAGGTTACTTGGGAATGTAAGTGTCTTCAGTCCATGAATTAGGTAACACTTAACATGCCATTCCTTCTTGATAAAGTTGAGTAAATCAGAGGAAAATGCAAAACAAAGTTAAAAAGGAACTGCTTTTGTTTCTGTGGTGTATAACTTGAGATGACCTGTAATCAGCTTGTCATTCTCTTCATTCCTGAGGAATCTGTGTATCTAATTAGGTTGTTTCTTACACTTAGAATAAGAAATATCTGATATTCAGCTTTAAAGTCAACAGTAGTGGTCTGTGGTTAGTGCAAGATGTTAACAAATTAATGATGTCATGAGTGTGCGCAGTGGAGATATTGGAAGGGCAGCGTTGAGCACAAGAAAAGAAAAGTGTCTTTCATTAAGTGTTTAATCAAAACTGTGGGAAGAGATACTATCTATTGTTTGTAAAGCTGTTGTAGCATTTTAGAGCGAAGTTGTTTGTTTCATGTTGGTTTTTAACAAAATTCTGGTAGAAAACGTCCTTCAAAGGGCTGCTGCTACAAGCTGTGTTCTTGGCTTTCCTTACAAACAAGTTAAAAATATTCCTTTGACTGGCAAAATAACCTTCGCAGCTAGCGTGTTTTTTTGTGTGGGGTTTTTTTTTTTTAAATTTTTTCTTCTTCTGTTCTTGTCTGGTTCTATCCACAATAACAGATTCATGGCCCTCAGGGATGTTGCGTGTTCTGAACAAAAACCTAAGCCAATTGCCTCCATCATTTAATATCCTCCTTTGCACTTTCCTTTATGGCTTTTTTTTTTCTTTTTTTTAAATTAACCATGTGAAGATTGCATCTCTCATTGTAGTTCACTCCAGTTCATTGCAGTCTATCAGTTCTGCATTTTAGGATAGTGAAGCTAATTATATATTTAGATTGCCTTTAAATAATCAATTACTAGTAAGGTGGAGGTAGCAAAATAAAAAGTGTTATGATAGCCTTGTCCTTGTAGTGTTTGAATCTTTGTATCTTGCATTAATTTATCATTTTAAGTTGTCAGTATCCCGAAGTACCCATTGGTTTTATTTATTTTCTTTTGAAACGATGTTAGTCAAATATAAGTGAGTAGCACTACTTGAACTATCTTATAATTTAAAAATTATTGTAGTAAAGATGCAGTGGATGAGGTTTCTTTCTGTCAGAATTACTGGATATTTAATAACAAACAGCCATATCCTAATAATTTAAATGATACTCTTGTAAGAGAAATCAAAGTCCTCTCTATTTGACAGGCAGGGGAGAATCATAGAGTCATAGAGTCATAGAATGGTCTGGGTTGAAAAGGGCCATAATGATCATCTAGTTTCAACCCCCCTGCTATGTGCAGGGTCTCCAGCCACTAGACCAGGCTGCCCAGAGCCACATCCAGCCTGGCCTTGAATGCATCCAGGCATGGGGCATCCACAACCTCTCTGGGCAAACTGTTCCAGTGTGTATGTGAGAATGTGAGACCTAGCCCTAAATGTATTTCTTAGGTATGTTGATGGAATTCTGGTAATTTTAAAGTAATTACTTTTAATCCACCCAGAAAAAATCTGGAACTAGGATTAGGACAACAAGAAAAATAATATGTGAAAGCTTAATTTTATGAATTAGGTATAAATATGTAACACAATGTGAAATTAACAATCTAGTAAAGGTATTCATTAGGTAAACATGACTAAGACCTGAGTACTGATAGTAAAGCACGCAGAAAATAACCACCAGCTGAGTCATGTGACTGCTGCATCTTCCACCAGTGCCCAGTGCCATTGGGCATTGTATCTGCCCAATCTTTTAGTGTCTTCTGAAACCGTACTTGAGAATGACTGAGGAATGGGGAGTGTGTTTCTCTCCAAAGATCTCTCTTTTATCAACTCGTGAATGATTTTGTCTGTTAAAATATTTCAGAGAGTTTTCCATGGTGAATCATAGAATCATAGAGTCGCTCAGGTTGGAAAAGACCTTAAAGATCATCGAATCCAACCACAACCTAACCATACTACCCTAACTCTAACAACCCTCTGATAAATCATGTCCCTGAGCACCACATCCAGATGGTTTTTGAACACATCCAGGGATGGTGACTCAACCACCTCCCTGGGAAGCCTATTCCAGTGCTATAGTGAAATAGTAGGTAATTTGGTTCTGAGAAATAGGGATACAGATATTTTGTATCCTTCTAGCATTGTGTACCCTGCAAGATGCTCCTATTTATGGGACAAAATCTATTTGATCTTTTTGACATCCATGAGGAAACATGATTACTCGACTTTGTCTGAAGAGATTGAATAATTGATAATAATAACTGAATAAGTAGGACCAATGTCTCCTGACCTGCAGCCAGTTTTCTGTGGTGGATGTTAGTATACATGTTAATATACAGTAACGTTCATAAGTGTTTTACATGATTTCTCTTAATGTATACAGAAGTTAATCATTTTAATTCACCTGACCAGGAACACCGAGTGGATGAGGACTTCTGTAGATAGATAAGAGCAGCTTTGCATTCACAAAACTTGGTCCTCATGGGGCACTTCAGGCACCCCAATATTTGTTGGAAGGACAACACAGCAGGGCACCAGCAAAGAGTTTCCTGGAGTGCGCTGATGGTGATTTCCTCTTCCAAGTGGTACAGGAACAGTTCTGAGGCCCCCCAAAAAAGGACCTGTTGGAGCAGGTCCAGAGGAGGGCCACGAAGATGATCAGAGGGCTGGAGTACCTCTCCTACAAGGACAGGCTGAGAGAGCTTGGGCTCTTCAACCTGGAGAAGAGAAGGCTCCAAGGGGACCTTATAGTGGCCTTCCAGTACCTGAAGGGGGCCTACAGGAAAGCTGGGGAGGGACATTTCATAAGGGCAGGTAGTGACAGGATGAGGGGAAATGGCTTTAAACTGGATGAGGGTAGATTCAGACTAGATGTTAGGAAGAAATTCTTCACTATAAGGGTGGTGAGACACTGGAACAGGTTGCCCAGTGAGATTGTGAATGCCCCCTCCCTGGAAGCATTCAAGGCTAGGCTGGATGGGGCTTTGAGCAGCCTGGTCTAGAGGAGGTGTCCCTGCCTATAACAGGGGGTTGGAACTAGATGATCTTAAAGGTCCCTTCCAACCCAAACCATTCTATGATTCTACAATTTTATGATTCTATGATTCTATGATTTTTATCTTTTGAAGGTATATCTATTTTTTCTACATGAGGCTCTTCTGTGAAGAATCAAGATGGATCAAAATATTAATATAAACCAACATGGATGAGCGTCGTTTTGGACAACAGATGCTTGTGTAAAGCTGTAACTTTGATGGTGTCTTGCTTTTCTCCTTTAGAAACCATATGCCTTTGTGTGGGAGCTGATCTGCTTCTGAGCTATGGCGTTTTTTTTCAAAAGCAAAAGGTTATGGTGATTGTATTGCTGTCACTCCAGAAAAACAGTCACCTTCTCTGGAAGCAAATTGAGTTATGTTTGAAAAAATTCAAATGGAGTGTAATTTTCTGACCTACTGAATGTTGTCACAGGAAAGAATCATTAATGAGGAAGATAATTATATAATAACGTGATTGTAATTAGATCATATATTTCAGAGTAGTTTAAGCTCATTTTATGAAGGACTTGGAGGCAGGCAAATCAGGGCATTTAAGCAAAGAGCAGGAAAGAAGGCAAATGGAGTATGAAAAGTGAAAGTACAAAGAATGAGTATGAGGGGAAAGTATAGTGAGAGATGGGGTAGGAAGTGAAAGGAGTAGGAAGTGAAAGGTAGAAAGGAGTGAAGAATTGACTGGCTTGTTTTTAAAGATCAAGAAAATGAGTAGATGAGTTTAAAGAGAAGAATGATTTTTGGAAGTAGGTAGGAAATAAAGACGACAACCAACCAGACAAGCTGGGAGACTGATATGCAGGATCAAAGGATTCTTACTGGTGGCCAGCAAGAATGTGTGAACCCTCAAGGTGAATATGGAAAGAGGTGACAGGACTGGATATAGCTTAAGGGTTTCAGAAATAGAGAACCAAAGATGCATCTAAATCAACTGGCAGACAAAACAGCAATGGAAATCTAGAAGAGACAAAGGCTAGACTTACTGGGCTGGATTTGAGGCAACTGGGTATCCAAGTCCAAAGTGACTAATGTGAGGTGGTGCTGCTAGGAGCAGGGAGGGGAGCACACGTGTGAAAATCACTGAGGATAGAATTCAGATTTTTTTTTTCTTTTTTTTTCCCCCCACTGGAAATGATTGTTACTCTGGAGGTAGTTATTTGGTTTTGTGAAACATCAGCATCTAGACATCAACATCCTTTGACTGATTCTGGCTTCCTTAATTTTTTTCAAAGGGGAAAAAGGAAAGAGAAAAAGGCTTACATTGTGCTAGTGTATGGCTCTGTTTCACCCCCAAAATTATAAAATTATTCCTAAATATGGTTTCCTTCCTTATCTCTATTTCTGCTCTTTTCTTCATCACATGCCATTATTGGGTATGTGGTTCATGGGGATTTTTGAGATTCTCAGTGGCCTAAGTTACTACTGCTGTCCCTATCCCTTGACATCTGCTGTCTCTGTGCTGAACAGTAGAGGGCTGAGGTAGCAGCTCAGGTGTTCTAGGACTGGTCTCTCAATTTTTGATCAAAGCAGTGGGGTAGGTGGCTATGGGAGTGGTGGCATTAAAAGCAAGGTCAAGCAACCTCCCAGCTGACCACCTTGTGATCTCCATGCCCCTGAGAAGTGGTCCCAGCACTGCAAGCACTTGGGCAGTTAGGGGCTGGAGGACAGTTACCGGCAAGGATGGTGGTCTCTCCATGGATGGAAGATCTTGGCACCCAAGGCTGAGTACTCGTGAAGGTGATGTGAATATCCATCTTCTCAGCAGAGATGCAGGCTCACTGTCCTCTCGCAGCTCTGGGTCCTTGGTGCTCCCGGAGTAGCCCCTGCCACATCCTCAGCAGAGGGAGACCCTGGCTCCGCATTGCTCAGGCGTGGCAACTGGTTGGATTATCATAGTTTGCCAGTTAAGGCAGTCCCAGTTTTATGTTTTAAGTGTATTTCGCAGTGAACCCAAGGTTTCTGGATGCAGCAAGCTCTGAATTAGTCAGTTAGCCAGTGAGTCAAATTCTTCTTTAATGAGCCAGTGGGTTTCTGGTTCGTTAAAGTCAAGGGCAGTCTTATCAACCGCAGGCAGCCAGTAATAATGTTTGGGAGTTTGCTTCCTTTGTGTGGAGGGTCTACTCAGTTATGTCTTATGTTTCTGATGCATCTTTTAGTCTTTTTCCTTTAACAGAAATATGGTGTTCCTTATGCTTTGTAACAGGTTTACACAAAAGTCATGACCACACTGAGATACTTCTCATAAATTAACTACATTCTTCAATTTTTCAGGAAATTTGATTTTTCTTGGAAATATTATCTTAATCATCTCATATCTCATTGGGTTATGACCTTATTATGCTAGTGCTGCAATTAAATCTTTAATTTTCCTCTTCCAGGAGACATGTAAAAATCATTAAGCAGTGCTGTCATACACTGAAGGAGTATATGCAAAGGCATTTTTTCTGTGTTTCATGATATTGTTGGTTGAGTTTGAGTTTTAGAAAACTCATGTACGTCCCTAAAGCTTTGATTCTTGTATTATTTTATTCTATTTTATTTTGCTCAGAGAGAAAGAAGTTACTTGTCTCTTTAACTCTTCTGTTTCACTTCCTATCTGAGGATTCCTAAAAAACAAAAATCAAAATTGTAACTTGAGTTTGTCTTCTTATTTCTACTTTTTTAAAATATGAACTTACTAAGACAGAAATCAAAGTGGAATTTTTTCGGTGATCTCAGGGAGAGAGAAAAACCACAAGATTTTTAAACATTTATTTCCTTTGAGTGTCTTTTATGTTACTGTTTTTGAAAAATTGGACATGTTTATCTTGACAATTGTGAAGTACTGAAATGACATAGACTGTTGCAGCTAGGGCTGCAATGCTCTTGGGACTCCTTAGCATTTTGTCTACTGGGAAGCTGCATCTTTTTTTATATATTGCTGGATTTTTTTTCCTTCTTTCTTTGTAACTGTTTTCTCATAAGTGCTATGAATGTTAGCGTAGGCTCATTAGAACAGTTTTACTTAAACGTGTTGCTTTCATGTGAAACATCCAAAACCTCAAATCGAACTCATGTTTAAACCAAACAGCTGAGCAGTGAAAAAGGAATGACTCTAGTTTTTTTTGAAAGTTCCAAATGGTGTATCTTAACCATTCCGATTTGATTGAGGGTATCTGACAGTAGATTCACCAGATTCCATTTTTTTTCTGATGGAGAAGGCTGAAACCTGTGAAAGGAAAGAAGAATTTTGTCACTGCGTGGACAGTGTATAGTCAGGGACCAGAAGTGCTTGGAGGATGAGGTAAGTTAATGCTGAAGCTAATAGGAGGATATGAATATGAGTGTACAGGGGGAGTCAATAAATGTGGCAGAGGGAAAGGAAGAACAAAGCTTTGAAAGATAAGGATTTACGTGAATCCTTATATAACGCATCTTCACATTTGCTTGCTTAGGAGTGACTTATAAGAAACTGTTGGTTTATCTGTATTATCCTTTTTCTTTTTCTTTTTTTTCCTTTTTGATTCTTGCTTGTGAAAATATCAGGTTTGTATATTTAAATCAATTTTCAGGCCAGGTGCAGAACTATGGATGTGGATTGGCTTTTACTGGTGCATAGTAACTGGTTTTGCTTGTTAACCTGTTTTAGTGGATTTGCATTAAACTGATTGCATGGTTTTTTTTGCACAATAAAGATGAAAATCTGCTTTTAAAAACTCGTACATTCGTGTTACCAATGTCTCAGTGATTAGGCACTGAAAATTGTGCTTACAGCCATTCTTTTGGAATGCTGTTGAATATTGTTGAATATTGCTTTCATCACAAATAAGTTGTAGTCTTGCTAGACTTTCAGAAGGTGCCGTCCTTGCTACTGCTTCTGTTGTTAAGATAAAGTTGCAAAATGCTAGCCACAACTAAGTGCCCTTTTTTGTTGGGTCTCCAAGGAGTACAGTATGTTTTAACAAGAAACAGAGAGCTATGAAAAATGCATGAACTGCCAGGAACTACAGCAAGCAGAGGAGCTGTAAACAAAGTGACAATAACCTGGTACTCTTAGAGAGAGAATCTGACATGGTAAAACATCAGAACATCTTAGAGCCAAAAAAAAAAAAAAAAAGAAAAAAAAAGAAATACAAAAGGAAAGCTCTTTTTCTCTCCTGTTCCCTAAAGTGTGACTTCTGTTTTTTAAGTTAGCTTGCGTATCATTTCTGCACTTAAGATGTACTTTGTGACCACGCTTACCACGCTTCTTCTCTTTGTGCAGTCTAGATCAGGCACAAAACTGATTTCTTTAGGGCCCTTCTGTTATGTGTTCAGCCAACACGGACTGAGGCAACATGTGGTCTCCACACTGACATATCCATATTCACTTTAAAATCAAACTTTCATGTGCCCTTCTCCCATGTTCCTTGAGAATGCTTTTCTCAAGGAAACGGAATGATGGGCCTTCCCATCACCCTTGTATTGGTCAAATCCTGCTAGTTTCTAATGAAAATATATTCAGAGCTAACTTGTGCCTTTTTTATTTCTGTGCAAAAATATTCCTTTAGCATAAATAACTTTTGTTCCATGTTCAGTCACATCTTCACTCTTCTGCCTGTTATGTGTTAACAGACACCCGGTGTTGCATCTCCATCCTTTGCTTGACAAAAAAATTTGAGCTCTTTTGTGGTTCTGCAAGTCTTCTTGTCCTCTGCCTTACTCTTGAGGAAGGATAACCCAAGATATGTACACATGTCTGGATGGATTCTACTGGTAGTTGACATAATGGCATTCCTATCTCCTGCAGCAGTGAAGTTATCTGCTAGTATGTGCTCTCTTCCAGTGTAGCTATGTTATACTGGTGTCATTTGCTCTACTATTAGAGCAAACACTGTTGTTTATAGCCACTTAACCACCATGTACACCAGTTTGTGTTTTGCCATTAAGCATGTAGACATTCTTTTTTGATATTACTAGATGTAATTCCTTTTATCTTTTTTCAGTCCTTGTTATCACTCAGTTCTTCTGGAAGGCTGTTTTCTTTATGTTGACTGTGCTGTGTTATTAGCAAGCTTCAATATCATTCATATTTTTAATGGCCAAGTCAACTAAAAAAAGTAGTAAGATCCATGCCAAGATCTGTCCTTGAGGAACTCTGCTAATAACCTTTCTGCAGCTGGAAAGTATTTCCAGCACTACTCCGGGCACTTCCATTTTACACTTTAAATCCTTGTTTGAATAAATTACATGGGGAATGAATTATCAACCACTTTACTGAAGATGAAATAATAACAAAGACTTAACTGCAGTTGTCTAGGCTGGTTAAGAGCAATGTTATGTAGGTCTTGCTATGTAACCCCGCAGTTGAGCTTTCTCTGTGTCTTTTTCTTCTCTTCAAAACTTTTGTTTTGAATCCGAAAGAGGCTGACAACATTAGAACATCCTTTTTTTTTTCATATATATTTGCTTCTCTTCTTATGTTACCTCTCCTGAGAAGAGCTGATGTTTGCTACTAGTTGAGCTTTGCTTGTTAATTCTTTCTGTATTGGGGACAGAGGTTATTTGACCTCTTGGTTTGAACAAACATTTATTTTTTCTTAACCCAGTGTACACAATTATATAGATCTTTATTATTTTATTGGTTTTTATGTCCCAAATTAAAAGAAGATAAAGATCTTTAAAGGAGATCTCCACCCAGATATTTTTTTTCCCCAGCTGGTGATGCTATTTTCTTTAAATTTGTGTAGTCACTGAGCTGAGCTAATTCCTCCCTATCTCCTCCTTTTGGCCAGAGGAGCTTTTCACCAGGCTTAAATTATCATGATGGCAATAAAAATACTAGTAAAATATATTGCTGCAGATCTGCTGAATAACGCTAGTGAAGCTGTCAGATGCGTAGCTCTTATATTCTGCAGGCTATTTACCTGCTGTCATTGCTAACCTGCTGCATTGTGGAGCTGACATGCTCTCATTTCCTCCAGGGGCAATGAAAGCAAAGGTGTCATCAGCAGCTGTGCACCTCTGTGTGCTAACAGCTTACCCTGCTGTTCAGAAGTGGTAGGAGGTGCTGACAGATGGCATGAACAAATTACCTGAGAAAACCACCTGAAAAGAAAACCTTCAGAGCCACATTAACAATTAAAGGCATAGTTAGGGAAAGTTCTCATCCAGACTAATTATCTCTCTTTTGTGTGAAGCAGGTGAGGTTTCCCTCCTGCAATAAAGGACAGAGGGGTCCTGCTTATGTAGGATTTCTCAGTGAAGATTGATTGCTTCAAAGTCAACCAGAAATGTTGCTTGAGAACAAGGTGAAATATTTGCTCTCCCCCTTATTCTGCCTGGGCAGCCACAGTCCCTTTTATAGCATTTCCCACCCCAAGAGCAGTAATGGCTGAGCATCAAGCTGCGATTTCGCTTGGCTGTAACTTCACTTCATTGATTATCATTCAGGAGCAGAAAACGGAATTTGACTTGGAAAGCTGAGCAGTGTTTCAGTTTCCTCCATGTGCATAAAGTTACTGCAAAGCAGTTTTGGATGTTGGGGGTAATTCTTCACAGAGAGAGTGGTGAGGTGCTGGAACAGGCTGCCCAGAGAGGCTGTGGATGCTCCCTCCCTGGAGGTGTTCATGACCAGGTTGGATGGGACCCTGAGCAACCTGGTCTAGTACTAGATATGGAGGTTGGTGTCCCTGCCTGAGGTAGGGGGGTTGGATGTGGATGATCCTTGGGGTCCCTTCCAACCCAAGCCATTCTATGATTCTATGGAATCCATGTTCTTGGTGCTGGGAGAGCTCTAGCCATGGTACTTAGGTGGGGAGTTTTAAAGTAAACGTTTCAAACCATGTTAACTAGTCTAAAATATTTTTTTCCTAAATATTCCCAATATATTTTTTTTCTTTAATATATTTTCTTTGGTGGAGAATGAATAAGCAGATATGATTTTATTTTCTTGTTTTGTATGTTCAGTATAATTTCTGTCCAGTGTATTTGGTTTCTTGAGGTTGGTATCCTATGCAAGAGGTAGCTTTTATGACATAGATACATATTTTATATAGTTTTTCACAGAATTAAAGAAAGAGATTAGAGAAACATTTGAAAGAAAATGCTATAGATACTGATCTTTCTTTTTTTTAACAAGACTTGAAATTTGTAAATAAGAGCTGGTCTGTACAACCATATTTACAGAGCAGAGCTGTCCTTAAACAAGACTTCTTTAATTCCTCTTTTTTTTAATTCAAACCTACCGAATGCAGATACTCTTAGCTACTGTTTAACTAGACTTTAGTTGTGCCTGTGTAGGCACATTGCTGATGGCTCTCATGATTCTGTTTATAAATACAATAATATTTGGTAGTATTTTTAAACTTCAAGGTGTGAATCTGCTTCACTCTTTACCCTGCAACAGAAAAAAATTTGTACATGAATATATGAATTTAAAAGTAAATACTTCTGATGAAACAGTCATTTCTTTATATATATATATATAAATACACTTACTAATATAATACTAACTATATATATATATATACTTACTAATTTTTTGTATTTGGGTTGGCATTGTGAAAAAATCCATTTCACTGTGGATTCAGAGCTTTGTCTTTCAATCATGTGAACCTGAAATTTATGTTCTTAAATCACCTGTATACGCAACAGTGTGAAAATACTCTGTTGGTCAGCTATCAAATAACCATAGGAAAATTTGATGTCAACAGGTATGAAAAATCAATGCAGCTTGCACATGGCGGCAGCTGACTGTAGCCGTATATTGGAGGATGCAAAAGTGCTTTTAATTGTTCTTAAAAATAGGTGTGCTCCCACCCAGAATCTCCCTGAATAATTATTCGCTCTACAAAGTAAGAGGGCCTAAACTCTGCCTTTGTGGGAGTGAAACTAATTTTGCTTGTGTTTTGAATGTTAGATATGTTCTGTGGTGTTAGGGCTGATACAGGGAGACCAGTGGGTAGATATATCTTTCCTGTCTCTGGATTTAATGCAATGAAGAGTGATGCAGTGGTAGTGTGGGTACCGTGCCATCCTCTGCACGTCTTCCAGAGTTTTGCTTGGACCACACCGAAGTATTCCCACAGTTGTTGTGCTGGCTCTCGGGTAAATATTGTGTCTTTAAATTCCAGTAAACTTTATAGATAACATGAACAGCCTTTTTCTGCCTGTGCCTTACTTGCACACATGTCATTTATCAGTCATTTGAAGTTGTGATCTCCTTCAAAGTTGTATTTGACGTATAGTTCTGACAAGTGACTGCAGAAATTTCTTGTAAAATTTTATGGGTACGGTTCTGACAAGCACTTGAAAACTCATGTGGTGGAATTTCTTTGTTTTTTTTCTACGAAGAAAGCCTTCAGATTTTTGCACGTGTACTCTAAGATCAAACAAACTTCATATTGATACGGAACTTCCAAACTTAGAGATTTCCCATAATTTTCAGCTGCATACTAGGAAACAAAACATGAATGCACAATGAATATATTACCTTATTATTTCTGAAGGGGGAGTAAAATAAATCTGAATTAGCATCTATTTATTTTCAGTGTGTAATTTGCAGGTGCAGTTATTCTGGAAATTCTTCCAAACACATTCTCACCTGTTCTTACTGTTCTCTGTGGGCCTGTGACCACAGTCCTTATACTGGGAGAGGCACTGAAGGCATTTTAAAAAGAAAGAGAAGAAAAAGATAAAAGAAAAAGCAATTGAGTTGTTGTCGCTTTTATTTAAGTACAAAAATGGGACACATCTTTTGAGGTCAAGATCTTAGAAGTAATTGTCCCTGATTTTGAGCATTCTTTCATTTCTACTTAGTTGTTTATGAAGTGCATTTTTCATAGTTCCTGATGTATACAATCTCATCAGCAATTACGGTGGACACGTTATATCCTATTCATTTCATTTTAGAAACAGGGCAAGAGTGTGGACAATAATGTTCTGAGAGCTACTGTCCTAAAATTCCAGAAATCCTTTGCTTATTTTACAAAATCTTTATTTACCTTGAGTTAGTCTTTTGATTATTCTTGTTTTGGTGACAGAACTTGTGCATCATAAACTGCCTAAATCACCGTTGTTGTAATCTTTTCTCATTTTACATAGCATCTCACCATCCTACAAAAAAACTGCCTCAACAAAACAGTATTAAATGTACCTGCAAAAGTGCTCTGGTGAATGTGTTTATAGGAGGATGTTCAGGAGAGAAATCCTCATCAGAGATGATTATAAAATTTGTGAAAATCCCTGTGGAATTTTTCTCTATCCCTTTCAAACTCTGCATTTGTAATAATTTGCTAATGTGCTGTGGGGTACAGGATACACATATATGTGCTTGTTAGTTTAAATTTAGCTGCTTTTTATTAGCACTGGAGGTCAGGAAATATGATTTGTGAAGGCGAGGGGAAGCATGCAATATTTCTACTCAAAACAGGGCATCTGATAAAAGATTGACAAGTGTAGTGAACTGCTATAGCTTTGTGGCATTTGATAAACTGAGAACTACTAATCTCAGAGCAAATACTTCCAAAACACAGGGGGCCTAAGTTTATACTTATGATGAGTCAAGATTGAATCGCCTAATGCCAAAGAACAGGTCAAGGAACATCTTCATGGATAAGAGATTAAATACAAAAAGCGTGCATGTATTAGGAGTTGAATAAATGGATTAAGTATCAACAGATGTTAGTTTAATTACAAGCAGGCTCCACTTGCTGTGACTGAAATTATGTGTTTAGTGCATTACAGAATAAGGCAATGGCCTGGGCTTCAGCTGTCTTACTGAGCATCAGTAACACTTTCCTGATAGGCAGCGATAATTTGATAGCAAAAACTCCTGCCACACTCCCAGACCTTCTCTTTCATCTTGTAGTTCACAGACTCCTGCTTCCCAAAATGGCTTAACATCCTCTCTTCAGGAAGTGAATAGGGATTGAGGTGAGTGGTGGGCCTTTCTCTAGTGCCTGCAGTAACTCCCACATCACTTGCATTAGTACAGTACGGGCAGAAGAAGTGCTGTGATCTGTCTGCTGACACTGAGCTTAGTGGTGCCTTCGCAAAGCAGTGTTATCCTCTTCCCTCTCCCCCAGCCCTTTATTATCTTCTTTGAATCCTCAAACTAATTTGTCTTTAAAGCTTTCGTTTGATATCGAAAGTGTTAGTTTTTCAGTGCAAGATAATTAGAGGATTGTGTGTAATTTCTTCTAAAGGAGGCCTTGCTACTTTTTCATCTTGCAGTTAGTTTTGAATGATTTGCTATTCTATGTCTTTGGGCAAATTATTGCTGGGAGTGAGGTATGAAGGTTTTAAAACTGCTAGGTTATGTTATCCTAAAGAACGTGACAGGACAAGAGGTAATGACCTCAAGTTACGCCAGGAAGGTTCAGGTTGGATATTAGGAAAAAATTCTTCTCAGAAGGAGTGGTGAGGCAGTGGTGCAGAATGCCTAGGGAGGTGGTCTGGAGTCACTGTCCCTGGAGGTTCAAGAAACATGTGGATGTGGTACTGAGGGGTATAGTTAGTGGGCAGCATGGTGATGGGCTGATGGTTGGACTAGATGGTCTTATAGTGGTCTTTTCAAACCTTAATGATTCTATGAACAACAGTTGCATATAAAACATGAAGATAGCTTTAGGAAGTAGGTAAACTATCACCTGTGAAGCAAAGCAGTTACAATACTCAGCATGCAAATAATTTGTAATGTGAGACTACAAACATTATACATACTTTTATGAACAGGTGGAAATACTGCTTTCATTTGTAGTCTTAATTTCAGGGCACTCATTAGAGCTTTTCTTTGTGTTAAGGTATTTATAAAACTGAGGTATGTTATCTCTGCCATTATTGTACAAAAATTGTCCAAACCATCTTTGAAAATATTCAAATCTAGAAGAATATTTTAATGAGTTGAAATTATTAATGACATTTATAATTCATCATCAATGTTTTTTCTTCAGGTTACTTTTATTACGTTGGCTACCAGTAGGTCTCCTGTGCTACATCATCAGATAGTGCCTATGCTATATCAGTATAGTGTCAGATGTCACAATCGTTGGTCTTCACTAAGCTTCTATAGCTGGTATTCTTAATTAGAGCTGCTCTTCATTTGAGACATGGAGATAACACTGTAGTGATTTCACAAATTCTTCCACTTCATGCAGATCTGTAAAATTAATCAGAACATAGGGTCCCCAAAAAGAGACTTTGTAATTGAAATAACATTCATTTTAAAAACCAGCTGTCCTGGAGGTGACTGACAGTGAATATCTGTTACAGTATTTCATTTGAAAACTATAAAATACCTTTTTCAAAAAAATCCACCAAAGCAAAACACTATGATGAATTTTGTTAATGGCTAATATTAAAAAGGTAGGTTTTTGATAGAGAAGGACTTAAACTTTGGCATTTGCAAACCTTTTGAAGTGTCAGCATGGGAAATCATGAGAGATTTGAAATGTAGTTCTGAGTCTTTTAATATACTTTTTAAAATCTGCTTTACGTCTATATTTATTTTACATTTAGCTATATTAGTGCAGCTGAACATTTTAAGTCATAAAGGTGAGCCTTTTATTTTTAACTCAAGTTACAGATTAAGAAAAATACGATTAATGTCTGTGTCTAGATTTTTGTCATGCATCCATCTGATTTTACCCAGAGTATAATTTATTAGCAGTAATGGCTTGTCTCCATTGAAGTTATAGCTTTCTGTTATGTTTCATATCTGTTTTTCCAGAGTTGATTTAAATATTTATTAAAAAATGCAAAGGTAAAGTAATATTTGAACACTTCTAATGGTTAGTGTCTAACTCTGAGTGTGATATTTGAAATATTGGAGGCCCCAAAAGACTGTGCCCGTACAGAAGATGGAGACTGCAGCTTGTGCAGCCACTGAAGTATTGATAATAGCCAATGAGCTTAGATTTTGGGATCAGAAAGATCTGGCAATTTACTATTCCAGCTGATCTAAATGCCTTTAGTGTGTTTGAGGGAAAGGCTGTTGATGTAGTCTACCTAAACTTCAGCAAAGCCTTTGACACGGTCTCTCACAGTATTCTCCTGGACAGGTATACCCTTTGGGTAAGGAACTGCTAGAGGGCCGTGCCCAGCGGGTAGTGGTTAATGGAGTTAAGTCCAGCTGGCGACCCGTTACAAGTGGTGTCCCCCAGGGGTTGGTACTGGGGCCCATCTTGTTTAATATCTTTATTGATGACCTAGATGAGGGGATTGAGTGTACTCTCAGGAAGTTTGCAGATGACACCGAGTTGGGAGGTAGTGTCAATCTGCCTGAGGGCAGGGAGGCCCTTCAGAGGAATCTAGATAAGCTGGATTGCTGGGCTGAGGTGAATGGGATTAGGTTCAACAAGATCAAGTGCCAGGTCCTGCACTTCGGCCACAATAACCCCATGCAGTGCTATAGGCTTGGGGCTGAGTGGCTGGATGACTGTGAAGAGGAAAGGGACCTGGGGGTGTTGGTTGATGCTCGGCTGAACATGAGCTGACAGTGTGCCCGGGTGGCCAGAAGGGCCAACAGCATCCTGGCCTGCATTAGAAATAGTGTGGCCAGCAGGAGCAGGGAGGTAATCATCCCCCTGTACTCAGCACTGGTGAGGCAGCACCTTGAGTATTGTGTTCAGTTTTGGGCCCCTCACTACAAGAAAGGCATTGAGGCCCTGGAACGTGTCCAGAGAAGGGCAACGAAACTGGTGAGGGGTCTGGAGCACAAATATTATGAGGAGTGGCTGAGGGAGCTGGGGTTGTTTAGTCTGGGGAAGAGGAGGCTCGGAGGAGACCTCATTGCACTCTACAACTTCCTGAAGGGAGGTTGTGATGAGGAGGGATTTGGCTTCTTCTCCCAGGCAACAAAAAGGACCCGAGAAAATGGCCACAAGTTGTACCAGAGGAGGTTTAGATTAGACATAAGGAAAAACTTTTTCTCTCAGCAGGTGGTCAGACACTGGAATGGCCTGCCCAGGGAGTTGGTGGAGTTGCTGTCCCTGGCAGTGTTCAAGAGGCATTTGGATGAGGAGCTACGAGATATGGTTTAGTAGCTTGTGGTAGCAATGGTAATGGGTGGATGGTTGGACTAGATGATCTTGCAGGTCGTTTCCAACCTTGTGATTCTATGATCCTGTTATGAAAACTCAGATGTGTTCCTTTTCCTGTGTCTTAGCAGGAGCCAAATGGAAATCCTCTCTCTCTTCTGCCTCGCTGAGTAGAATTTGCAGTTGTTGGTGGATGTAATGGAGCAGGTGAGCTGTGATGGCATCTATGGTGGGGGACAGAGACAAGCTTGGCCAAGGCAGGCTATGTGGAAAGAGAAGGATCTGGTCAGATTTAATTTCAACTCTGCAACTTGTCTGCAGGCGGTTGGTTCCCAGTATCTGAAAAAGTATATTTTCCCATATGAAAATGCAAGCAAAACTGAAGCTCAGGAGAGCTTCTAACCCTCCTTTCTATAGCTGTAAAGGCAGCTTCTGCAGATTATTCTTTGAGTGGCTTACCATCTTCTTTGCTAGCTTTTTGCAATTTTAAGGTTGCCCAGCAGTGAATTTGTCGGGTCTCAGGCCATAGGTGTCAGTGCTGTCCAAAGTACTGCCAAGGAAAAAATCATATCTTTTCTGCTGTGTCCTTCATACTTCTGCAGAGCAGGAAGCACATAGGAAGACTTTTTACTAGATATCTTTCAAGCTGTTTCTAGCCATGAGGAATTATGGTTTGTAGATTTGGGAGCTCTCTGAGAAAGCATTGTAAAGGAGGCTACAAGCTCTTCTCCAGTTTCTATTTATTTTGCTTTTGCATTTAGAGATTTATGTTCATAAGTGTTTGTGTGAATATTATCACCATGATGATCTTTGCTTAGAGATGTTATTCTTCCCACTATCATTTAGTCTTCATCTGCACTCACGCCTACTTCCTTACAGGGAAAATAAGTGGAGGTGGCAGTCTTGGCTCTTTCAAGTGAGACACGAGAAGGGAGATCAAGTGTAACTTCCCCACAGATAATACTTTAATATTTATCATCTGCGGCCACTTGGCTTCTGCATGGCCTCCCAGATTCTGTTTTCCTTCCAGAGTGCCTGGAAGTGATGAATACAAGTAAAGTTGGAGCAGTACAGGGTTGTGTCTGAGGAGATGGGAGAAGAAGAGGAGGGAGAGGAGCACTTTTAGAAGGGAGGGATTGGTTTAGGTTTTATGTTAAATGTGCTGTGTGAGAAGGCAGTTTGAAGTATTGCATAGTTCAGAAATCTGTCCTTGCTCTGTTTGTAAAATACTGCAGTAAGGTCATCCAGATTAACAAAGGTTATTCTTAACTCAAGTGGTATTTTATGATTCTGGTTTTGAATGCAATACATCCCAGTTCTAAACTATTTTGGCTTACATATTACTTGGTAGTGTTTCAGTCTGTTTTCAGACCTCTTATTTGCAAGCACAAGTGACATAGACTCAAAAGTACAAGATAAATATTTGCACATGGGCATGGCATAAGGATTGATGTTCCCAGTGGGCATTTTTTTGAATATGTGCTCAATTTACATTTGTCAGAGAAGAACACACAGATGCTTTTCTTTTCTGTTTCTCATCTCATCCATGAATACTGTGACAAAGACGGTATTTCTTCTCTATTTCTTTTTTTTGAGCTCTGGTTAAAGGGCAAGAAAATGTAGGTCTAGCACTTAAATGTTTAGCAAGGTCTCACTGTTGCCAGTGGGTCTGGTGAGAGCACTTTGATGGTTCAAGGTGTAACGTAGATCTGAAAAGATACTGGTACTTGTATCATTCAACTAGTGAATGTTTTTCTGGATGGCCCGTTCTTACTACTGAGTGGAGGTAGGAGCTTCAACTCTTTTTTAATATTCAGACAGATATGTTGGAATGGAGAAGTAATTGAGCAGATATGAATAATTTGGTTAAACCCATGATGTGGTAGGAAACACTGTGGGGCGAGTACAAGCCTTATATGAGAAAGCTTTGGTTTTGGGAGGAGCATGACCTTAGCTAGCTTGCCATGAGAAGATTCAGCCCATGCAAAACAAAGTAAGGGCTTAGTTCTGGCCAGTATGTTAATTTTTGCTTTTCTGCAGACTGACTTGGAACATACAAATTAGGATTTTTTTCCTGTCTTCTCAATTAATTAGCTCAATGGAAGTTGGAAAATGTCTGAATTTGACAACTCAGCCATCTGATACTGAAGAATTATTCATGTTTGCAGAGGTCTGTAGTCTTGGGAAGTAAGCCACAGAGATGTGCTAGATCCCACACTAGCTGACTGACTACAAGTAATGTTTCCTACTAGCTTGATCTGCATAGCTCCATGGTGTAGTAGTGGCTCCCTGGAACCATTACTGCATTTCATATTTTGGGTAACCCTGTTGGCATTAAGAAATTTTGTTTTCTGAGGAGTCCAACTAATGCTACATGGGTATCACATTTTCTTCTATGAGGTGAGAATGTATGCAAAAAAAATGTTTTATGACATAGTTTATTTTGATCAATTTTCTATCAGTTTTCTGTTGATCTTGGCAAAATGAACATGATAGATCATATTTAATATAATTTTCTAGCTGTTGAAAAAAAAAAATTGCCATCTTCTGTAATTTTCAGATCACAGATCTCATCATGGAGAATACGACAAGTTAGATTACTGAGGTTGTAGTAAGTATCATTCAGTTATCTAGCTTTTGTTTTTTCAAGCTTTGGTAGAAATGCTTATCTGTTTTGCTGCAACGTCCACTCAATACTAGTCCATAGAAGCATGTCTCAGCTGTACTGATCACTACGTAAAATAAATTAGCTCATGTACATGCCTATTCCAGATACAATGGATAGTAAATTATAGATAATGTTAAGTTTCTCTTAACTTCTCCCAGTCAAAATACGTTTTATAATGTGATATCACCTATGTGGCAGTGTCTTCTTTGAAAGTTTCCTGTCAAGGTTTCTGGGATAAGGAAAGAGGTCTGGATGTCTTTGTATTCCTTCTCAGGGCCTGCATCACCATCTGTCACTGGGTGAGAGTCTTCCACAGAAAACTGGCTATGGCCAGTAACCAGAGGGTATGAAGAGATGGATTGGACAGTAGTATTCTGCAAAGAGTGTGACAGGCTACGATGTTATGATCCAAACTGCTTAATATAAGCCACAGTAACAGGAATTTACCATATGCCACTGGATGGACAAAATTAAATGAAAGCTATATTTAAGAGCTGTAAATTTCTTTATCATTGCTGTGAACTAGATGGAAGATAGAAAAGAAAAAATGTGGTGATTTATAAATGTTTTTTTCCCTTAGCTTATTATATTACTTTAAATATGCATTCTTCTTAGGTAGACTAGGGAGTTTCAATGTATTTTTTCTGAGTTTTCTCTAAAGCTCTTTAAATCACATAGCCTTAGACATAAAAAATCAAAGTACTCCAGTAGATGTTCTCTCCAAAATACAAGCATTTTTAGATTGTAACTCTCCTCTCCAATTTCTCTCTCTGTTAACTTAGTCTGACCTATTTCTTTTTCATGCTTTGTGTATTTCTCTTGTTCCCATGCTTTCGGCACCAAGCAAGGTCTCAGGATCATCTGAATAAAAACCCATTTCCCTTATGAATCTGTAGGTGAGCAAATGGCCCATCACTCAAAAATGTGGCACTGAATGTAGATCTATCTACATCTGTATTAAAACAAACTATGCATGTTAAGTACAAATGGAATTATTGCATTACTGAAGTGAATGTGATAGAAGACTTAATGTTGACTATGAAAGAGCAAGTTCTAGGGTGAGAACTTGCTACAGCATTTGGGACAAATCAAAATGTGAGCATTGAGTTTTGTTGTCCATGTTGTCCAGTCACCATCCCTGGATGTGTTTAAAAACCATTTGGATGTGATGCTCAGGGACATGATTTAGTGGAGGGTTGTTACAGTTAGGGTATTATGGTTAGGTTGTGGTTGGACTTGATGATCTTTAAGGTCTTTTCCAACCTGAGCAATTCTGTGATTCTATGTACAATTTCTATGTCTGATTTAGCTTATGGTAAAATTAGTTAATTTTGCATAGAAGAGGAGTGCACAATTTTTCTTACTGGCTTGCTACATGAGATATACAAGCGTCTTACAAGCTGCTGCTGGAATTGTGTTAATTACTAAATCCCATGTATGTTGTAGTTTTTTAGAGCGTTATCTTACTTTTGCATTTCCAAATATGGCTAAATTTTAGTGCTATGGGATTAAATTATATTAATTTGTGCTGTTCTCTGTATTCTTGCAAATTCTGTTTTACATTATCTTACTTGTGGATGATGATTGATATTTTTGGTATTTCCTGTCTTGCCTGTGATCAGGCTTTTAAGCCATTTGTAAAGCAGATTTGGAAGTCTTGTAAATAAGTACATAATAGGCAGTACTGAATTTTCATACTTCTATGATCACATTTTTTTTTCCCTCCTAATATTCCAGAATACTAGTCTGGAATAAAACTTGTAGCAAGTCTGTTCAAGTCTTTCTTTCATCAGTTTTCAGAAAACATTGGAAATCAATTAATGAAGAAGTGAAATGAAGCTGTTTACAATGAAACTTGACATTTTTTAAGCTAAATGTGAAGACAGTGGAAGATTTTATTATTTCATTGTAGTGAATATGCAGTCTAGAATGAAATTTTGATTGGATAAAAAAAGAAGGTAATTTACATAAATGAAGGAAATCTCTGATACTTTATTGATGTCTTGAATATATTTATTTTCAGTATTAGAATGACAAAGAGAAATTGGTGCTTCAATGGGAGGGCACTCTGCTGAGCTTTCTTTGTTCCACCATGATTTCACAATCAGCTTTGGTGTTCTAAATTACATGAACACTACACATAGATTGGTATGAACTGATTAATGTTATTTGAGGAGTTATGTTAAATTATTGTCAACTTCCGAAGAGATGAACAAAAATTCTTTCTTTTTCTATTAAAAATATCATTAAGAAAACCTACTTTGGTGAAAGTGTGATTAAATCTGTGTTCTCTCTGTACAACATCTTAAAATTTGTTTCTTGCTTGTTGTTAGCCAATTAACATGTGGCTTTTTACCAGAATTTTCATTTAGCCGAAAGCCAATAAAGCCCATTACTTGAACAGTTGATGGAAAATGGCCAGGCAGGACTAGTGTGCTACAAGAAGGTGCCAGTGGATTCCCAGTTGAAAAGCAAGTAAGCTGGCACTATGCCTATGTCCCACGGTCATCTGGCTCCTGCAGTTTCATTAGTTCTTCCCATTAGTTCTGTTACTTAGCTCCAGCTGCAGAGTTGTCTTGAGTTGTTCAGAGATTTGGTAGCTATTGAAGCAACAGGCAGGCTACTGCAAACCTAAAGAACTGCCATTGTGTAGGAAATAGGTAGTGAAGGGGGTTATGAGAAAGACATGAGAGTGGTTGCAGTTCATGAAATAGCTGAAATAATGGTTGTATGAAATGAAGTAAGAAGGTAGGGTTTGTTGGTTGGTTGGTTGTGGGGTTTTTTTTGTTTGGGTTTTATTTGTTTGTAATTTTTTTCAAGCCTCGAAATTTGAACTTACAAATCATGTCTTCTGTGTGGCTTGATTTACACTGATGTAGAGAAAGAACTAAGAGATGATGAATGGAAAGGGAAGGCTGAAAATTTACTTAAGAGAAGTTGCCAGATTCATAGACAGGGAGCTTTCTTTAGATTTTGCAGATGGAATTGGCTGTACCTACTATGCCATAGTTTAAAAAGTAGTGATGAAGGAAAGCTTTGCAGAGACATGAGGAGGTATAAAATGGAGGATGGCAACATGGTAAAAGAGTAATCTGAATAGAAGACAGTAATATGAAGGCATGTGTCTGACATTGTATTTAGAACTGCAGAGATATCTGTGAATTCATTTTCATTAAAAAAGATATGGAGCTATACTAATCAGTAGGTTTTAATTCTGCTTCTGCCAAGGACAGAATACAATATTAAATACTAATAAGAAGCTACAGATTCTTGTTTATTTTAATGTCCACAGACGGATCCAGATATCGATCTAAAGACAAACTCCTTATTAGCATTTCTCTTTGAGCAGCGTGTTTCTATTCAGTAAACCAAATCCCAGGTGAATATTGATGCATATATTCATTGCAGTAATGATACAAATCAGAGATGAGCCCAAACAGTAATTGTATCTGAGAAATTTGTCTCTGTGCACAGTGCTGTTTGGGGATTGCAGTTTTTGATTTGCTTTATCTGTCTAATGGCTTAAACTGAAATCATAGATCTCAGAGAGCAAAATGTGTGCATGTCCGTTTTAAAGAGTTAGCTCAAATTCTAACTGAGAGTGCCAATGAAATACTTATATTTCTTTTTTGAAAATATGTGCTCTCAAGGGGAGATTTGCAGTCAGAGAGGAAACAGAACTCTTGTTTGCGTGCACAGCAAGGGTCAGGAGGTGATGTTTTACTTTAGTAAAGCATTACTATAGACTTTGTGCAAATTTTAAGTCAAAAATAATCGTTTGATCTCCATAAACATTCAGCAAGCATCAGTGAATGTCAGTGGGCCAAATTTTTTCTGCATGGAGGAATTCAGTGAAATATCTTTGCTTCATCCGCAACTCCATGTCGGGCATCATTCTGTCAGGCTGCCCCCTACTGTTATCTGTCATGTGACAACAAAACATAGCATAATATTGATGAGCCTCTACTGCCATGCTACCAACATCCACATCTGATGTCGTGGGCCAATGTGATAAAACAGAGGGCATTAATTTCAGAGCAGTCCTCCTGTTTTAGATAGAGTTGGAAATTATTTGTGCATTTTTTGACCTTTTTATTTTTTTAAGAAAAAAAAAAAAGAAAAATAGAAGAAATAGGAGCTGATTGCATAATATGTATGAGTTCATGCTGTCTGGTATTTTGCCATTGAAATTTCATGCCCCGCAGAGATTAACCTATCTGTCATTACGTGACATCTGACATGCCTCACTATGAATTATTGTAACTTGCTCTTTGGTTGTTTTTTTTTTTTTGTTAATCACAGATTCAGACTTCAGAGATTAAAAAAAAAAGAAACAAAACAACAACAAAAAAATCTGTCAGAACACTCTCCTAAACACAAAGTTTTTCTCTTTAGAAGAGCTAGTTGGGAAATTTCCAAAAATAAGTTTCCTCATTGAGAGTTGCCAGTTCACTATAACAGTGCCCCTTCTATCTGCTTCCAGTGAGTGACATTCACTGCCGTGAGTTTCTAATGCAGTTCAGGGAAGCTTTCCTTTCAAACCCACTTTTCCTTTAGCTTACAAGTTTGCCTCTAATGTGGGAGAATGGGCAACTCTGTTTTGCTCAGTATCACTCTAGGTAAATAATCTTTAGGTTCAGTGCTCATCCTTGGCTTCTCACTCCTAATTAGTCTGGATGTTGTTTTGGGTGCTGTGGCTAAACATGATGCCCAAGTTGAGCTTCCAAGTTTGAATTTTCAGACTTTCTATAGCAAATGATTTTGTTTGACAGCGAACCTTTTTAACTTACTATTCCAGCAGAATTTTATTCAAAATGGAAGGTCATACTTTTCCATTGAATTTCTGCTGATTGGCTTATTCGTATTTCTAGTTTCTCAAATGTGGTATGTATGTCACTAATACATTTTGTATTGGTTTTGGAGGTGGGGTTGCTGATAAAGAGACAAAGTTTTCTGTTTCAGATAGTTAGTTCACATAATTCTGCATATAAAGTACTGCTTCTTCCTGCTTGGTGTGCTCTGCCCTTCAGCTATCTTACAGAATCTTCCGCTTTTCCTTAATCATACAATTAATCTCTCCTAATCTTGACAGAGATAGTTAACTTCACTCCCCCGGCAATATACTCTGTGAACTACCTCCAGTGTTTTGTTAGTATTCTAGCAGTCCAAAACTAAATGCTTATATCCAGAGTCAGTGGCACAAGAGATATATACACGGGGCTATTACAGACTCTTTAACTGAGAGCCAATTCACATAAAACATGATTTAAATGTAAATAACGTGATGGAAAAAGATTACACAGACCATGTCACAAGTTTGTATTGTGTAGTGATGATGAATAACAGTATAAATATCTCAAAAGTGTTCTTGCGGGCTTTTTGGGGGGTTTGGGTGTTTTTGGAATGCCTGTAAAGGTTTATGTTCTCTCATTCTGAGATCACGACATTTGCTTGGTATTTCTGTGAAGAGAAAATCCAGTAGTTTGAGGTCACTGTTTTCCTAGAGAACAAACTGACAGGAATAAGCGCAATTGCTTTGGAACTCCAGTAGCTTTCATAAGGATTCTATGATCTTAGAGTTGGAATGGAAGTTTAAAGGTCATCTAGTCCAACTTGCCTGCAATGAAGAGGGACATCTATGGCTAGATCAGGTCACCCAGAGCCTGGTCCAGCCTGACCTTAAAAGTCTCTTGGGACAGGTCATCCACCACATCACTAGGCAACCTGCTCCAGTGCCTCACCACCCTCACAGTAAAAGATCATCTCAGTGCCTTCTCTATACCTGTCTGAACAGCCCCAGCTCTCTCAGCCTGTTCTTGCAGGAGAGGTATTTCATCCCTTAGATCATTTTTGTGGCCTGCCTCTGGACATACTCCAACAGGGCTATGTCTCTCTTGTACTGAGATCTCCACATCTGGATGCAGTATTCCAGGTGAGGCCTCGCCAGCACAGAGTAGAAGGGCAGGATTGCCTCCCTCAACCTGCTGGCCATGCTTCTTTTGATATAGCCCAGGATACAGTTGGCTTTCTGGGCTGTGAGGGGACATTGCTGGTTCATGTCCAGCTTGCCATCCACCAGTACCTCCAGGTCCTTTTTTGACAGCGCTGTGCTCAATCCTTACATCTTTCAGCTTGTATTGATAGTGTATGTTGTTTCAACCCAGGCGCAAGACCTTGATACAAGATGGTAAGCAATGAAAGTAACTTGCTTGCTGCAAAAAATGAGTAGTGTTAATGTGTAATCATGGTACAGTTCTTATCATGTTTGCAAAGGGTATGGGGAGAAAATCAACTCGCTTTTCATCACGAAGTAGAGTTCGAAGGAAAAACTCAGTCATCATACCTGATGTAATATATGGCAAATTTTGATCTCCAGGTATTGAGATAACCAACATTTACTGTGGGGGGTAATATATGTTTGAAACATTGCATAATAAAATTCCAGCTGTTCATAATTATTAATTTGTCCTGGTTTCTAATTACATGAAGCATCCAAACATGTTGTTAGACTACATAAAATATATTGATGCAAGAGAGTGTCTGGTTTAGCCCGCAGTGTGTGCAAGCACGTGTACATGTATCAACATACTATTTTTTACCTTTGTTAGAGGGATATTCTTTGCATTCTCTTTCTTTGGTGTTGCTGCTGGTGGTGTTTCAAGAACACAAAGGGAAAAAAAAAAGAGTTCCAGGAATAGCTTAAGTGCAGAATTGATTTCTGCTTATTATAACCTTGATGCTCTGCATCCCTCCTCTCCATAAAAACATCCTTTATTTTTCATTCTTCACAGTCACATATTTCTGCAAAGTTCCCTGAGATATATGAGTAGCACAAACTATGGGCTCCTTGAATCTTCCTTCAGCTATACATTTGCATTATCTAAAACTAACTGCTCTTGTCAGCGCATGTTTTACATCTGTCTGAGTTTGTTGACCGTATTTGTGGTGTTATGTGTCCCTGTGTGTGTGTGGTCAGTCTGCCTTTGGTGTGGAGGAGAGAAGCATCCACTTCTCATTTGTATCCCTATGAACCAGAGAAGTTGCTACTTTCTAGCAACCAGCAACTTGACGGTGGTTGTCTTGTAGTGTTTGAAGTGAAACGGATTGAACGGAAACATGCAAAAACCACTATTCAGAGCATCTTCTGAAATTTATTGTTTCGGTTTTTCAAAGAGTATTATTTGTCAAGTTGTTATTTCTCCTGTGGGATTAATAATAGGAATAAACAGGCTAGTTCAGGAACACTGAAAATATGACAGTGCTGTGGTGTTAATTTACTGTCTGTTTTCTTGTTTGGGTGCTATATTCTTAGCAGCTCTGAGGCTTTGTATTGAAATAGTCTTGGGCTAGAATTTGACTTGTACTCCATTTGTAGCAGCAGATGGTCTTTCAGATGCACAGATCTGAATTCAAGAAATGTGGATGAATCTGTTTAAATCTGAAAGAGAAGAATTTGACTTCTTGTTGTACTTTGGTAAATGGAAGTTTGCCCAGGTTAAAGGCTTTAGGATTTGGCTCGATATTTATTTTAAATCTTGATTTCCCAGACATAAACTGTTCTAATGGAAGCATTCAGATATTTGAGAATATGCTGCAATTGTGTTTTTGTATGCTCCGAATGTACTTTAAAAAGAAATCACAGATGTTTGAACCATGAAGTCTACTTCTCCTGAGGCAAACATGTCCCATGTTATAGTAGGATGGTGTGCCTACTTGGTGGAGAGATTTGTATTGTTGTGAAAGAGATTTTTTTTTCTTCTCCTGCCTCCTCTTCTAAGCCCAAGTACACTGATAAGCCATCAGAGATACAGAGTGCATCTTTTTTGCAGTATTCTGAAGCTAAATTTGGTAAAAATGTAATGTTGGACAGGAATTACTCATTTGATACTGACTTAAAGCTACAGACTTACTTCATAATTGTATCTGAGATAATCTGTCATTTTCAGTATAGTGGTTAGCTTCTACAGTCTTATTTGTGTTTTTTTTTTTTTTTTCTTCTGTGAAAAAAAGTGCAGATGGGGCTGAGCTGGAATGTTTGGGTACCATTTGCACCCAAGTTTTTACCAAGATTAAGGATTTCTTTGAGTTTAAAAGTTTTGATCTTGAAAGGAGCATTGATTTAGAGCTTGGCTAATTCTTGGCCTATAATTTTTCAAAAATAAGCATAAAAACACAAAAATACTTTTAGATGTTGAATTTGGAGGGAAGTGATATTTCCTCACAGCATCTGAAGCTAATTTGAAATCTACTGATTCTGCTGCCTGCAAATAAACTGAAAGTCTAATTCAACATCTGGGCAGGGTATTATTTTTGGAAATCCTGAGGACCAATGAAAAAATGGAGTGGAGAACCCACTTTTCTTTACTCCTCTGCACAGGGCTTTTGGAGGAGAATGGAAGCTTTCTTCTGAAATGTCAGATTTATTATGCAGAGATCACACAAAAAAGGGTGGGGGTCAGATTCAGATTGCCAGCTTTTCCTAACCACAAAACAGGATGTGCTCCCCTCTCCCTACCCCAGGATTCTATGTAATAATCAAACCATTCATACACATTTCAATCAGCATTTCAATACTTGCCTTTTTTTAACTCTTCAAATATTTCTGAGTTACAAACTGATAGATGGCTTTTGGCTCACAAGGTTGGCATTCGTTTTCAGAAAAATAATTGCATTTTTGGCAGGAGAGATAAGCTAAATAAACAAAAACGTAGAAATTGAATTATGAGCCTATCCCATGAAATACGAGCTTTCAGGATCAGGCTGTTAACTCTGTTCATTTGGATGAGCTCCTTATAGTACCTGTTGTTTCCTTGAGGCTCAGGTAAGCCTTGCATCAGATTTTGTGATATTAACTGTGATTAGCTTGTTTCAGATCATTATGTGATGTTTATTGTACTTTTATCCTTTAATTTTGAACTGTGATGTGTCTGGAATAGCTGTGAATTTTGGAGGAATAAAGCAAGATGGAGAGTCCTCGTGAACTTCTTTTGAGTTTAGAGGCTGAAGAAAAAGCATTTAGTTGTTTGGAATAAAGTATGAACTTCCTTCTACTGTCTCTGTAAAACCTAATCTCTTACTAGGTTCATGACACCAAACCCAAATATAAACTAGCCTGTTACCTTAAAATGCAAGACAGCTAGGATAGCAAACACACCCATTTCTCAAATGAACATCATCTTGCACAATTCTGAGGTGAGTGCCAAAATTTTGGGAGCTTAATCATAAAGACAGTAATAAACATAGGTTTTAGAAAAGATACGGATGAGGATTCTGAGAAATCTAATATTAGAATAATGGTTTCCTGTAATGCAGTCTACAATTAACAAAAATGTTCTCACATATTTTTTCTGCATGAATGAAAGCATCCTGGTTATAGGACCACCTTGTCTTGAAAACCCGTGTAAGGCTGCTAACGAAGGCATTTGGAGGCAGGTGAAGCGTGTCAGCTCAGTCATCATGGGGCATATAAATAATGTTGTCCTCCAGTGCTGGAGCTGCATCCGTGGACTGCTACTCTTCCTCTTACCACTTCCATTTATCTCAAAAATCATGGCAGTGTTTGACACATACATCTTTTCGTGCAAGGCGGTTAGACACTGCAATGCTCAGCATAGCTTAAGAATATAAGCAGAGCAGGAATTAGTGACTGGCTCATGCAGAAAATGATGCAAGTAATAAGGGAAGAAAAATAGGAAAAATGATTCAAATATTACTGGGAGAGCTGTTTTTCTACTTTGGGATTCCCTGTTGCTTTATGTGTTTCAAAAATAATTGATTTTGGTGTAAAAATCTCGCTTGTACATACATCTGCCACCTCTTTGGAGAATAGGCAAGTGTGTACTTTTTTCTTGAGAGGTAGCGCTCTTGGAACTGTAGGTTTAGGTTTAGGACCTTGGGGTCGGTTTGCTACCATATAAATGTGGTTAAGTCAACTCATTTTCTGTGGTTTCGTTTCTTATATGTGTAAAACAGGTAAGGATATTTCCCTTTTTCCTAATTTAAATAGTCTTGTTTACTGGACGTGCCTGCTCTTTCAGGCACATTAGAGTACTCTGTAAGAAGGTACTAATCTTGGTTGAAATACCAAAAGGGTTTCTGTATACTTTTTTCTGTTCCAAGAGGTTTCAGAGAGACAATTTGGTGTGTTCATTTGTTTGATAATTATTATAAAATGCTTTTCTAGAGAATATTTCATGGAAGTGTTGGGGATTTCCATGCTTTACTCTTATCCTTTTGATCTTCAAAATTCTTTGTTCTGAGAAATCTGGACCCATGTGAGGAGAAATAAACAAGAAGGAAAGGATAAAGAAGGATAAGAAACAAAATATAAAAAGTCATTTTGATTTTAATATGAGGTTACATACACAATTATTTCACTGCTCATGTGCCACCAACATTTTCCTTCCTCTCTACCTTTTCAACAGTGGCGTGCTATGTTGTACTCATGCTGGTGATTATCATAGAATCATAGAATGGTCTGGGTTGAAAAGGACCATAATGATCATCTAGTTTCAAACCCACTGATGAAGATGTTGAAGAGCACTGGTCCCAAGACCGACCCCTGAGGGACACCACTTGTGACCGGCCTCCACCCTGACACAGCAGCATTAATCACAACCTTTTGGCTGTCTCCAGCCAGCCAGTTCCTAATCCATCGAACAGTCCATCACTCAAATCCACACCTCTTCAATTTAGAGAGAAGGATGTGGTGAGGGGCCATATCTAAGGCTTTGCAGAATCCAGGTAGATGGTATCCATTGCCCTTCCCTCATCCACCGATGCTGTCACTCCATCATAGAAGGCCACCAGATTGGTCAGGCAAGATCTGCCCTTGGTGAAGCCATGCTGGCTGTCTCAAATCACCTCTTTGTATCGTATGTGCCTTAACATAACTTCTAGGAGGATCTGCTCCATGATCTTCCCAGGCACAGAGGTGAGGCTCACTGGCCCTATAGTTCCCCGGGTCTTCCTTTCTCCCTTTCTTAAAAATAGGAGTAATGTTTCTCTTTTTCCAGTCACTGGGGACTTCACCGGACAGCCAAAGTGATGGGACAAGGTACCTTTTGAGAGTCTTTGTTTTCAGTAGTTTGGGTTTTTCAGAGTATTGAGAAGATGTCTGCCCTCATGTGTATAAGTTATAAATTTCACCTCAGCTTAGTAGTTGAAGTGATAATATCATCGCACATCCTTGTTTTCTGGCCCCAAACAAGACTCTTTTCCTGTCTATAGACAGTGTGGAAACTGGTGCCTGTGCTCCTGAACATATTACAGAATATTTCCACATATTCTACATGTACAGATATGCAAGCTGAAAATAAGTGAGTAGTGTTCTGGATATTTTTTAGCAGTATCTTAAAAAACATATCTTAGAGCATTTAATAGGGATCAAAAATGGGCAGGATTTTGCTAGAACTGTTCTAAAATTGGAATCCTGAGAATCTTCTAAATTTGTAGAAATTTGGTGGCAGTGTTGACATACTATATTTCTTACAGAAGGGCTATATTTTTATGAGTAGACAGTGATGCCTTAATCAAAGAGTAATTTATTGCAAGCATATAATTACTACTTGTGCTGATTATGAAATCATACTGACACTAGCTTTTTTTAACGTATGTTGATCTCAGGATCCTAGCCCACTTTATGCTAGCAATTGATATCATGGTGAGCTATATTAAGATACACTGATACGCTTTTATTCTTATCTAAGGGATTTATTTTTATTTATTTTTTTACGGTGTATTTCCTTGTAGCTATGGTTAACCTGGAAGTTTTAGATTCAAAACAGTTTAGTTCTCAAAATTTGTTCAGTGATAAAAGACAAGAAAATAGTGGGACTACTGAATATTCAAAATGAACTGCAGTGATCGCTTAATGTGCTGTATAAGCTAATTGCAATTATAGGGAAGATTTGTAGGAACAGATAAGGAGGGAAAAAGTTTCACAGCTGCAGCTTCTATGCCATAACTGTTTTAGGCATTATTTATTCCTTTTTTAAATTGAAGAATAATATTCTTTTTTCTTGGTTTTAAAAGGAAATAAACCAATTTAGTTCAGTTAATTCTTTTGAACCATTATTACTACTGCTAATACAACTTCTTAGGAAGAAAGAACTTTCTTTCGTCTCTCCAATGATCTTTACTCTTTTGGCCTGACCACGCTTGAGCACAACAAGATTGCTAAGTTAGATATCTCTCAAGATGCTTGTAAGTGGCTGCTGTTTTTCTTTCCTCGTCTTTCCGCTTTTGTCTCTTAACTGTCTATAATAAAGCCAGAAATTAGTTATTTTTCTAGAGAAATAAATAAGCTCAGTCCTGACAAACTGACTGGCTGTTGTACACTGATAGACTTTTTTATGAAAGGAATCTTTTGTGTTCACGCAAAACCCAACATTAATCTTACACTAGCACATTTCTTCTGTGGCACTACAAACATAATCCAAGACTAATTCTGGTCAGTTTACTGATAAAGACCACTTTGAAATCATTGGTTTATGTTCCTAACTGGTATAAATTTTCATAGGTTTACTGACTAAAATACTTTCTTGGTGAAATAAAAATTTATACTATCAAGAATGCTTATAAATAAAATTACAAGGAATTAAGTAATTATGTTGCTGTTATCTTCACTGTATATAGAACCCTTGTCAGTAAGTGATCACTGGTTCCTCTGTGGAGACTGCAAAGAAAAACACGTTTTTTTTTTTGCTTGAAACACAGCTTGCTGTTTGTATCCTTCTTAAATTTTCAGGATATGTTTAAATCAAATTTAATGCCCCCTTCACTTACTTTTAATCCTTCAGGATGTATACTTTGGCTCTTTCTCAAGAAAAGGATCTTCTGAGAGTCTCAGTGGACTCATTGCTCTAAATTTGAGATGTTGCCCAATTAAAGAGATGCTATGTTGTTTTTTTTTTTTCTGTTTGCCTGGTTGTTGTTTGTTTGTTTTTTGAGGGAGGGGAGGGGCTTTTTTTTAATTAGAAAAGTGCATTTAATTAGAAAATTGCATTTTGGAAATGAAGGTTCAGAATGATACCCTTAAGTTTACCTGTACCAGTCTTCATGCATTTGGAGCAGACCTAATGGAAACAAGTTTTTATTGTTGCTTTTTTTTTTTACTCTGCAACAAACATCTTGTTCTTTTGTGATTGGCTCCACTGAGACCACTGAAGATCAAGCAGTGGTGAATCGAGAATCCGTTTTCTTGTTGGGATGTGTATGGGAACTGTTGAGTCACAGTCTGAATCACTGATTGATCACCTGGGGAAAGGACCAGGTCAGCACTGGGAGCACAGGTGAAGGCTCCACCCTGGCTCCACCCCTCCTAGACCCCATTTAAGGACTAACTGCCACTGGGGAAGGATCTTTTTCTGGAGATCCTGTCTCTGTAGAGTCTTTCCTGCAAGCTTTGCTCTTCAGATACGGGTGAGCATTCTTTCCCTGTATGTTTCTTTTCCCATTTTCACCACGTTAATCTTTCCAGCTGTAACACCAAATGTAATAGGATGTGATAGCTTTTCTTTTTCTGCTGAAATAGTGCTGCATAATATCATTGGGTATCTTCAGAACAGTGGCCTGACTCCAAAAAAATACATAGTCAGACTTTGTATTGAGCCTAGTTATAAACATATTAGAATTACTAACTGTGTGGGAAGTTTTCTTCAACTTAAACTTCTTCTTAACTTCCTCCATTCAAATGTTCTTGGATAAGGACACAATGGTTTGTTATATAAACATGAAGGAGGCATTAAATCATTTTCAATTTCCAGTCTTGTTCTTAAAATTTGGCTAGGAGCTTATCTAAGGTCTGGAGGAGTTTCTGCAATTATTATTCCAGGTGAATAAAACATTGCTGCAGATGGCCTGTAATGGAGTATCAACATGCAGAAGACCTCCCACAAGTACCAGAGATTTGGCAACCTGAACTGATGACCAAATGTAGATTGTAATACTTTGGATGCAGAAAGCAATTCTTGAGTGATATGCATAGAAACAGATACAGTTTTAATATGTGCCTTGTGATTTTTGGGGAGTGTTTCTACTCAGAATAAATGCAAAATGAAGATATTTTCTGCTTTCTTACGATTATACACTTGCAGTCAAATTCATAGCATGTACTACAGTCGCATTCAGGTGAAACTTATTTGGGTTTAAATAATAATTTTATTGATAAAAAAGATTTGTAGTAATAAGATCTCCCGACATCTCTCAGGATTCCATGATTCTTTGGATTCCCCAGAATCCCTTGCAGATACTTTGTTAGGTCAAATAGTTTGCAAGGCAATTCATGGTATTCCTGAGCATATTTTTCTAGCATATTAAAATTTGACATGTTCGCAGTAAGGGAAAAATGCATAGCATATTTTTAAAGGGAGAAAGAAATAAGCAGTTTCTCTTTAAACAACAAATACGAGAAACATCAACTTGGAGTCACTACAAGAACTATGAATTTTAGTCTTTTTTACACAATTCCTGGAGATAACTATTTTTGAAATTCTGTTTTCTCTGGTAAACACAGTGGCTCTGTAGTGCACTCTGAAGCGTTCTGTCATCATCCAGATTAATGACTTTCAACTTTCTGAGCTCCTTTTCCAGTGATGGACCAAGAAAGGAAGTCTATCTATCTGTTACTAGAATAAATAATGGCAGAGTTTTAAACACTGCATTCCTACTTGTAACTTCACTAATGACACTTATATTTCTTAGTGTTAACACCTCTCTGATGTTTAGTCATGTTTATATTCCTTAGAGGCATTTGTCTGCGTTAGTTTTTTTGCCACGTCCTTCCTCTGACTCAGAGTTTTTTTAGGACTAGTGTAAGCATCAGCAACAGCTGGGGAAAAAAAAGTTATGCTTCTTTCTGCATCTTATGTCAGTTGATTTATGGTGACTTCTGTGTCTTAAAAGATGATGAGTTTGGATAGCTGTGGAGGATTAGAAACATATGCTGCAAATTTCACTTTTAATTGCTGGGAGAATTTGGTGCGGTAGCTGTTCTGGTAACTAACAGATTCTTAGTGGCTATAAATGAAGGCGGAGATCTGCTTGTGGAAATCTCTCTCTTGTACAAGTGTCTCCGTATCTGTCCTTGGTTGATGTTGTTTAGCAGTACTGTGTTTGTTCGTCATCTATGTTCTGTGTTTGCTGTTATTTTTAGTTTGAGTCTTGTCAGGGTTATGCAACTGTAGCAGCACAAGCAGACTGCTCTTTCCTTGTATCCAGGGGGTGAGGAACACACTTTTCTCATCCCAGGAAGACGAATGAGGAGCAGAGTGGTTTGTTTAGTTCCTAGTTGCTTTCCTAGAAAGAGGATAGAAAGCTTGGAGAGAGAAAACAAGCTCATGCATTTACCATTACAACAGGCATCAGATAAAATTCCTGAGCAGCTTCTGGAGCAGGGGTGAGAACTGGGCAGTCTTCCTGAGCTCAGTAAGTTGAGTGTTTGCTGTTTTGATGGCTGGCATTCTGTCCTGATCGTGAAGCCTGAGGATGACATAGATCCCATATTTGCTGTCTAATTTTTTCATGTAAAAAAGGGAAGGGAAGTTCATTGCCAACCCCTTTTTTGGGGGCAGAGGCTGGGACCACTGTTTTGAGTGGAATTTATTTTGGCATGTGTTACTCATGCAAGGTGGGTGGGCGAAGAGGAAGGAGAGTGCCTGGAATGAGCTTTAACCACTGTGATGGAAAAGACTGGAATTGAAAGGAAAGAAATATAAAAAAAAAAATCATAAATCCAACACACACACACAAAAAGACAACTGACTTTATATCAGATTGATTTGTTGAGTAAGGGATTACTGACACAGCGTAGAAATATCAAAAACTAAGGGCAGTATAAGGGACAGTAGAAGTCTACAACTGAACTTGAAGTGAGTTATAATGTTCTGTAGATTTTTCTAATGATAAAACTTAGTGATGATGGTAACCATCATGATTTTTACTTCAGAAATGCTTATACACCTAGTCATGTCAAAGAAGCTTATTGAAGTTGGATTTGTTTGTGAGAGTAGTTTTTAAAAATACATTACTCTGAGTAAGGTGACTGTGCTGTGCTCACACCTGAGATGTTTGGTTCATTTTTCTCATTTCAAGAACAACTGGGAAGTATGACTGCTGTACCAGAAATGTATTTCTAGAGCTGAAAGAAAACAAAACTGTCTTCTCTCCCTGCACTAAGTTCCCAGACAGTCTGCCACAAAGTTATAACTGGTTCCAGATGATTTCTGATGGAGAAAAAGTGTACTGTTGCTGCTGTTCTGAGAAAGAAAGAGGAAAAAGAGTAAGAACAAATAAATAAATACAGTGAAAAAATATTCACTGTCCAGCAGTCATCTCTCCTGATGGATGCTTTCACTCCTGAACAGTGAAAAAATGTGATTATAAAAGTGCTGATATGAACCATGGGGAAGGAGTATTTGTTGATGCAAGAGGTAACTTACCCTGAGCTAGTGTTTTTCTGTGTTGTTCTGCACTGCACACTGTAGTCTATAAGGCTATAATCATTCATTTGCTCTAAAGGGATGATAAGGTTATATGTATTTTACTTAACTATTTTGGACAGCAGTGTTTAATTCCAATCTCATATGTCATAAGCGTTATTTTAAGTGGAGTTATGCAGAAGTGAGTGAGAGCAAAACTGTGCCAGGAGTTATCCCCTTCTTCTGAATTTCATGAAGAAGAAATAAAGTTCACAGATAGCTAAAGCTCACTGAGCACTGTGCCTGTCAGATACTTGATGTTTTATAATCTAGAGTTCAAGAAGTAGGATGTATTTTGTCATATTCAAGTTTTCTTCACAAAAATAGTGGTGTTTTTCTGCTATTTATTTTTATTTTATAACATATCTAATGTTACAATGAGTGGCAATTTCTTCCCTGATATTGTAAAGAATTTTGTAGGAAAAATCAGTTTCTCTGAAACTGAAACTAGAATGATGTACTTCATCTTTAAATTTCTTCTTCAGAACATGGTGATACAAATTTCTTAGACCAAGCAAGTTAATTTTAAATTTACTTCTTTTATTATTTTTACTGCTCTTGGTTGGTCATGTCTGTGTCAGGTCAGGTGAAAGTGAGAAATCAAAAAAGATTTAATAAGGTTTGCACTTGTCTCTGAGTTGAAACAGAGATGTGGGTCTTGCTGTCTTTTCTACCTGGACAGATGGAGATAAGAGTGACTGCTACTTTTTTCCAAGAGGTTCACTTGTGTGCCTGTTTAATAATGGATCATTTTATCCAGCCAACAGTGAATGAGCTTATTTTTTCACCACTTGATTATGTGGATAATGCGTAGACAAAAGCTCAAGCCATGTACAACCCCTTAAGCTTTGTAGTTTGGATGTGACATTTATGGGCTTTCTCCTCAAATCCACCCCTCTCTGAGCAGTGAAGGCATCTGAGACTAAGTAAATAATGAAGGACAATTTATTAATTTTTACTGATTTTTCTTTTACTAATATTTTGTAAGCTCTTGTGTCTGTATTTTTGTTGGTTTTCAAAAGCACTGTATGCATGAACACAAAGAAGTAAAATTCTGTTTTCATTTATTCTCGCATTTGTGGTTGATATTAAGATAGGGTATTACTAGAAAGCTTAAAAATAAGTGTATTCAGCTCCAAATAGCAGTAAAACAGTCTACTCAGGTCTTGACCTCCTATCTCCAATATCTGGTAGTGTATATAGACATATATTTTATTTTTTATTTTCTTTAACTCATTTTCCTTTCAAAGTCCTTTATTTGGAGTTGTTCTTGTTCCATAAATTGTCCTTATCTCTTTTAGAATTTTAAATTTTCTCTTTCTTGAACTTGTGCAAATTCTATATAATCTACTTTACTACAGTTTAAAATGTTGCCCAGGAAATCTGAAGTGAGCATTATTGCCAGTGAGAACTAAGTTTGTTCATAACAGCGGAGTGGATAAAGGCATGTACATCCACTGGGCAGAGCAATACGTCTTTCACAAACTATAAACCAAGGGCCATGTGATCACCCCCAACTCCCTCAGGGTAGGTAGCTAGGCCCTGTCTTCCTCCCAAACAAGGAGTGGGGTGACTAGGAGCATCAGGGAACCTGCCTGGGGACAGGTTGATGCTGTGGCCTCATTGAGAAGCCTCAGAGAATTCTGCCTGCTGGGGTAACTTTCTCCAAGCCCTGATTCAGCATATAACAACCCTGGACAGTGAAGAATAAGATGGTCTGTTGCTTTTGTGGTGGACTGCCACTATAAGGCAGTCTGGAGCCTAATACAGGACCTACTAGCCTTGATAAGGCTGCTTTTGATATCAATAAAATGCTTGAGGTTAAAATAAATATATATAATTTTACATAAAAAAGTTTTGAATGTTCTGAAGATATGGAAAATTTGTGTAGTTTCTTACTAGAGGACAAGGGAAGAGGCCTAATCATGTCACTGAGACAGCATCTGATTGACAAGCCAGGGGAATCTTGTATTCATGTAAGAATTGATTATTCATGACACACATTCAAGGATGGCCTTGTATAGCACTTTGGTTTGCAGGAGATGTGTTTGATTTAGCAGTTATTTTACTCTTTGGTCCCTAGCTCCATAACTGTGTCATCTTGGGTGTACACCTGTGTCTTTTTCGCATGTTTTACCTAAAAGAAACAATTGTCTAATTTAGCCCAATTCAGTCACCTGAAATTAGGTCTTAATTGTTTGCTTACAGACCTCTAAAGCTGTAGCTGGTGGAATATTTGAAATTAACTTCCTTTTGTGAGGTGGTTCCTGGTACTGCATGTGTTTATCTTAATAATGAGTTAAAATTTGTCTTTATTTTTCAAAAATGCAAAAAATTTTCATACTGCTACTGTGTTAAAGAAATGGTTCACTAAAATAGTTTGATCAAACGGTATCAGTGTTTCTTAATGAACGATAAATTGTGGGTTGTCTCGACCTTCTTTTGAGTGCAAACTTACAGAGCATGTAGGCTGGGACATTTAAAAGTGTATTGCCTAAAAAAAGGAAAAAACCCTTACTTTTGAAAGGTATGTCACTTAGGAATATATCCGTTTCATATAACTTTAGACCATGACTTTGTGTAATCACAGTGAAATGCATGTTTCAGGTGTTTTTGTTCTTGTTGCTTTATCCTAATTTAAAACAACATACAATTATGAATGTCATCTTTTAGTGCTGAAATATTGATCATTTTTATTGATTATGCCAAGAAACGCACAAGAAACCCTTAAAATGTTAGTAATCTGTGAATTCCCAGCTGTAATGTCAATTCTTCAGTTGGAAAACAAAAACAAGTAAAAGTCTGGTAACAGAGTGGTTCTTCAACCTAACAAATTTTGATATTCTTATCTAATAGCAATTATAAATCATTATGTTAATACTTCTGCTCTACCTTGGGGACTTTTTTTAAAGACACTAACAGAAATATTTGTTCTAGTGAATGTAGCATAATTGGAAACATTTTGTATTATAATCAAGTTAACCCTCTTTGCTGATTTGTTTTACCTGTATGAGGTGATCGTTACATGTATTTCTCAAAAGATCATAAAAGTGTTTTTTTAAGTGATCTACATTGCAAGACTTCAGAGGTGATTTCTGTTTTTACTCCTGAAAATAATTAAGCAGAGCAGGCATTAGAAATGTTTTTTTTTGGTGAGTTTTATATATATATATATATATATATATATATATGCACACTCACGTTTTCAAAGATTTATATTACATATAGTGGGAGAGTTATGAATACATTTACAGATGTGGTGAAATACGAACATCAGTTGGCTGTGATTAATTTTTCTCTTGGATCAAGTGATTAAATACAAGAAATATAGGATACTCCAGCTATCTTTTTATATTCTGATACAAATAATTTTTGATACTTTTTGCTGAAAATTGTATAAGTCTGCATGATATTTTTTCCTTATACATTTATTTTCTGAGTCATATGGGATAAAGATGAATTAAATTGTCATAGCTCTGTCATAGATGCCATTGTGATTCTGGCTGTAAAGATATATCTATATAGATATATTTATGGTGTTATGAATTAAAACAAATTTCAAATAATCACTTAAACCACTTATGAATGGAGAATTCAATTTTATGTGTTACAGAGCACTCATTTCTCCCTGAGGGAAGGTGCCCTAAAGTTAAAAAACTGTGAACCATCTTATTCTAAAAAGCTGAGTTTATCTAAGGGCTTCCTTGGTACTAATAAAATTATCACTTTCAGTTTAGGAAATATACATATTTTATATATGTATATATGTATGTATATATGTATATATATGAATATCTTCAAAATACTTTAATCTTTCTGCAAGAAACTATATGAAGAAAGATAAGGGAAGGTTCTTATGGAAAAGTAATGTTTTTTAATAGTCCAGTTTATATAGTTGCAGAAGAAAAAAGCTTTGAGTACATAGTCTCCTCGGTTCTGGAAATAGAAAGCAGTAAATTTAAAGGTAAATTTAGTTCAAGAATAATTCCTCTGAAATTAATTTTGCTAATCGATTAGACAATTTTGAGGAGAGGTAACAAACCTGAAATGCTAAAATTGCAGTAACTTTGAGACAGAACTGATAGTGCAAACTGACCAATGTAACTCTAATATCCAGAAACTTCTGTGCTACCTGGCTTGCCATGAAACCATTTGTGCAGGTGCTTTATCTGTTGGTGGAATTCCACTTACCTCAGATGTGGTGGGTATCTGCTTACAGCTGCCTTGAAAAAGAGACCTTTGTGAATGCCTAAGGAACTATAATTTATCATGAGTTCATTTAATTTTTTTTGGATCATCCTCTGTTGTTTTATTAGAGAATGAAGCAGGTCTAATGTCCAGTGACTTGTTCTTAATGGTTTTGAGTATCAGAACTTGATAGCCGACGGTAAAGTCACTCACTTAGTGGATGATGGTAGATGTAGTTTATCTCCATTTTAGCAAGGCCTTTATTATCACTCTCAGAATGCTTCTGGACAAGTTGTCCAAGTGTACGGTGAACAGCTACATGCTACATTGGATGGAGAACTGGCTGAACAGTGAAACTCAAAAGGTTATAGTGAAGGGGGCTATGTCTAGCTGGTTACTAGTGATGTTCCCCATGGTTCAGCGTTGTGGTCTGTTCTGTTCAACATTTTTATCAGTGATCTGGATGCAGGGTTTGAATGCATCTTTAGCAAGTTTGCTGATAATACAAAGCTGTGAAATGCTGTTGACTCTCTAGAAGGATGAAAGAGAAGCCTTGGAGAGGTATCTAGATTACTTGGAGGACTGGGAATCAGCAGTGGTGTGAAGTTCAAAAACAGATGCTGGATTCTGCACTTGGGACTGAGTAACACTGGACACAAAACCAAACTGAGAGATGAGTGGCTTGAGAGCAGCCCTGCAGAGAGGTAATTGGAAGTGCTGGTGATATCAGGCTTAACGTGAGCCAGCAGCATGCCTTGGCATGAACAAGGCAAACCACATTTTAGGGTTTGTTAAACACACCATAGCCAACTTGTCAAAATTATCTCACCCATTATTTACCGTTCACATGGCCTCACTTTGAATGTTGTGTCCAGTTCTGCACAATATAAAAAGGATGCTAAGATATTTGAATGCATCCAGAGAAGAGCAACAAGGTGGTTAAAAGGCTGGAGAAAAATGCCCTATGAAGAGGAGCAGCTGAGGACACTGTGTTTTTAAACTTGAAGATAAGGAGGTAGACCTTTGCTCTCCACAGCTTACAGGGGAGGAAAATTGGAGAGAGAAGCAGTCATCTTTTCTTGTTAGTATCTTGTGACAAGATGTGTGGGAATAGCTCAAAGCTGTGTTAGGGGAGGTTCAGACTAGACATTAGGAAAAATATCTTTTTTGAGAGGCTAGTTAGAGACAAAAACAGGTTTCCTAGATAGATGGTTGGTGGACTGTGCCTGTGTATGTTTAAGAGGCATTTGGATAAAGCTCATAGTAGCTTGTCAGTTGGACTCAATGATCTTTGTAGGTCCCTTATAAATGAATCTATTCGACTTAAGAATTCATGTATTTGAAAAGTCACAAAACAGAACAGTAACTACACCACTGCAGTTTTTTAATCTTTTATCTTGATAACACGTTTGATCATAGCTTTTTGCAGTGGCAGAGTAGCTTTTTAAAACACTAATTTCTTGAGGAAAAATACACTTGATAAAGGGAGATCAAGAAACAAGATATGATAATTAGGGGATGTACTGAACTTTAGTTGCAGCTAAGTTATTTTTGTTATTAATTCTCAGAAATTTATTGCTGGTGGTACTAGACTGACTGAGAACACTGATCCTTTGCCTTAAATACTGATACATTCTTAAAGAGAGCCCATGAATTCTGATTTATGCATCAATATATATTTTTATGGAGGATGGTTTTCTGAGTTTACAGATGAGGAATGTAAAATTTTGAGCTAGCAACTGACTTTGTCTATCATTCCATACAAAGTCTTTGTAGTTTGTGTCTTTAGTGCTAAGCTTAAAATGTTTATTAATATAAGAATACTTCAAGAGTTTTAATTTCATTACTTTAAGCAGACGCTTGAAGACTTGCATAGAAATTATACTAAAAGTGGTGAAAAGTTGCTATGGTAAATAAGAAAATCAAATTGTGATTACTCTATGCTGTTAAATTATATTATCTTGATTAAGCTGTACGTTCTTTTCTCACAGCCTGTGCTTTCCGTTACAATGGACTCTCCTTTGTCTACCTCATCTACCTCCTGCTCATTCCTTTGTTTTCAGAACCCACAAAAACAACGATGCAAGGTAAGATGTTCCTTGATTCCTTTTTAAAAATCTGTTGAGGACACAGTGCCTGCAAAAGTATTGGTTAGTAGTATAAAGAGAAGTCTTGTTTTTTTTCCTCTTCAAGTGAGCTAGTTTGTACATGCTATAAGATGCTGTAGTTAAACTGTAAGTTGGCTTAGGTGCTTTAGGTGCTGAAGGACTTTCAAGCCTGATGCTTGTTTCATTTTTTTCCCCTACAAGGTGCAGCTGGGTACTGAGAGTTTCTTTTATGGCAGTCTCACCTGGAATAGTAAAATGTTCTAGGTAGAAAAATTGAGTCCCCAGAGACATCTTACTGTGCCTAAAGGGCTGGATTTGTAGTTACTCTTAAGGATTAAATTTGAACTCTGTCTTTTTACTCAGCTATGTTTTAGGCATTTATTTAAACACTGTTGTTACCCTGATTTACTTTATTCAGCTGTCTTAGTAAAAAATAATAAATTCTTTTTGGTAGAGATGACAAGTAGCATCCATGTATTGCATACCTATTAGACTTTTACAATTGTAAATATGAAAGCAATTGTACAAACCTATGAAGACAGAAACTATTTCTATCAAATATTATATTCTTGCTGTTTGTGAGGCACCTTCTGTCTGCATAAAGAAGTGAGTTCTTGAAAGATAGCAGAGATGCGTGTGTAACAGTATTGAAACTTAAGGATTTGCAGTCTGTTAGGGGAATTTGCAGTGAGGATATGTTCACGTATTGTTCACGTAGTAGCCTCTTGGATGAGATTGAAGATGACTGAATTTCAATGTACTAATGCAACATATTCATTCCTGTTCATGCTTTCCTGATTCTACTTCAGACCACAGTGAAAAATAATACCACACAATGCTAAAGTAAAATGGACTCATCTCTCATCTTTTTGATGTAAGTAGTGTGAAGGATGATGTCCCTTAGAAAACAGTCTGGTTCCACGACACTACTATCGACAAAAGGGAGACATATAAAGAACTTCTGATGATGACTTTGCCATAATTCTACTCACAAATTCAATGTCATGGCTATGGGATATTTTTGTAATTTTTTACCATTTTAATCATCAGAGTTTCCTGAAGAAACAAATTGGAAAATCTAGACTCTAAGCATAATGTTATCTGAGTTTACAGGACTGTGAAATTCTTACCCTTTTTTTCTTCCTTTTTCATTTTTTCTTTTAAAGAAAAAGGAAAGATAAACCACAACTGTTGGGATTCCAGAAAGTTTTCCCAGACTTTTCTAGAGTGTAATAGACAGTCTTCCTTCTAAGCATCCATTTTGTATCATGCATATGAATATAAACATTGATGTGCTTTCCCTAAGGAAAGAAATGTACAAAAATTTGAATTCTGTGAGAAGAGTTCTTGGGGGATCTGTTCTGCTTTGGAGTGATGCTGTGAGTTGTCCTCCTTTTTACTGAGAAGCAGGGAGAAGTTTCAGAAAAAGCTTATCAACTATTCATTAATATGTGGTATAGTGGCAATACCAATACTGATTTTCACAAGTGGAAATATAACTTCTATTGTACCAACTTTTACTACTGTTTTCATTAACCATTAGCATAAGTAGGAAGGAGAGGAAAAATAAAGAGAACCACCTGTTTGTGTATAAGGTTTCTGCTGGTGCAGATTTTTACCCAGCCTATGCAAAGGGGGTGCTGTATAAGGAGGACCGCCTCCAGATTCCTGCAGAGAGAAGCAAGGTGGAGTTAGATTTGTGCCGTGTGGACCTATCCTAACTATAATGACTCACTGTTTTTCATTTATTTTAGCTAGGATAGGTGTAGATCCTTTTTAAATATTTGAAAAACTTATCAAAATTGTATCCTGCCACAGGCTTACTTCATTTAGACAAGTATCTATATTGAATTAACCCATTTTGCATTCTTTTTTGGTTTTACTTTATGATTATTTCCTGTGATTATAGTAGGATTAACTGACAGAAGTATACGCAATGTAGATCATACAGTCTCTACACTTGAACTAAAGGTAAAGAAGTGCTAAGTATTGCATGAAGGTAATAGTACTCCTAGTTTTTATACATAAATGGGATATGAGTTATGGATAGATCTAAGTCAGATTTCCAAGAATTGCTTACAGCCGCCCCTGGTACTGAGAGCTTACAGCATGATGTTATGATATGGAATACCAATAAGAATCATGACAGGGATAAATCTGAATCAGGTCAAATTTTGAGTCTTAGAGCATTTAAGTATCTTGGCAGAATTATGAATAAGTTGAGAACTAGGGCTCTTTTGAGGTCTGGCTATTAGCTATGGAGTTCAAATATCTCACCCCTACTTGAAGGAGCCATCATCATGAAGTGTTACTGTACAGGAGTGAAAGAGATCTGCTTAGCATCTGTATTTCATACCTTAATTCCTGGATTTCTGTCATGTCTTTGCATACTCTTTTACTTCCCCACATCGTTTTACACCCCATTGCTATTGGTCAGTCTAAGAAACTAACATATTGACTTTGGGCCAGCACCTGTACCAACTGAGTAGGTGTAGCTGATGTTGACTGTGTAAGTATCCAGTATTACTTTGGGCCAGTAATAATAGAGCTAAAAATAAATAAGACAAGCATAAAACGTAGGAGCTCTAGGTAAGGCTGTCAGTCTTTTTTACTGTGCTGTGAGCTAAAGTTTCTCTTAAAAGTGCTGAAGGTGACAGATGAGAGGGAAGTGTCCACTGAGGAATTTGGGTGCAGCCTCCCAGTTAATGCGCAGTTACCATGTTGCTTTTGTGTGTTTTATTTTTGCTGCTCTTTCTCTACCACAAGAAGTGACCGACAGGACAAACAGCCATTTTTTAGATGCCAAGAACAATTGTGTAGAGACACACCCTCTCTTTTAGAGTCAATTCAATATGTCTGAATGTAACCATTTTGGGCCACTATTACTATTATCTTTTTTAATTCTGTGTATGTGAGTCTTTCTAGAAAATTTGGAAGGATTTTTTTCATGTCCAGAAGATGGAAAATAAAAGGGAAATCTATAACTATTTTAACTAAAACCAGCCGAACCACCATTAAATCAAAGAGTCTAAAGTTGAGTAAAACAAACTTCATTCAAAAACAGAAAAGCACAAAACCACTGTGTGACTATATATTATACTTGTGTTTTTCTTTTTTTTAAAATCCTTTCCATTTCATTCACGTGAATAATATTTTTGGTCTTCTATTTCTGTTTTGCTTAACTCGTTGTTTCTCCTGAAGCCTTGGTTGCCTTTAAGTCTTTTGTAAAATAAATAAATAAGTCTTTTGAGTTTTCTGGTCTTCCCTCCATGAATGTTTTTCTTCCTTGTCTTCTCCTGGCTTGCTCAACTCTCCAGTCAAAATCTCTGACCAACTTTCCTACCTCTTGCTCTTCTGTCTTCTCACCTCATTGCCTTACACCTAGCAGTTACTGATTTTATGCGACTTCTATCCATTGCACGTAGGGTTTTCTTGATAGAGAATAAACTTTAGAACACAATTATAAACTGTAGTTATACAACTGAAATGGATGATATCAATCTAGATTAATTTTTTGTTTTGTAAGAAACTTGAACAGCTATTCAAAAAAGACCATACACTGGGGGAAAAAATTATCTGAAATATTTTGGTTTGTATTTAAATCTTAAGTTTCTGTTTCTCTATTTTTTTCTTAAATATTTAGTATCCTTTAAGACTATAATTACTAAGATAAAACTTTATTAATCCTTGTTTGTGGGGAAGAGACTCAGCCTTCTGTCTGTATGTGATCAGTATATCAGCTTTAAGATACCACACTGCTTTGCCCACCAAGAATACCAACCTCTTCTAAAGTAAAGGAAACGCCTCCTTCAGTTAGATCTGAAACTGAGTTGAGTTTTAGCTGAATGTGCTGTTTTCTGAAGTGTTACTGCGTTCAATTTTGGGCACCTCGGTACAGAAACAACATTGAGGTGCTGGAGCAGGTCCAAAGAAGGGCAACAAGGCTTGTGAAGGGCTTGGAGAATATGCCCTATGAGGAGAGACCGAAGGAACTGGGGATGTTCAGTCTGGGGGGAAAAGGAGGCTGAGGGGAGACCTTATTGCTCTCTTCCAATACCTGAAAGGTGCTTACAGCAAGAGTGGGGTTGGTCTCTTCTCACTGGTGACAGGACGAGGGAAAATGGTCTCAAGTTGCGCCAGGTTTAGGTTGCATATCAGGAAACACTTCTTTACAGAAAGGGTTGTTAAGCACTGGAATAGGCTCCCCAGGGAGGTGGCTGAGTCACCATCCTTGGATGTGTTTAGAAACCGTTTGGATGTGGTGCTCAGAGACATGATTTAGTGGAGGGCTGTTAGAGTTAGGGTAGTATGGTTAAACTGTGGTTGGACTTGATGATCTTTTAGGTCTTTCCCAACCTGAGTGATTCTATGATTAACTGTCCATAGGTCTAGCTGAATATGGGAAATTGTATTCCTGAACTTTTATGCGCAGCTGAAAATGTATTTGGTTAATTGTCTTGTTAAGCTCTGTTTATTACTTGTAATCCTTGATATCAGTGATTACAAAGATGATTAAACAGCAAAATGTATTACTCCCCATGAAACGTATAAAAAAAACTTCATTGCAAATAATGTTTTTGTCTCCAGAAGTAATTTAAAACTTGAGTAGACCAATTTTTCAAGGGCTGCTGATCAGAATTGCTTTTGAGGCAATCACTTATTTGAATGTATTGTAAAGCCATGTGATTTGGGCAGTGGTTTTCTATATAAATTATCTCTAAATCAGTCACTGATTTATTATCCAGTTCACTGGAGAAAACAGACTGTAAACTGTAAAATCCTGCTTTCCAACTTCTGATTGTTATGTAAGTAATCTAGCAATCTAGCAGTACTACATAACACCTTTATGTGGCTTTTCTTTTTTTCAATTCTTTTCTGTATTAAAGGTGAGTTTACATGTAGTTAGTCTTGTTAACTTTATTTCTGGTGTCCTAGACATAAAAGACATAACAAGACACTGCAGCCAGCCAGTATGTATATAAACTAGAAAAACAATACTGAATTTCAGGTATGGACTGGATTTTGCTGACTGGTTAGTAGCAAAAGAAATGGGACTGCTTCTTCTGAATGAAGATAATACTTGGCATAACAAAACCTATGTCAAAAATTGTTCTATGAATATGCAACAGTTTAATACATCTGTTTTATTAGCAGACCATTTACTCTGTTGCGCTAATTTTCTAAAATTTAACACTAACTTTAGTCATCTAACTTACAGAGTCACGTTATGGATTGGGTCAACCTACATAGCCACTGAATAGTAGGCTTCTTGTGATGGTGCTCTGAGATGACCATTTGTGCATCCACTGAGTGCAAATATCTTAAATCAGATGTTCAATTTTAAATCTCATCTACATTATGTGGCATTGAGATTTTTGGAAAAAAAAAAGATAGGGAATTTAATGAACATTGTCATGTGATACTCATGAAAGAGAAAATTTATTGTTAAACTCAGAATTGTAAATGCTTGCACTTCATAGTTACATGTTTTGTAGTACAAAAATACATCTGCTTCAGAGCAGACACCCAGTTCAGTTTTCAAGAATTTCTTAAAGTTGCTTGCAAAAGAACTGCTGCCTAAAGCATATATGCAGAAAGCAATTGAAAATAACTTCAGGAAAAATAAATAAATAAAAAATCCCAACTACTAAACAAATTCCAAACTCCTAAAACTAAAATGCTGATTTCAGGCTATATTTAGAAATTTTTTTTTTTTAACAAAATTCACTTACCTCCTTAGTCCTCTAAAAATCTTGTCCTACTGATGATAAATTTGATATTTAAAACTATATACAGGTATATGCGCAAAGAATGAAATACTAACTGTTTTTCCAGCAGCATTATTAATAGGATTTGAATACTGTAGCTAATCTGGCTGCTTTCATGCATTCTGGTTTAAGCTGTATGCATCAAAGAATGAATTTGTAGGTTGGAAATATCAACTCTGATTTCTGAAAGAATTATGCTCACAAGGTTTCTGTTGACTGCTTTGAAAAGAAATTCAGTTAATTGTACATCTGAAGGCTTGTCATGCCCGAATTTTGTTGTAAGTTAAAATGTAGGAATTAGCTACACTAGGAAAGGAGAATGATAGGCTTAATGTTTTACTTAGCTTTTAAAAACATATTTCAATAAATTCTTCATGTTTTTGTTTGGCACCACTTGAGTTTTGACCCTTTTCCATTTGTATTTACTGTTTCTATACTTTCAAGAATGCTATCATCCATATTTTACCACAGAAGTGATTTATTCCTTTATTACAAAAATGATTTATTACCTGTTATCCTTAAGTGCTCAGTAGAAAGTACTCTGGGCAATAATAGAGATGCTGACTCTCTATTATGGCGGGCGGAAAGCTGTTTAAGATGTTCTCAGAATTATTGTGTGTCTTTGTAGAAGCCTGAAGAATTGGTATGAAGATTTATTTATAACTCAGAAAATGCTTTTCAGCAATTAAAAATGGGTTTCTACTGGATTGAGCATGTGTTTTCCTATGGAGGCATGCCAGGCTGCTACATAAACATCCTTTGGCTGAAAATAGTCCATCTCAGCTAGGTTTCTTCACTTCCAACATTATAAGTATTCTCTTGGGAGGGAACAATGGTGTGTGTTATTTATAATCCGTGGGCCAAATCCTGAAGTGCTTATACACGGAAGTTCTAGAAATGGATGAGTGAAAAGGAAGCAGTACCTTTAAATTAACCAACTTCAGAAATTCTCTTGCATCTAATGAACCAGAAAACTGTTAGTGATAGCGTGCTCTCTAGCTATTTAATATCAAAATGTTTTCTTAAGAAATGAGATAAAAATCTCTCCAATTAAGTGGAAGTGTGCTCGTAAGAAGTATTGTGCTGACAGAACTGGGGACGGAACTCTTGCATGTCTTATGTCATTGCATATGATAAAAAATACTTGTGCCTTTATCACTGCTTTGTAATGCTGTTCTCAAGTAGGCTATTCCAATCTGAGAGGGCTGACTCTTGTTTCTGGGTTGCTTTGCCTTGTCATTTCCACAAAGGAAAATGTAAACAAGGACTCTCATTAAGTGGTTGATTGGATTGTGTGTCCCATTTTCATTATCATTGTTATGGGAGTGCTGGCAACGTTTTATTTTTATACAGCTTGTAAAAGTTAGTTTTCAAGTGTCTTTTTTCTTCTTCTTTGAACAAGTGCTAAAATAATAATAATAAAAAAAAACTGGTCATTTATTTTCCTTATCAGGAAGGTATAAAAAATAAACCTTTTCTTGTTTGTACATTTTGAAGCTGAAAGGATAAAAATGGAATCTAATCTAGAAACAGAATGGTAAATTATGAGAGTTTGTTCTAAGCTAACAGTTCTCTCAGCTAACACCACTTAAGCATAAGGAGAAATTTCTGCATGATTTAGAGGAAGACAAGGATAAAAAGTGTTCTTTAGACCTAGCTGTGGAAGTTGAGCACTAACAAGAATGCTGTCCTGAATGGGCATGCTTCCTCAAATTTGGGAACTAACAGTGGCTCATTATGGATGAGAAAAGATTTTAAATTCTGAATGACCTTGTGACATGTTTTTAAATTTAATTGAATGATGAAACTTTAATAACAGATTTTAAAAAACTGTATAAAAATAGCAGCATTTTAGGATGTAGTATAGGATTGAGTATGTATCATGTGTACAGTTGCAAGAATAGCGCAGTTAGGATGGTACTTTACAGGTCTTATAGTTGAAAAGATTATTGTGGTGAAAAAGAAACAAACAGAGAAGGAATACTTATCTGTATCCGAGGATCTAGGCTCACGGTGGAAAAATCCAAAAAGGAGGGATGTCCAGAAAGAGATCCTTCCCCAGTGGCAGTCAGCCCTTAAATGGGGTCTAGGAAGTTTGGAGCCAGGCTCCACACCTTCCAGTCACGCAGATGCATTGCCTTCACCTGTGCTCCCAGGGCTGACCCAGTCCTTGACTCAGGTGATCAATCAGTGGTTCAGGCTGTGACTCAACAGCTCCCGTACAATCGTGGTATACCACAATCCTAGAACTGATCAGTCAGTCCACAGATTTTGTTGGAAAGGAAATAGTGCTCAGTATACTAGAGAAGCAAAACTTCAAGATTTTGTTCTGTTTTCTGAAGAAATAATTTCTCTTGAGTTAAATGGCATGCACTTTTTAGCTTGTTGCATATGCAAGTGCTTGCAGAATCTCACAATTCTGTCTGTGTTCGTTGTGACCAGCAGGGGTATGTGTATATTAGTTCACTGGCTTTATGTTATGTGCATTTTTGTGTATCTCAGAGAAACAAGAAAAACACGACTACATCTAGGGCCCTGGGCAGTCTGATCTAGTATTAAATGTGGAGGTTGGTGGCCCTGCTTGTGATGGGGGGGGTGGGTTGGAGATTCATGATCCTTGAGGTCCCTTTCAACCTGGGCCATTCTGCGATCTGTGATCATTCTGTATTCTACATCTACTGTAGAGTCATTCAGAAGTAAAAATTACATTGCAAGAAGAATCATAGAATGGCCTGGGTTGAAAAGGACATAATGGTCATCTAGTTTCAACCCCCAAAGTAAAGAAAGTAAAAGATTTATAAGATCTGGCTGGTTTCAGATAATACTAATAACACAACAAATGTGGAATTGTTATGGGACACTATAAATTGGAGATGAGTGATTCTAATAGCTGTATGGCCAAATCTTTCCCTATTGCAAACAGTTTCTCAAAGAATTATTGACTTGTGAAGAACCAGTGTTATTTTTAAATTTGGTTTTAGAGGGAGAATAATGTCAGAAAGAATTGGTCATCATCATTCTTACAATCCAAAGTTAACAAAAAACAGCCTTTAAGTTTTCTTAACCTTAATTGCAAGATTAGTTTAGGGAAACTAGATAGTGAAGATCTCAAGCATTTCAATGTGGTGACATTTTCTAGTTAAAAACACAGTCACATTTTTAGAACTCTGATCTTAGGCGCAGGTGTCTCTTAGAGGTGAACTCCAGACCTAACTTTCTGGCCAATCACCCCAGCAAAGATAATTAAAAATAAACAGTTTGCAATGAGTAAAAGGGAGGGAGGGGTAATCTAATAAAGAAATGCCTCTTACAGTTCAGGTAGTTTTAGGATGAAATGAGATTTGCCAGAAGTCAAGCTGACTTAAGCCCTGCAAAGGAAATGGAAACAAAGTGTAAAACTGTTCTGTACATATATATGAATATATATATAATAATGAAAAAGCTTGGCTGGTAATAAAATAAGGATGGAATGGGAGTTAAACATTGTGTAGATATGGTCAAAAGAACAGTGTGCTTCAGTTCTCAATAAGAACAGTAAATAAAGAAAGAGAAAAAGGGTAAAAGCACCTGCTGGGAAGGAGGCTGGAAAAAGGAGTGCTACTGAGCGTGAGACAGACCCGTGGACTTTCAATGCTTAGGTTTTAAAGGCTGAAAAATATTCCTGAAAGTGAGCGTGATACCCTAGATGGAAGAATGAAAATATTACCTCAAATGCTCAAAGACTGATGGCATAACCTTGCATATGGACTGCTGTGAATTTGTGTTCTGCAAACTTTAGAATAAATTTGGAAGAGAAGAATATATAAGTTGGAAAAAAGGATTGAAATGAGAATGGGTTTTCTTAAACTACGTTGTTCTAAATAACCTAGATAATGTTTTGATAAGGGGAATTCAGGCAAAGGGGAAAAAAAAAGGGAAAAAGAACTGTGTGTAGACTCATGCAAACAAAGACGCTAAAGATACAAAAAGACTTGAACACACCTCTTTCTCTTTTATATTGAAATACCTTTCTCCTATTTCCTTATGAGGGGAAATAATTGTTTTGGGTCTAAATGGGGAGATAGTGGAAAGGTAGAAAGGCTTATTCAGTTGAACAAGGGTGCTGGCACACTGTGTAATGACTCTGTATATGTCATATACATGTATATGTGGACCATAGGAGTTTCCTAAGTGTCAGCTTCTAATAAAACAGTGAACATGAAGACCATCTTAGTTGAAAGTGGAATACGATCCATTTATGTTCAAGTTTATATCTTGTGGTCATCCCTCATAGAGGGAAGTAGAATGTGGTGATCCAGCTGATGCTTCCAAGCCCGCATTACCAAAATCCTTTGTTTAATGTCTCTAACAATCTTGTGTATAAACTGTAACAGTCTGAGATCTTGCAGAGGTTTGCTACCCACATCCTCGTTGGTTTGAGAGGGGTTAGCAGGTTCTGTTATGCTGGGCTTGAAACTTTCTAATGATTTGGTTAAGATGATGGACAGTGTTGGAAGACTTTGGAGCATTATTGCAGTCATCAGTACTGTGGTCAAGAGTACAAGAGTCAGAACTATTAGGTTTATTTATGGTAGAGGAGGTGTTAGAGGACTATGTTTAGATTTTGAAAATAAAGCAGTAGGAAAAATACAAAACACATTTTAGGCCCACATTTTCTCACTTCTAATACCGTGTTATGCTAAACTGTGTTTTATTATGTTGTCATAAAGGAAGAGGAGAAAAAGACAAATTATTAGGTGTGTTTTTATTATTGTGATTGACCTGTAGGGGAGTGGAATTCCAATGAAATCACTAGTGTGTTTTTTTAAGTCAGTGCAGCCATTCCTGTTTATTCTGATGCTGCATTAGAATCCAGAGTCTGAATACCTAGGAATTTGTAGAGCCTTGAATAGTGATTTAGGTTCCTGTTGCTTCTTTGTGATCAGTGTTGTGCCTTAATGGCACAGTGTTAATCACAAAGATAGTCCTTGCTAAACGAGTGCTGTATCCTTTTTTCTTTTTCTTGAAGTGGTCTGCCTTCCCTTCTCCCTGTTGGTTGTCTGATTTAAGATGTTTGGGGATCAGGGCTTTGTATCTAAATCACTTAGCGCATTGATTGGTGCTCCTACTGCTGTGTTGTTTTCATGAGCACAGAGCTGGTGTTGTGCTGGGGCACTGACCTGTAGTTGTCCCTTGGTAGTAAGTTTATGAACAAGAAGCCAGGAGGGCACAGTGCATAGATACTATTTATGAAGTGCTTTTTTTTTTTTTTTAATACGCATTTGAGAGTAAAAGAGTTAACTAGAAGATTCTTGAATGTTTACCAGTTGCGCTTCCAATTGTTCTGAAAAAAATTTATTACTGCACTGAGCTTGGCATCTTGAACTGTATCTAGAGAAATGCTTGTGTAGGTGGTAAATACATGATACCTCACTCAGCCTGAGAATCTGTCTGGCCATCATGGGCAAAGGATGAGGGCTGAAAACAGGAATGCAGTGCTGGTCTTGAATGTAAGTGTCCTGGTCCTCTTGGGCACGTTATGAACTACCTGGCTTATCACCTGAATGTGCTTCTCTTGATTTCCCTGCTTTCTTCATTCCTAACTGCAGGTCACTGTAAGAGACACGCAGCTGATGGAGGAGGTTTTCATGCTAAAAGGAACAAGCAGGTGGAAGATGAACATTCCTTCCTCCTCTTACTGCTGTTGTCTGAATTGCTGGCAAGCTGCCTGGAGTTGAAATCACAGGGACTGAGTCTGAAGACTGCTCATTTAGAAGCACTCAAAATGCTTGGATTAAATTATTCATGATAATGCTTTTTGTCACTACTGTTTATATTCCAGTGACAGTTACTGTGAGTTGGACTTGATAGTAAAATAAATAGATAGCATGCAGCAGGCTGCTCAGGGAGGGGCTGTGAGCATGTATGTGTGGAAATGAAAGCAGTAATGGTGCTGATTTTTTTGTCTTGTCAGGTAGGGCTGTTGGCATGTCTCTGTCATTAAGCTAGGGGTTGTCCATCTAATATTTATCACACTGGTATTCAAAAATGCTTTTAAGCACCTGTGCAAACTCCACTGATCAGCAGGAGGACAAGTTTTTGGTGTGCTTTCTTTTTAATGATGTACACATGAGAGCTTATACTGCAATTTCAGGCATAGCTCACTGGCATTGTGGTGAACTTTATTTTTCTTTTCCATCACAGAAGAATAAATTGGGGTCTCATAGAAATTACCTCTTTTTCAATGCAAGGGTGTTCAGCTGGTCAGCTGTTGCTCTCTGCTTTGATTTCTGCTACTTCCGTGGATCTGGTTTATTGCATCTGTCTTAAAAACTAAAAAAATGTTTTCTGGGAAATAAATAGTTCCCTGACAAAGATATATTGTAGACAGCAGCTGTTTCACTGTAATGAGAACCCTAATTGAAAGGATTATTACAACAAAACATTTCCTAGTTGTTTGTGTTGGACGATTTGTCTGAGAAGGGCACAATATAGTAGTAAATTTTAAATGAGAATTATATCTGTTTTGCTTTCCACTGGATCTTCAGTGTAGCTAAGCTGGAAGATCAGTTCAGTCTCCTGGGACCAAATCTGCTGACCTTACTCAGGGAAAACACTCACTAGCAGTGGGAAATTTGCTTCTGTAAGCAGTGCAGGAAGTGCCCTGCAATATATTAAGAAACAAAGTAAGCCCATAAGAAACCCAATGAACAGCATTTAAAAGCATTCCCATTACTTACGGAGAGAAGGAAGCAGAAAATTAATATGCACATGCTCCATAATTAGCATTTTAACTCTGGTCTTAATGTGATTTAGGGGGAGCTGTTAACTCTTGAAAATGAAGCTGTTGGTGCAGATGCAGAGCTAGGTGTGCAGTTTCTCATTACTCACATATTTCTGCTCTGCCTCCGGATGAAGCGGAGAACTCTAAGATGCATCCAACCCAAGCAGATTTGTTAACATCCTGTTCTAATTCAGAGCAGAGACCTGAATCTGGTTCTCCTGTATCCCAAGAGCACTTGGCTAGCAGCGCTTTTCTGCTATTCTTACTGTTCTCCTTCAAATCCCTCACCCTAAATATTTGATTATTCTCATACAATGGAGCTGTTCCTGCTCCTGACGTCCTCCTAGCGTCTGAGTGGCTGCTGCACTCATCTGAGAAAATGAGAGAGTTTCAAGATGCTGGAGGCTTTCTCTTGCTGAGTTATATGACATGTCCATGTAACAGGATTGTGAATCATGTAAAATCCTAGCAGCAGCTCCAGAGATCTATGGTCAGTTCCTCATCCTCTCTTCCCATTCCCTAGCTTTTCATCTTCCTATCATAAAAGTCAGTATTGAGACAGTAATTCTGCAATATATGTCTGATCAATATAGGTGTTGAAGTCTTGTTTGAAGAAGTTACAAAACACTTTCATTTAGTCACTAAACACCAACTTGTGTATTCCCATGCTTTCTTTGAGAGTAGGTGTGTCTACAAGTCTCCTTTTATTTTTTCCTCATGTTTCAGCATGTAACATGCATGACTGTTTGCTGATTGTTACTTTAAGGAAACATCATTTTTACATTTTCTTGTTTTAATATTTAAATAATATTTGAAATAATCGCAATGAATGTTGCTATATCTCCAAAACTCTCACTTTTTTCAGACCATTTCAATGTAATCTTTTTTCATCTAGGTTGGGCAGGAAAATAAACTTAATCTCCATTTGAGATCTCTCGGTGAATAAGAGCTTTTGGCTAAACAAAAAGAGAGGGAGGCAATGAGTCTTTCATCATAGCTGTGCAGTTCTCTTGTGAATTGTATTGCATGTAGATTGTTTTGAAAGTAATGCCTCCTATGTATTTCCATGGAAACTACAGAAGATACAGTGAGCACAATAATGTTATTTGATAGAGAAAATTCTCAGCTGCAAAAAATTATTTTTCAATGTGGTCACCGTTAGCCAAATTGTGCAGATGAGTTGATCAAGATGCTCTTCATTTCGTGGTGTGACAGCTGCGCATGGCCATTAAGAATGTGGCTTGTCTTTCACATTACTGTCACCACTGTAGGAATACACCCACCTACTGCCTCACTGTGCTCACATCCACTGTTTGGTCTCCATAAATGTTCAGCAAGTGCTGATGAATGTCAAAGGGTGCCATTTTTTCCACATGGAATTCAGTGACACAACTTTGTTTCATATGCATGTCCATATCAGATGCCATTCTGTCAGACTGCCCCTCTGCTGCCATCTGTCACGCGGTAACACGTTATGGAATATTGGTGGGAAGGTTCAACCTCTACTGCTCTACCACCGTCTGCCTCTGATGTCATGGGCCAAGATCGTAAAATAGGAGGCATTACTTTTGGAACAGCCCTATATCAACTTGCTCAGAACAATGAAATTAATGAGTAAAACTGATCAGACTAAGTCAGTTTGTGCAAAACCTATTCAGAACTGAAAAAAAGAAAGTTCATATTTTCTTGTGGTTTTTGTCCAGTTCTTGAAAAAAATCTGCAATGGAAAGCAGAAACAAGGATAATAGATTTCATTGTGTTAAGCTGAGGGGGAAAGCTTGAAAAGCTATAAAGAGACAATGGACATCGTAGGATTCTGTAGCCACAATAGCATTTTCTCTGTTTTTGTGTTGGACCGTTGTTAGGAATGTTTTAATAATGGTTTATTTCTTTTTTGAAAATTCCTATAATGTGATACGACACTTGTGCAAGAATCCAAAGGAATTTACTCCTACTATTACNCCCCCCCCTTTTCTAGGCAGAGATATAAAAGAAGCCAAAAATAATGGAGTAATTCAAGTCACACACATAATGGTCACCTGTGTAAATGAAGTTGTAAAATAAGCAGTAGCCGCAACACACAATCCTTCAATCTCAACCATTCATTTAAAGAGCTCACTCCTTTAGAAAAACAATGATAGGGTCTGCAAGGAAACACAAGATTAATTTAACTTACCTTTTAAATCCTTTCTTTGTTCATTCATAAAATTCTGTGGCAAAACTGGTGAGGTCATTGCCTTCCTCAGCCTCACATAGGGCTCTCACAAATTCTGAGCCTGTTCTTTAATTGATCTTTCTGGGTGCACTGTGATTAAATTCTGGGAAATTGCTAAACTATGAGTCACGTCATAAAAACCAATTAGCGGTTGGTTGACGGTTTGTCTCCCAGCTGAAGCCTCCAAGTTTCTGCTAATACCACATCAATGTATAGGTTATTGCTGGCAAACAGCTTGAGTTTATTCTGTAGAAGAATGTTTTGCAAAGTCACAAAGTTTATGTTGGATATTGCTGACGCTAAAATAGTTTTGTCTGAATGGTGTGCACTGTCCCTGCTGGCTGGTCCTCATGGATACTGGAATGCTGGGATGAGTGGGGGAAAATCAGCTTTAAAAAAAAATATATATGCACATCTAACTGAGTAATTTATTATTGTTGCTTGTTTGGGTTTGGTGCAGACTTCAGCAGCTTTGGGGGGTTATGAGATGCTTGGCGCAGGAGCTGCTTCTGCAAGGTGGCACTGTGGTGTCTTCTTCCAGCTGCTGTGTGTAGGATTTCAGCATTTCCTTCCCTCCTCCTCTCCAGAGGATGAAGGAGGACAGGAAATCAACTGAAGTGCCCCTCTGGGGTCGTTGTGTTCTGGCACTCAGCGAGGGGAACTCCAGGCCAGGGAAAGAGGACACTTTTCCTGGAATGAGCCATGTACTGCTGTGACCTTTTGGGATAATGATGATCTGATTCAGTGCATTTCACCATATTCGGATGTTTGTGTGGTATATAAGTGTTAGTTTTGTTCTCTCCTGTTTTAAAGTGTGCATCTCTCATGAGTGAAATTGACCTGAAGAGCTTACGAGATGAAACACTTTTAAAAGTGAAGAGATAGAAAAGAAACGTGGCAATGAACATTCTGGGGTGGTGTTGAGACTTTCACTTTTCCCGCCAGAGAGTAGCTGTTATACAATTGTACATTACTAGAAGCATATTCTTGAGCACAGTACTTTTGCTTGCAAAATTGAAAGCATGAAATGGGCAAGTAGAATTTGAGGATTCTGTTTTCATTATAATAGGTTCATGCATAATAATATGTAAAAAACATAAGAATATAACATATAAATTAATAATTCATTAATTATTTTTACATTAAAATTGAAGAATGTTCAGTTAATAGGCAGTGCTATAAACTCCAGCATGTTCTGACTGTATTGGTCCATTAACATCACTAGAGTAAGCCCAATTCACAAACATGATAAAGAGATGTAAACGTGCTAAGTACACTTCTTTTCCCATTGCGGAAGCTGATAACATAGAGCAGAATCTCTTTTAAAAGTGTTTTGGTTTTGAATAGTTGTGCTAAATATTATTTTTCATGTTAGCCATGAGAAAGTTATGTGATGGTCTTTGCGTTTCGTTTAGAGTTTTTGAGTTCTGTTTAGAGTTAGCAGTCTGCTTCAGTGTAATCACACAGAAAGTGATAAACGGAAGCCTTCAGTAAGGAGTTTAGTCCATAATGAAAGCATCTGCTTTTAAGTAGAACTAAGCATTTATTAACTTTTTTCTTTCTTTCTTAATCAGATGCAGATACTGGCATCTGGGAAAAAAACAAACAAATAGTTGCATGCAAATACTGCCAAGCAGAAAAATCACTCATTCAGTTTTCTGAGATCTTGCTATAGTCTTTTACAATCTTAAATTTTGCAAGGAGAAATATCGTATGTAGTATGCCCTCAGACTGACTGAGCAGCACTGAAGTGTAAGGATATATTTGGGAATTAGATGGTTGGCTTGGTCCCATGCAGAATGCACTCTGGGTCATTCTGCTAAACTCGCTGCTGCTGCAACTTCTACTGCTCCTCTCTGAAATTTGGCTTCATTGTCCTTTACACTGTGCTGTGCTCTGTAGTATGTGCACTCCCTAAGGCAGAGAGCGGCTGCAATTTGCCACTCATTTGCCCCAGAGACCTCATACCGCAAAGCTAGGAAGCCCTCAATCCGTTGTCTCAACTGTGAATTCCTTGTGTCCACCCTACATGCAATTGATTTGTACTTGTAGAAATGTTCTCATCATAACGTTACCGTCTCCAGCTCCTCTTCTTAAGTTGGCCTTAATAGTGCTTTGTTTTGCTGTGGCGGTTTCAGATGCTCTTATTGAAAAAGCTGTTGTATACGCTAGAACACTCTGCAGTGTGTAATACAGCCATCATTACCACCGTGACAATTATACTTGCCCTTAGCGCTGTGTTTTTCATTCAGTGGCTTGGGTTGGAAGGGACCTCAGAACTCACCCAGTCCCACCCCGTGCCGTTGGCGGAGCTGCCCAGGGCCCTGTCCAACCTGGCCTTGAGCAGCTCTGGGGATGAGGTACCACAGCTTCTCTGGGCAGCTGTGCCAGCACCTCACCACCCTCTGGGTAAAGAATTTCTTCCTAACATCTAACCTAAATCTCCCCTCTTTTAGTTTAAGGCCATTCTTCCATATCCTATCATTCTCAGACTATGTAAGAAGTCTGTTCTATCCTGTTTATAAGCTCCCTTTTAAGTACTGGAAGGCCAGAGTGAGGTCTACCAAGAGCCTTGTCTTCTCCCAACTCTCTCAGCCTTCCTTCTTTTTTCTGGGTGTGTCGTATGTATTTTAGGTTGGAAATAATAATAATAATAAAACCCTATAAAGTATTATCAGTCATTATTATTTATAAAAGTTATTACAAAAGTGTGCAACGTGCTCTGTGGTCTTATAGACCAATATATTCTCTTCCACAGTTTATCTACTAGAAGTTGATAATATGGTAAAACTCACTACTTAGCAGGGATTCTTTTTGTTGCTTGGATGATTTGAACTGCATATTTATAGCAGATGTGTGTTTGTGCTTTAGGTTGTTTGCATGAAGAACACCTGTGGGGAAAAGCACAAGACATCTTTCTGCTGTGCCTACATGGTTGCAGAACATCAGTAGTATCTTAGTATACCTAGAAGTGGTCTTCACATAGATATATAGGCATTTTCTTCTGACTTTACTTTCAGTGTCCCTTGTGTAAATACAGAAAACAATGGATGTATTATTACATATGATATCTGTGTAGACAACAATAAAGTTTTGTATTACTGTAGGAAAAGAACAGCTCCCCAGCAAATAAGATCCTTGTCCTTGTACAAAGGCTGCCCTTGCTGCTCAGCAGCCAGACAGGTGAGCATGGCCAGAGAAAGAAGGAGTCTGATTTTAGATGGTTGTTCTGAAGCAGTGCCACTAAGACTGTTTCAGTGTTTACTGACACTTTGCTGAACTATCAACCTTCATCTAAAAGGAAGATTGCAAAGGTCTGATGCGTTCCTACCAAGGTAACTTCAATTATCATGTGTGTTGTGGTTTTTTTTTTTTTTTCCCCATGTCTCGCTACAGTTTTATAGGAGGGAGATGAGGTTCTTTTAATGTATATATACCCAACGTGAGATTAAGAAACAATGCTTCAAATGTTGGTCCAACCAGTTTATTGCAAATCTTAGTCAGAGAGATGGGAAAGAGGAGGACGGACACTATTACGAATTAGGGTGATGGGGAAGGGAAGGCGGGCGATAGGAAAGGTAGGAAATGGAAGCAAGGAGTCTTTGTAGGAAGCAAGAGGAATATAGTCACCACCATGGATCCAGCGAGGTTCGTAGTTCAGTCTTCAGTAGAGGTGGGTTGTCAGCCATTGTTCCGTTGACGATGAAGGTGACCATGGCGATGACAGCAATGATTGTGAATGGTGACTACGGTGACAACTGCCAACACCGAACACACCGTGATGATTTCCAATGGCAGTATTTATAAGTCCAAAGTGGTTGAGTCAGCTCTTTTTGGAGTGACAGCTTCTGGCTTTTGGATCTCAGTAGGAACTCCTTTTGTTCCTGTCTTCCAGGCCTTGCCAGCAGATAAGAGGGAGTATGGAGGCACCAACTTGTATCTTGTCTTCACAGGATACAGTGGTATCACCCCACAATCTCCCATAGCAGACAGGAGTTATCTGGTCACAGGACAGATCTTCCACCAGTAAACAGTCCAGTAAACAGTCCTGAGCACTCCCTTCCGAAGGCAAACATCTCCAAAGAAATGCTTTCAAATGTAAAATTGTCCAGATAGTGATGTTGATTGCCATACAGCAACACCCACCTCTCATCTCCTAGAGTCTTATCGCAAGGATTACCTCAGGAAGCAAGCTTTGAGCCAGAAAGAACAAAGAAGGATTCATACACCCCAGTAAATTGATTTCTGAGAATAATTCATGTTCCTTTTCCTTCCAAATTTTTCAAGGTGGATTTTCCCTGAAGTCTTCCCACCCTGAAAAGTATTCCACTTAAAATCATGTGTAGCCACAAGAAAAGAGGATGCAAAGACTACGTTGAATTTCTCTTGCAGTGTCTGTTTTTGTTCCTTTGCTTTTGTGGATTTGTGTTTTTTACAGTGGCTCTTCTAATTGGGAGGTTTGTTTTGGTGAGTTTTAGTCTCTTATTCTAGGTAGAAAATATAATAGAATGAAGTTGAAGTCCTGTGCAAATACTCTGAAACCAGTAGCAAAAATTAGGGTTGCTTTGCAGTCCACTGATATTTAGAGTATGTGTTTTTGCTGGTCATGGACCAAGCCTCACATATTTGTCTTGGTTCACTAGATGCTCCTGTTAAAAAAAATAAAGTAAAAACTAGTCTCAGTAGGAGATTCAGATTTGTTTTTAATATTAACAACTTCTCTGCTTAGAAAAAAAGATACAATTTGCCTCTGTTTGCAAGGTAAACTTAAAGGAAGTGCTGAATAAAACAACAAATTCCCTCAGAGCCTCCTTCACGGCAACATTCATTGCAAAACTATTTCTTGTGACGTGAATTAGGCAAGTAACTCAAAGCAGGCTGATCTTGGTTATGAAGCCTGGTTGTTAAAGCGGTGCTGTCTAGAAAGAGCAACGCTTCTCAGCAGGTCACATCTGTTGCTTTATGGCCCACTGTCTATGCAGTCTGTCTTGAGATTTTTGTGCTGCAGTAGAAGGAGAGGATCAAAGTAGCAAGAGAATGGTCTTCAGACATCTTGCACCCTCCTCTGCCCCGCTAGCAACTCACCTCCATGTGCCACAGGCACAGCTTCTGCAGTTTTGCCATGGTTTTTGATGCCTGTGGTGCTGCAGTAATTAGTACTGAAGTAATAACTGCCATGTCATTTAATGATAATTCGTCATGCCCAGCTCCACAGGCTACTGTGTGGCACAAGGCAGGCAATAAGCATGGTGGCACTTGGTGGTCTCTGGCAGCAGGCAGTGGGCTCACTGAGCCTTCTCTCTTTTCTGATTTGCTGATTACTACAAGTAAAATACCTGGTTTGAAGAGATTCTTATTGGAATGCCTCCATTTTATTTTACTTCACTTTTTCATTGTAAAAATTCCTTCAGGCTATAAAAGCACCATGGAAATATTTAATTATGGGTAATTGGTATCTTTGTCTTCTGTGGTGTATAATTTGGGACTCAGTCTGGTTTTGGTAAATTATGTTTATTTTGACAGTTGGGTTGATACAAATAAAGTAGTATAAACACTGAAGTTCACCTCCATGAAGCAGATATTTGTTGTATACTGCTTCTAGCGAGCAAGTGCAACCATGTTGTCAAAAACTGTTTCATAATAACTCTTTGTTTCACAGATAAGCATAAGATATAGAGCTGCTAACATTCTCCAGCATAAACACAAGCCTGGGAGTTTGCCCAAACACTCATATTTGTAAGCAGTAAGTCAGGAAACACTGATGTTTGAACTAGATGATCTTAGACATCTTTTTCAACCTTAAGGATTCTATGATGAGAAATTTTCTTAATTCTATGCATTCCTTCCTCTGTCCATACTAGTGAGTATTCAATAATCTGCACCATACTACACTTTAATTACAGATTTAATTAATTAATTTAATTTAATTACAGATAATTAAAATTATCTGTAATTTCATGTGCTCTTCCCCGATGATAAGTTGTTGCATGATGGGGATGAACATTACCTTTTTGATACCACCTTGAATTTTTTGATGCTCATAGCCCTGAAGTGTGAACATAAAAAGACTGACTGCTTTAGAAGGCTCATGAGTTGGTTTCCACAGAAGAAATCATCCTAACATTTTAAAGCTCTGTTCTGGAACTACAGGAATGTTATATATGTATATGTATTCAGCCTTTTTCTGACTGCAGGTATAAATCTACTTTACTAGCTGTTTTTCCTGACCTCAAAGAACAATCAGAAAGAAGCTGAAGGGATTCTGAAGAAGTGTGATAGAGAAAGCTTGATGCATTTTTTTTTCCCAATTTTAGTGAAAGCATTGCCTGAGCCTTCAGTAAAGTACAGAATCAAACATATGATAAATATCAAGTTGAAGCAGAAATGCCTGAAATAAAATGTGCTTAACTATAGTAGAATGGGGGAAATTTTGGTAGGGCTTTATGGTCCAAACAGTTTTGATGATTTATGCTTGAAGAGGATCTGACCCTGTACCACACAGTAAGATCTCCTACATTCTTCACTTTGTTTTTCTGTGGAACGTTTTGATGCTGGTGATATTTCTCTGTCATTTAATTTCCTAAGAAATTCTGTGAACTCTGGCTTGGGTCTAGATCAAGAAAAGAGAGACTGCTGTAATTTCTCTCTAGACTCATAGAATGGGAAAGAAACTTGCAGTTTGTGGGGAAAGTAGTAGGCTTAGCCAGTCTGCTGCTGACATTAATGCCACATTTGTTTTGTCCATGAGTCAGTAGCAGGTGGTGTGGTAAAGCCTTTCTAAAATCAGAAGCAAGGGCTTCAAAACTGTGCTTACTCCTGAATAAAGTCTGTGTTGTATCCTCTTTAATGACATAGACTCCAATTTGGTGATGCAGGTGATTTGAAGAAGGCATCTAAGTCTTAGAAACCATGGGATTTGGGTGCCAAGACATGATTCTGTGTATTTCTTTAATACCTCAGAATTAGATGTCACGATTAGAGCTGTGTCATCTGTTTCACCTGTGCACATTCATATGGAGCTTTAGGCAGGGAACTTGGTGTTTGGGCAACAATCTTCTCTGTTTTCTCTCTTTTAATTCTCCATTTCTGTACCACGTTTGATAATGCAGAAGCAAGATAGACTATTATCTCTGCTCATACATTGGAAATTCACTTTTCTTGTGCATTAGAGAGGCTGCTACTAAGACTGTGAACTTTTGCTTAGTGGCTTATTCACATAACGAATCAATTTCTTGCCCTAGTTATTGATATCTCCTAAATAAAACCCTTAGGGGTAGCTGTAAGTATATCATTAGGAATTCTACAACCTTCAAAATGAGCAGATTTTTTAACCAAAAAACCTGAAAAATGGTATTAACCCTAGCTATTAAGTTGTTCTTGAGGACAGGAAAGATATTACACAACTTTGCAAGAGACCACTGGGTAATTATATCTTTGAGTATTTTGAATTCCACGACTAATATCCACTTGTTCTATATGTTGATCAACAGTGGCTCTCTTTCTTCTGTTACATCAAGATAACTCATCTGTCAGATGAGTTCTTATCTCAGTGCTGACCTGAGTAGAATTATTTCAGTGGCAAATATCATTAGAGTTGAATCAAATAAAAACATTTAGCAGAAGTTAGCACTTCTCAATAAATTTCACAGTATATATTTTATAGCTGTTTTGAAATTGCTTATGTGTTTGACATAAGCCAAATTTATCGCCACTAACCAAACTGTATTCCGCTACCCTAAATAACCTGAAACCACAATCATTTTGTTCATGGTTGTTGGTGACTGTGGAGTGTGTTTTACATATGGATTTAGAAGTTTAGCTTTACCTTGCCCTGTACTGTGCTCAAAAGTAAAACCATTTTGCTTTGTCCACCTTCTTCATCTACAGGGGTTGGAGCAAGTGAGAGTAAAGTCACATAGGTGCAAACAGGTGGGCTCTCTAAAATTATTTGTTGTTCTTGTCCTCATTGAAAAAAGGGAAAAATGGGAGGAAAAAAATCAGCTCTCTGGAAGGCTTGCAGACTGGCACAATGGAGACTTTTTTTTTTTCCCATAGTAAGCCACAAGGAAAGATAACTGCCATTTTGCAAATCTCTGTGTGAAAAATGTTTCTTGTAAAGAGCTGTTAACTAACGTGAATCTCTCTCTTATAGATCTAGATTGCTTTTACATATTTTCCCTGTGGAAAAATCTGTCTGTTAACTGGGGGCAGTTCGATGTTCCAGTGTTTTATTCCATGATCCATGTTCTGGCATACTGAGAAAGGTGTCACAGCTCAAGAAAATGCTTCTGGATTAAGGACTCTGTAGTATAGCTGAGGGCTTGATGCGCAAACACTACCCTTTGCCATACAGCAGTGGATTATCCCTGGTTGAATGAATAAAGCGGAGCATGCAAATGATTCTCTGGTGATTTAAAGATTTGTTAGGCCTGATATCCAACGAATATTTCCATGTCTGTTGAATGAGACAAATAATGTACTACTCTTTGGAGTCTATTCACACAGCACAATCGATTTCACTGAACTGAAAAAACTGATTATCAAATTTCTTAACTATTTCAGTGTTTAGTAAATAACTATTTACATGCATGCAGGCATCTGTTCTGTGGAGTATTCCCAGTCTTACCCTGATCAGAATAGTCTTTGTAGAAAACTTGACATTTTATGATAAAAATCAATACACTGAGAACTTGTCAGGTTTCTATTACCATAACATTTAGAAAAGCTGTAGTGCTTTTTGCCAAGAAATGGTGATTTTGACATTTAGGGTGAAAGCAGTGGGATTTTGACTTTCCAGTGAAAAAAAGTCCCAAAGAAAGCAGACACCATCAATGAAAAGTTTTCGTCTTTATGTCTTTATTTGCAGGATTTGCTAGAGATACTTCAGGCAGCACTACTGCTCTAGCGGATCTCTGGATAGATGGATCCATGTTGGCCTTATATCATGTGAAGACTGGTGTACGTTTCTGCTATATATTTTTAATTCTTGTCCATCTGCTTGACAGAAGAAAGCTTACTTTGTGTCTCACACTTGAAATGAAAGCTGATGGAATTTATGAGACAATCAGGAGAGAAAAGCAGTGTAAGCATGTGTAATTCATTAGGATCAATATCTGTAAGAGCTAAAGTCTGTCCTCCATCAAGCTGGTCACTGTGAGAAAATGAGTTTCATGGTATAGTCCTCCAACCTGGCTGCCAGTCATCCGGCCTGGAAAATGTACTACAGCTGACTGCAGCTTGTTCTTCCTTTCCTGTCTTTGCGTGCTGTCTTTTCTTTCTCAGGGCAATCCAGGGAGAGCCACATGGATGGCACCTGCCTTGAACCATAGTCACAGCTGTTGGAGCATGAGAGGGTGAAGGGCTGCTAGAAGGCTTTATCTGTCTCTACAGTACAGTTTACTGTGGGTAGAATTGTGTAAATGAATGAATAATAATAGTGGATCAGCTCTGTTCCTTCTCACAGGATCCTCAAGGTATACAGGATGAATTACGTAATGCAGGAATAGAACTGGAGGTGTGATGCTTACATAGATATGTGTAGCTGGGGTCTCCTGGAGCTTGAATCTGTCTCCTCTGGGCTAGCTGCTGAGTGATAGGTTATGGCTAGCCAGCACATACAGCATAAATGTACCTCCAGGGTACACTCAGTCTGGTGAGAGAAATGATCATAATACAGTAATTTAGGTTAACTTACATTTACTGATAAGTGTGTGTGTATACGTTAGCACTGGAACGTGCTATTTATAATACTTAAATTGAGCTTTATTCTTCTTCTGTGTAATTAATCCCGTGAGCCTCAATTGAAGAAAAAAAAGATGAAAAACGATTACTTAGACCATGGTGCCGTGTGCTTTTGGAGGGCAGCTGTCCCCTCGTATATGGTCCATGTCTAAATCTACCTGGTGGTTGTTGGTGGCTTCAGGGGAGAGGTCCGTTTTGTAAACTCTTCCCGATACTGTAATCACTTTTCATATTAATCATCCAGGCCCTCGTTGGCCTTGCTATTCAGGGATGATGTACTTTCAGAAACACACAGAAGGGTCTCATTTGTCTCACACTCCTTTTTCAGAATTTAAACGTTGGCAGAGGTAGAAAATATAATCATTAATCAGGTGTTTTATAAATGGTATTGCTTGAGTGTATCTGCATTTGTCACTTGTGAAAACTGGCATGGAGGGAGATCCTGAGGAGTCAACAAGACTACTTTAATGTTTTGGTTTTTTTTTGTAGTGGTACCATGGCTCTTTCTAAACTGGGTTGCTCTGGCTATGGTTCCCTGTATTTCTCTGGGACAGTCGGTGTGAAAACTTATGGTACAGTGGATGTTGCAATCTAGCATGAAAAGCAGACTGAAGAAATGTGTCTGATTTAACTGTGTGAGTGGAATGGTAAGAATGAGTGCTTATTTACATATACACAAACATGCATAAACCTAGGTTGTAATTGTGGGAACGCTCAGTGCACCCTAACGTTGCTAGGACAGAAACAGATACAGTAACCACAACAGAAAAAGAACCGCTTTCTGGCTTAATTTCGAGAAGGGGGGGGAGGGGTGTTACTCCAAGTTCTGATCTGGTGATTTGAACATATGCATTGTGTAAAGTCAAGCTGTGTGCAGTACATATTGCTGGCACCTTCAGGCTTTTCATATGCATGTGGTGCAGTGTTACAGGTTCTGGCCTATTTTTCAGAGCCAAATTCTATATACTCAGCTGGCAGTGAACAAAAAAATGTGATTTGGCTGAATGGTTTTTGGCATAGGCATTCTGAAGCCCCAGAATTTCAACTCTTGGAGTTGTCACAAATAATGCTTAATTAAACTGGCAGCTTAAACCAATAAATATTTAAATTTATTTTAAAAGGACAAATTAATTGCTGCGTAGAGGAGAGAGCGCTCTCATGTGCCTGTCCCTCACAGAAGGAGCCCAGGTGTTTCCACAGCAGTCTGCCTGTAGCCAGGGGCTTGGATCTAGAGAGGAAAGGGTCAGAAGAGCTGAGCTGTGGATAGGACAGAGATGCTGTACTTCATCTATGCGCATCTTACAGTGTTATCTCAGAACTATTTTGAAATATATTTGTGTGTGTGTGTGTGTGTGTGTGTGCTGGAAATAGAAGAGTGGAGAACAAAAAAGTTACATCAAGTTCCTGAGCATTATTTAAAACCTGTGAGAAATTGTCTTGTAATTATGGCCGTTAGTCCCTTTTCCCCTAATTTAATACACTGACCACATGTCAAGTTCATTACTTAACCACTAAGAACTCATGAAGAACTACAAAGAAGAAACCATTAGGACTCAAAAACAAGAGGTCCGAGCTGTCTGTTGAAACATAGTGTTTGATTTTGAGTATTACCTGCTGACAACTTATCCGCTAATAGAATATTTACATGTTATTAAACTTATTATGTAGAGGGAAACTCTTGATGTGTTTATGTTTACTTTACCAACAGTAGGGCTCCCTCAAAGGGGCTCAACTGATCTGTGTTGTGTTGCTTTGATTTGCAAGATAACTCTCATGTGCTGTCCTGGAGGCAATTTCATTTCAGCTGAGAGAAACTTAACTACACAACAGGCGGCTTCATGAAAGTCTGTGAGATCTTGAGCAAGATAGCATGCACAGCACTGGGACTTCTATTAATAGGATGGTTTCACATTAAGAAAACTTTTTTTCCTCAACGCTTTTAATAATACATTAGTTTGGTTTATGATATTTAGTTTTACAGAAAACTCATCAGAGATGAATCCAAGCCCTCAGCCTTTCAAGTATGAAGTCACTGACTTGAATCCCTACTTCAACCCAAAACTATAGCTTGGCTCCAAAGCAACTACAAAACAAAGATCTTGTTTTGTGATTTAAATCTGTAGATCCCCATGTGAGCACTCTGATTTAATATATGTGAGGTTTATTTTGGATTGCTCTGAACAGATTGGGAACTGTTTTCTTCTAAGCTGCAATAAGACATTTTCAAGCTAGTTAACTATGGCCATGCAGAAGTTTTAGGTGCTACAAGACTTTTGATTTTAACTTTTTTTCCAGCTTTTCTGGGTAGATAGAGTTCTGATGAGTATTTACTTATCACTGTGAAAGACAGTGAGGCAAGTAATTGGAGTGACAGAGTAATTTTCTAATCAAAAAGGACAGGCACTGAAAATATATCTATGAATCTGTTAAAAAGTCAAAAGAGACTGCTTCAAATGTAAAAATTCATTGTTTTTGTGCACAGTCTTCATAGTAACCTCTGTTTAAATGTGGGTAAGCAGCAGTGAAATCTTGTTTTGGCAGTTTAGAGTTTTTGTAAAAAAAAAAAAAAAAAATTTGGCTAGCATGGACAACTTCACATTTTTTTATGCTATCCCCTTACCACCTCTTCCTCTGTGGAAGGAAGAATGCATTCTACCTAAACCTGGTTTTGGTTCATCTGATTTGTCTACAAAATGTGCAAATCAATTGCTAATTTTGAATGTTAGATTGAGTTGATGATAAGAAGTAATTATGCTAAAGGGCTAAATCAGGGTAAGCCAAATAGAGATGTTATTACTGGAAGTAGTTTTGGGAAGACTGTTGCATCAGCAAAGGAACTGTAACCTGATAGTGGCAGTCTATGTTTTAAACCATTAACTGTAGAGCTGCTACAAGGTCAAGACAAAGTATTGAAATCCACATTTAAAATATATCTAATATCATAGAAGACTGATTGGGATATAGGATAAGCCAAAGACTGAGTGATTTATGACTGTCTTTGGCTTTTGCTTTGTTTTTCACTTGCCAGATCCTGACATTAGTACAGTAATAACCTTCTGAAAACAAGTAATTCTTGGTGGAAACTTCACATTGATATAATGAGCCAGACAGTAAATAGCTGAAAACATCAGTGATACTCTAACATTTTGTTTTATCATTGCTATGACTGCATCCCTTTCCTTTCCTTTCCTTTTTTTTTTTTTTAAAAATTCTTATTTTTCTACATGTTTCTTTTGTTTTGCTTGACTGCTATTTAGATGAATAGAAAATTCAGAGTTAATGATATCAAACACTAGACAGTAACTTTACTTCCTGTGTGTCAATGGTGTAAGCCATGCTTACTTACAGCTATCTGCAGTACTTGTTCTTTCCAGAAGCATCTTGCTACCATGAGTTTTTTGGTGAATGTTTTCATCAGTTTCCTCACACCTTTGTTTCCAAAATGTGTGTACTTACATGACCTAGACAGCAAATAAGCAGTTTGGGCAGATCATGGATAGGAAATTGAAGATGTTACTTCTCACAAATTCACATAAAGCCTAGGAGCTGAAATCATTCCATTTCCTTGTACTGAGAGCATTAAAAGTTCTCATGCAGTAATATCTATACTGTACTGAATGGAAAATACTTGCCTTGACTTTTCATAAGCAAGCTGTCACTGCATTCAGATGCATAGCAAAAGAAATTTAGAATACGATATATTCCTAAAAGCAAATTCTCTATTTTGCAAGAATGGGATCAGTTTTGGCTAGACTTTTTCCTGGAGTAGGTCAGCCAAACTGTAATTGGCCTCCACAGATATTCAGAAACAGCAACGGTCTGGACCTGAAACCAAGTGGTGTGCAAAACAATATGAAATTGTTTACTTTCTTTGGGAATTTTGAAAGCAGTTGTTAAGATTACTATTACAGTTAAATGCCCCAAATGATTAGCCTAAACTTGAGCCAAATCATCATCAATGAGGACCAGGAAGCTCTTTCTTAGAGCCATATCTTTGAATTTTGGAAGAAAATGATAACTGGAGAGAATAACCTCTAAAACTTATTCATTTTTTTGCTGCTAATACTGGTGCTCATCAGGATCGATAAGCACTCTGCGAGCCATATGAGGTAATTTATGTTGCAGTGTGCACAGTTCAACAAGAAATGTATGGTGGTTCATTATGCGCAGAAGATGGTTTGATGTTTTGCTGCTTGTCTTTGCTTCTACTGTCAGACTAAGAGTTTATATATAGGAGAAATACTATGCAGGCAGCACATATATGTTCTATCTGCTATTAAGACAACCTATAGTATCCTAAACTTGAAGTTTTCTTCTTCAAACCTTTAGTTTCATTTCAGCACAAAAATATGACTGTTTAGAGAAATCCACTTTTTACTTCTGCTTCTTGATTTGGTGGCTTAGCTTTTTCCAAATCTGCAAAACAGAAATGACCGATTTACCGATTTACGGTTGGAGACAATGTCCTGATTATGAAAGGAGTACTTGAGAGAGGTTTGGCAGCCAATTCCAGGACATGTGCCCTTCAGCAGCCTTTGGGTTTTTTTTTCCCTTGGGCATGTGGGAAGGAGTCAGTTACTGGAATGTGACTTAAAATCAGAAAGGTGTTTTAATACAACATTGAAAAACTTTTTTACAAGTGGTTATGCAAAAAGTTCCCTTGTTACTGTAGTGAAAGTATTCAGATGGCTAGATGAGTACTTGCTCATGCTATGGAACATAGAAGAAAAAAAGAGTATACTAACAAGAATTAATAAGATAATACAAGTCAGTATGATAGATAAATGGTAAACCTTGAAAGCTGAGAAAGAAAGGATGTAGGTTGTGTCTTTGCCTGGCTGCTTCACTTAAATGGGGTAAGTAGCTGTAAGAGGGTAGGTGAAACAGAGCATTAAAACTCATTATTGCTGTTAAAATCTTCTGTGGATTCTATGATTGAGGCAATATCCTATGTAAGGGTTAGGAAAGCATGTTTTTTTCTCCCTTGTTTATTAGAATTTAGGTATGTATATGGCCTTTCCATTCTGAAGCATGGCAACATTAAAATTCATGTAAGATTTATGTATATTTGACATGCTTGTGGCCTATTTTCTGTTTATAAGATAGTTTCTGAAAAGCATTTGTCCTCATGCGCACACATTGTATCCATTAAGTGTTGTGAGTAGGTTCTTTATTTGTCCTAAAAATCAATAATAGCCTGCTCAAGGAAACCAGGCTGGATATTAACAGCATGACTTCTGAAAAATGCATATAGCTGTACATGTAGAGAACGCTTTCTTCTAAAGTTATATTTTTACCATTAGATATATTCAGCGACTGTATAGATTGCATGTAAAGCTCTGCCTATCTCTTAGAAGCGAATGCAGTCACTTGTCTTGAGGAATCTAAAACCTTTTCTGGAATTCTTTCTGCTGGTGTGGGCTGATGGTCTGCTGACAGTAGTAACCTTTTGCAGCACATCGCTGCTACAAATCTGTAGTAAAGTGACATCTAGGAAACGATATCATTGTAAGGATGATGTTTATGTGTCACTGAAAACCTTAAGATTAACCAATTTGTGGCATTAGATGTGAGTTAGCACTTAAAATATACTGTGAGACTCTCATATCCACCTTTTCTGAGTGCTTCATCCCTCTCATCAAAACTGTGCTGGCTTAGCTTCAACCTGAGCTCTCTGTGCTTTTGACTGGCAAATTTCATGTCTTTCCCCATGTTTACAAAGAGAAATTTGCGGATCCTTAATTTCTCATTTCTTCCAGTTTGCTTGGAGTTATCATCTCTTTCATTAATCTCACAAATTATCCAAGTCATAAGCATATTTAGTTTTGATAATGCTATCAAATATGAAAACTGTCATGGTAAAACTTCACCTGAACACAGTTGGAAGGGGTTGAGGAGTCTTTCTTGTAAACTTGTATTCTACTTTAAGCTGGGAAATTTGAAATAAAATTAAAAAAAAAAAAAAAAGGTGAGAGCTCTTGAGAAAGTCTAAAATAACACTAGCACATGTCATTTGCTTCATCTCTTTTTAAGTTCTTTTCTCTAAGCACAAAGAAACAGTTTATGTGCATACATACTGCACATACCAATGGTGTACATATGCAAAAAAAAAAGAAGAAATGTTCTGGAAAGATTTTAGAGTTAGTGTCATTCAAAAACAAGCATAAATTTTCTGTACAGTACTGTAAAGTGCAATTACATTTTATGTGGGGCTTCACAAACTGTTGAATTTTTAGAATATTCTAGTCTTACTTTAAAATACAGATTTGGTTTCTTAAAATGTTAAGTTCATTTTGAAACATCAACCCATTTCAGGGATGGTGATTTGCAAATGACTCACATTTAGAACAGTCTTGCTTATATATGGATGAAGGTCTTTCTTTAGTTAAAGTTTTGCCAGGATTCATTATTAACTCTACTTGAAGCCAAATATAATTGAGTCAAAAAGTTGGCCTGGCCTGAAAATTACCGTGTTTGCTCAAGTTTACAGGAAGTGTGTGAACTAAGAGTGTTTTTTGGAGGTTATCTATCTTCTCTAAGTTAATACACTTTTAAAAGCCAAACCCAAACAGCCATAAAAAAACCAAGCTACAGTCTTTTCCCCAAATAAGCATTTAAATAACCCCAATATTTTTTTCTGTAAAAATTTACCTTACAGATAACACTGTCTTATTTCATGTTGGGGAATGTCTCTATAATTCTAGTTATGCTCCTGATTCTTTAGTTTGGGCTAAGCTGTGTTTGACATCTGTTATTTGCTGTCTGCAGTAGAACCATGCCAACATATTTCTTGAGTGGTGCTCAGCAGTGCTGATGCCAGACTGCTGGGAAAGCCGCAGGCAGTGTGCCCATCGTCAGGTACTGGAGAGCACAACCCAGCAATACAAAGAAGTACAAAACCAGATCTAGTTTTTCCTCCACTCCTTGGGACATTCTTCCTTGATAACAGGTAATTTTAGCTTAGAAAGTCATCTCCCCTCTCCCCTTTTTAGGTTGCTCAGAGAGGTTGTGGATGCCCCATTCCTGGAGGCATTCAAGGCCAGGCTGGATGTGGCTCTAGGCAGCCTGGTCTAGTAGTTGGCGACCATGCCCACAGCAGGGGGGTTGAAACTAGATGATCTTTGAGGTCTTTTTCAACCCAGGCCATTCTATGTGTCTATGATTCTTTCACTTTGCATAAAACCACAGCAAGTGAATTTCTCTTTGCAGTGATCACCTTGTGCTGCACCTAAAGAAAGTTGATGGCCAAACGAGATAGTGGAAATGATTTTTTTTTCTTAATGGAGAGGAAATTTCAGGAAGAACAGATGAAAATGAATCTATCATTGTTGTTACAGTGGCTTTAATAGTTTATAACTATATTGCCAGCAACATTTTTACTTCTCATTTCCTCCATCCGCCCTTCACCTGTTTAGATTAAAAACTTTTAGGCTAGGCTTGTCTTGGTGTGAGCAAGGACTTTGCTGCTGAGGTCTGTATCTTTCCTTACAATGTACCAAGACTCTACTACCAGTACAAATTAAATGTACCAAACAAGGCAGTGAGCAACATGGTCACAAAGCAACAACTCGTCTTTTTCAGAACTGGAGAGAAAATGAGGATACTTAACTCTATGGAGACTCTGGATCTCGGCGTATGAGTCACACTTCTACCACACTGTGGCCAACTCAAATAAATGATGTCCAACGGATGATAAAAATGAAAATGAGTCTCTCATCTGAGACCAAGCCCATGATTATTAGACATAAATTAACCAGGCCTGACCAATTTATCTGCTTTTAAGTGCTTTAAGATACTTGTCTGTTTTAGTAGTATAGGAAATAACAGTATAGCCTGAGAAAGTACTTAATGGTTTTTGGACAGAGGAAAAATCCTCCCAGTGAATCCCATTAGGTAGCTGGTGCTTTAAGAGTTGTATAAAAACAGTTATGGAGGGTAGACACCAAACTAATTGAAGTTAGTTCTAGTCTAAACCTGACAGATTAACCAGCATCTGATAACCTGGAAAGTTACTTCAGTCCTTTGGCAAATAAAACTTCAGCTAATTCCATGATAGTTTTCAGGAGAACTTTGCGAAGGTTTAGACCCCAGCACACTTTTTTCCCTTCTCTTATTTTTCTGCTAGGGAAAAGTAGAGCAAAATCAGAACAGCACTGCAAGTGTTCAGGGTGACCACTTTTTCTAAAGTTAGTTCAGAGCAGTATTTCCATTTAATAATGAGCTCCATAACTCATAGATTTGAATAGTGACTGTGCACCAACTGAAGATAGAAACATAAAGCCAAAGCTCACCTTGTTTTCACAGCATTATATTTTGTCACAGGGCTGTTGATGGTTTTCTTTTTTCTTTTGTTGAGGATAAAATCACTCCTAATGGTAGAACAGCACAGTGCGTTATCAACTACATTGCTCTTCACAGTACACAGCCTTGAAATCTCAAAAAAAAAAAAAAAAAAAAAAAAAAAACCAAGCCCCTAAGCAAAAACCCTGATGCTTCTTCCTTAGGCGGGGATCCTGGCCATAGAAACTTGGATTCAAAGCTTCAATTTACTTCCTTCCAAATAGATGGGAGAAAGAAAGGGACAGGAAACAGAACAGGGAAAACATAAACACCATGTCTAAAGTCAGTGACCTGCTCAGATGTGTGTGTCCTACCTAGGTGACTCACAGAAACACAAAGTCTAAGGTGTTGGTTTTTTTTAGTTAGAGAAATGGTTAAAACTGTTTTGGCTCACAAGGGAGGTGATGAACAAGGAAGGACCTCGTAGTTATTTTACTGTTATGAATGTTACAGGAAATGTGAAAGGGATGCTTATAAACACATACAGGCAGCCAAGGATAGAGACACATCTAATGAATAAGAAAGTGGAACACTTAATATCTGGGAACAATACTATTTTAAAAATGTGTCCCACTTTGTTTTAATCCCCACATTTTTTGTCTTTGTATTTGACTTCACAGAAGACAGATTTTCCGAGATGCCATACCTAATCGCTTGGAAAGGCAGGGATGGTTGGGTACAACTGCCAGCTCTCACTCCTTATATCTGCAGCGCACACTTGAGTTGTCCTTTCTCCTCTCCTCTTGCCCTCTCACATGACTCAATTCTTCCAGAACGCTTTTCCGTCTTCCACGGTCATGCCATGGATCAGAGATTGGGAATCTAGCTTCCTGTCCTGCTCTTCTGCTGCTTGTGCTTGCAGCACTTCATAAATTATATTTAATTATTGCCTGACAGTAAAATATTTTTTTATTTTTATTTTTTAATTATTTTTTTTAGTAGTAGTAGTAGGATTGCTGGTAGAAATCCTACCACTTTTGTGTTCTTGGATGTAGTAGTAATTTTGCCAGGACTGGATCTGTGCAGTACAAACCTGACTCTAGTGTGATGTTGGAGAAATGGATAACGGGCGCTTTGCCTGGTCCCCAGGCTGCTCATGGTAGGACTACCTCCTGTATTCTTCTAACCTTTAGGAATATGAACATCTTGAGCATTCAGTTCAAGGACTGAAAGGAGCTGTTGAAGTTACCAATCTGGTTTTTGCTTTAGTAACTATTTTCCTAGTTAGTTTCTGTCTTAACTGAATGCCCTGATGCTTAAAGACAGGCTAACTGAAACACTTCTCTGCAGATAACACAAAACAAGCCCTTAAAAGTAGTGGTGTGAGATGGTGTTTTGTTGTTGTTTTAGTTTTGGGGGAAAACCAAGCTTTCCGTTGGGTTTTTGAATCATTTTTAATTCAATACAAAGTAGCATACAGAGTAGCAGTGGAAGAGGCATGAAGTGGGGCATTCCATCTCTCTTACAGAATTCACTCATCTTACCTGAGTCCATCTGATAGTGAAAGATAAATCAGTTTTGTCAGTATGAAAGCAACAATATTTTAAAATCCATGCTGAGTGTTTGTGGAAGCCTTCCTTCTGCCAGATTTTGCCTTCATGTTACCAACAGAAATTTCTACAGAGTTGCTTCATTTATACTCTTGAAGTAGAAGTAAGAAATGTGATCTGACTGGCACGTAAAATTTCGCTAGAAAATTGAGAATGCTTGCATAAAACTTGCATAAAACTTGTTAGGCAGAGCATGGATTCTCAGCCTCTTTGAACAGTGTAGTGCAGTTGACTTCAGTGGAGCCATGTTGACTCACAACAGCTCAAGCATTCACCCTTCACATTTAACTTGCAATTATTTTTTTGGAAGCACTGTGTCTGTTAGATCTTGAAATATTCAGGTGTTTCGGTATAGACTGGCTAGTTTCCTAATCCAATTACAGCGTTCAGATTTTACAGTGTGTGGAGCTTCATAAGATCATAGATTTCAGTAACAGAAAGTGTTCAAGTTGTAGAAAATAAGTTAGTGTTCTGCTTCAGACTTCTGTATGGCTAAGCAAGCAATACTGGATGATGACTCAGAGTTTCCATTAATTGTCTGTCATCCCTTCAAAGTCATTTTGGATGGCAGACAGCACCTGTTCTAGTTGTTAGGCCTTTTAAGCATATTCCAAATTCCAGAAGTTTCCCGTCTCCTTCATTCAGTAGCCTGCAATTTCCAGGTATAAAAGGATCTCTTTTATTTACTATGCCATTTTTTCTGCATGACACAGAACTGACTAAACTTTTTTACTTTCAGGACTGTGTTTTTATAGTTCAGAACTTCTTTCTGCTACTTTATTCACCTATTGTAAAGTGACTTAGAGTCCTTAAATGATGCTTGTTTGTTTATTCCTTCTCCCACATCTATTCTGATGGAATTTGGGCAATGAAGGTGATCAGCATATGCATGTGCATTCAACAGTTTTTCCTCCCACTTATAGCAGTCCTTGAGACTGAAATATAGTTCCTCAATGAACTACTGAATTCCTTCCACCTTTTCACAGCCTGCTTCTGTGTTGACTTTCTTTAAACTTAAAATTAGTAACTTTTAAGAGCATCATCTCAGGTTACTTTGTATGCTCTTTTACATTTGTGGAAGTACATTTGTGCCATCCAGATCCCATCTGATCCAGTAAATCCTACAATTGGTTATGGTAACTCATGAGTTTATATACATACTGATCACAGTACTACAGTAAGAGTCTTCATGGTATATAGAAATATTCATTCAGGATTTACGGAGATTATTTAACAAGGAATAATGGATTTTACAATTTCAATACTGAAAAACCTAAATGTTTCAGAGAGTGATCATCTGGGATCTTTCTTGATTACTGGAGTCTGGAGTGTATTTATTCTAGATACCTGGGAGGAGCTAGATGTGTATTTTCCTAAACACATTTGTATTCGGAGATGGAGCAGTGATATCATCAATAAGTGTCCCTGATAGATGCTTTGCATTTTCAGAATTCAGGATTTGATATATGGTCTTGTCACTCAGTATTTACCTTGAGGCTCTTTTGAATCATTATCTTAATCATATTAAGCTAACTTTATTCACTGACCGGCCTTATCAAGTCTTTAAGAAATATGTATCAAAGGGATTGAGGAGATTGAAGGAGAGGCAGTAGATAACCATTACTGAATGTTTTTCAAACTATGGAGTAACGTCCTTTTTGCCATCTTTTTGTCCAGATATAGAAATTTCCAAGCAACCACGGGACTTACCAGTTCATGGAAGAGTTTGTGCATCAGAGCTCTACTCACAGATGAGTGTAGATATGGAAAAAATTGTGTGATTTATCTGTCTGGTTGCTCATGGTACAGGATATATCTGAAGGCATTTGAGGCCAGAAGGTGGATTTGCAGAAACAGATATTTAGAGCCACCTAAGCTCTACATGAGATGTCCAAATAAAACACCATCTCCCAAAACACTGGCTTCTCAAAACCTCTGCCCAGTTACCAGCTAAACTCAAGTATCTCAAATTTGTGATATATGAGCTACCTCCAGGAACATTCCCCAGATTGGCTTGGAAAGGCTGAGCTGTCTGGCATCAAAGCCATTACAAGGCTTTCATTCATGTCCCTTAGTCCATGCTTCCCAGGAGACAAAATGCGGTCAGTTCAAAGATGACAAAGGGAACCAGTGGATATGTCAGTGGCTATGGCATAGAGAGGAGAGCTGGAATCAATGACTGTGTAGTTCATATCATCATCATCAGGTAATACCTGCTACACTCCTGCTCACTGTGTTGCTCAGTGCTGAGCAAGCCTTGGGGTCTGGGCAGGCTCAGACAGAACCCTCTGGCAGTGACACACTGGGCAATGGGGTTCAAATCTCCATAAGCAAAGGAGGAAAATGAGGGTGAGTTGCCATTCAGTGTGAGTAAGGTGCCACTAGAGAGGTGAATGCTCTGGGATTCCATTCCATAGGAGATGCCAAGAGCTGGCAGCAGATAGGATGCTGTGCAGGGTTGCCCTGCAAGTATTAGGCATCCTCTGTGTCTGTGAGCCTGTTTGTCTCTAAAGTGATGAGATTACTTTTTACATGTGATTTCATGTCACTTTCTTGCTGTCAGCAACAGTGGAAGAAAGTGGACTGACAGCTTTCTGGCAAGTTAATGTGATCAACAAAATGCTCATAAAAATATTTCGGAAGACTAAACAAGATTGGTATAATCAGTGCAATTCTCCCAGTTCTTCTTTTCAGTCTCCACCTATTGGTTCCGGTCAGTATTCTCTGGAAGGTCTCTGTAGAGACTTTCACATGTCTAAAATTGTCATCTTTAGTACAATGCAAATAAGAGCATTTTGCCACGTTATTCAATCTGTTATGCTCTATATGTTATTAATTAGGTATTCTATTGGCCTAATGAACAAATGTTGGCCACATTGATTTTCCATCCTGTTCTATTCCTTTTATTTTACCTAAACAACAGATAATGGTAATGGGAATGTTGAGTCAGAGCTGTAATAATGATGTAAACCTAAAAAACATGAATTTAATCTTGAACTTTAAAGGAGGCTCCTTTAGCTTCAAGACAGAGAAAAGTTAGGCCAAATGTTAATCATACCTAATGGAGATTGACTCAGCTGTAATTAAAGTAACTAATGTACTTTGATCCATGCCAAAGTTCTCTGTAATGACTTAAATATGTGGGATCATGTCTTACTGATACGTTCACAATAATTTCATTACAAGATGGCTAGGATATGCTACCATGAGGTGGCTGCATAGAAATGTGTTCACATCTGACCAGACAAGGCTGTAAATAAAAATCTTAATTCCTTTTGGGAGTTTCTTTAAAATGCTTTAAAAAATAAATAAAATTCACTCCTTTTCTGAAGATTCATTACACTTGTCTGGAAAGAGCTCATTTCTCTGTAACTAAGAAACAGTTGATATATACAAGGAAACGTGGTATAATAATAAAGGAGAATACTTCTTTTTCCTTGCCTCCGAGCAGAGCAGAAACCCAAATAGCTGTTCAACTACTGTCATGGCAGGCTGTTGTGCTCCCAGTATTTGTGTTGGGCGTCAGCACTGCTTTGCTGGAAGCTTTGCTTGTGTTGGCAGCAGAGCAGAGCTCAGCATTCAGGAGGGTGTGCGTGCCCCTTGCAGGGTGCAGAAGAAAAGCAGGCTGATCTATCTTGTCTACCCCAGAGCTGGGCGATATGACACATCTCCCTTTCTGACCTGTGAAGCAGTGGCCCATGTGATGTGTTTGCAATGGGGTTGATTTTTACTTACTCTTTAATACCCCAGCTTTTAGGTGTGGGACAGCATGAATTTGGAGTGGTGTTAATGTCACTGTGCCTGCAAAACTGTTCTCAGATATACATTACAGAGAGAGCTATCTATTATGTAGAGAGATCAAATGTTGCCGTGGAGTTATATAAACACAAACATGGCTATATTAGCATAGGTTTGTAAGTCTGCATTACTTACATGTGGCAAAAAGCCCTAAATGTGCTCCAGAGCTTATCCTCAGCAAGTGGCCCTGAATTCCTTGTAGAAACTCTTGCTGTCATCTATTACAGCAACCTTACACTTGTATGAAAATACCCAATTTGGTGCTGCCTTAAAGTGTCACTAACACCTCAGTGGACGCTCGCTAATGCTGCCTGTTCCTGCTGTTCTTTCTCCAACATCTTTCTCTTTCCGTGATTTCATAACATCTCTGAAAAATTCCCAGTGCACTGTTATTAACTTGGATGTTCTTTTTAGAAGGGAGTATGTGCTGCAACAAAATCAGTCTTTTTTTTCACAGCAAAATGTTGGTATTTGCAGAAGTGGAAATTCTTCACTTTGCTGTGTAGAAAAAATAAGGAAGAAATAAAATATCTAAGTTTTAGTAGGTTCAAACTGAATAATTGTAGTTTTGATTTCTTGAGCTGAACAGTGGCATTTCATTTCTCCATCCAAGTGTTGTAAAAGTTATAAGTTATTTTAGCAATTTGAATTTCACCCTGAATTATTAAACTTTGGCGATCAAAAATAGATTCAGACTTTGACTTTTGTGAGCTTTGTTTAATGCTGCTTCATTTAAAATATTTTTAGTATGTTGTAGAATAAGAAAAAGTCTGAAGTTATCTGACTGGAAAACAGCTTAGGCTACTGATACTACACTGATACAGATGTGATTTATGCCAAGAGTATGCATTTGTAAGAAATATGGCTTATTTTTGTTTAAGCAGCGGACTCCAGTGTTTTAGTTGGGGTTTTGGAACGTAATGTCAAATACATGTTTCTCCTTTATTACATTTCAAAAAGATTTTAACTATAGCCCTATGAAATTCACAGAAGTATGGTTTTTTGGACGTTTCATTCTGTTACACACTCATTAGCACACTATATTGGAATCTGAATTGCTTCCTCCTAAGTTATGCAATTCCATTTTAATCTTCCAGATTAGTAGCAAAATATTATATGAGAAAACAGAAAACAGCAAATTATTTTAAAATAAGACTAAATTTTTAAATTTTTTTTATGTTATGAATGTTAATATGGCACTTAGCTAGATTATATTCAGTTGTGGTTTTGTTGTAATGTTTTACAAAGCAGAATCTTCGCTTTCCCAGTGTCCAGTATCTGCCATCTGTTTTCTGTAACTGTTGAAGCACAAGTATTTTTTTTACAAGGCTGAATCTAGATTAAAAAAAAAAAATGTATTTTGCATACTGTTGCTTTTCTCTCATTGAGTGAGACTGTTAATTATGCTGCAAGGTTAATTTTATGTAGCTAGCGTAGCTCTTGTATGTACATGTGTACGTATGTACCAGCACAGTGATAAACTAAAACAAGTCAATTTTTGTCTCCATTACAATTTCAAAACCAAACTTTGCATCTGTTTCATAGCAATGTTTTTGAGGTTATCCAAAAGTATAAATGAATCTATATGCAAGGGGACATGTGGTATATTTCAATTTCTTTTATATTAGAATATACTTGTCATTCACTCCTAATCATAAAAATCTTGTATTTCAGGCAATTTTTTATTATGGTTCTACAGAACAGTTATAGCAATAGTCATGATAGGCTTACTGCAGATTAGACACCTATGTTACATTCAGAAGTCATATAGCCATATGAACATACAGTCATATAGAAGTCTTCCACGCTTGAATCTCCAGATTTAACAGATACGAACGAATTTTTCAATTGCTTATCTTCCTAGCCTTGCAGAGATAGGAAAGTTACATATTCTTTGCATCCAAACTCAAGTTTCTGACTTGCAGTGACTTCTGAAGAGAGTACTTGGACCTTCAGTTACCCTTGGTCATTCAACAAAAGGTACAAAGCACAGGACTGTGGGATAGAATCATAGAGTCATTGAATCATACTTCTCTTTTGGGTGATGTTTGAGTGTCTTTGATTGTTGTCTAACTGTCTGGGTGATGAAAAATACCAAAGCAGTCTTCAAAGGTACACACGTTTCTTCTTCCTGCACAGTCGCTGAGAATGATAGTGGTAACTTTTCTACCCCTTTCTCCACATGAAGGCTTGTAGCACACACTTTATGATAAAGAACCGGGTCATCGCTTTCATTAATTGTGAAGAGCACAGGAATATCATCATCCCTCATATCCTCCATAGTTTCCACACTTTATGTTACTCAGCATTCCCTTTAGTTTTTCTTCTGAAAAGGAAGCATCAGTAATCACTGAAAAAATTCAGACCATGAAAACATCTTGTTTTGCAGGATGCTTAAACTGTACCCTATGAAACATGGTAATTCATATATTCCAGTGCATCATCTTACATACTATTTCCACATTGTTATTTTCTGTAAGTATCATAGAATTGTTTGAGTTGGAGCGGACCCTGAAAGGTCATCTAGTCAATTGCCAGTTTGTTCCAAACCTAGATCTCCTATCATAGGAATAAGTATTTAAAACTGCTCAAGAAGCAACATGTTCTGAAAAGCATCTAAAAGAGGAAATGCAAATACTGCAGTCCATAGTACTTACTGTAAGATCTGAGGAGGTTGTTCACAGTGGCCCCACTGTTGTGTAGGGGATGATTCCAAATCCTTCTAGCAGAAAGGCAGATGTGTGAGAAATCCCAGTGATGTCTCACATTCTGCCCAAGAGGCCTCTTGGATTCTGAGACACTGCTTGGACAACAATTGTACTACACGTGTGCAGAATGTAGATGCCAAATTCAATTTCAAATGTTGAAGCAGTTTTACTATGTTTGGCTGCAGGATCCCTACAGTTTTGCCGTACGTGGAAGAATGAAACTACTGATCCTCTCATGTCTGTCCCAGAGGACAAAATGCCAGAAATACTAGATCTAGTTGGACACAAACATTACTAAGCCAATGTCTTGCCATCAATGTTTGGTTATTCTTAATGGAGAAACATGTCTATCTTGAAAAACTTCAGTAAAATCCTATAGGGATAGAGAGAACTCAGTATTTATCTCTGAAAGCTGCACATACTTTCCTTCAGGTAGTTTTTAATTTGTGTATGAAATAAGTTGGTCTGTGATAAACTTGATTCAGCATTAAGCAGTCTTCCTTACTGTAGGTTCCAGACATTAGAATAGATGTTTTGTGTTTCGTGAGAAGCGATTTATACAGAAGCAAGCAGGTAAAACAGTCTTTGAAAGTCTCTGATGTGACAAGAGAACTTTGAAGAGTGTTTCATGAAGTGCAGGTCTGCTGAGTGTCTAAATAAATACAAAAATTTTGAAGTACGTGGTACTTCTGGTAACATCTATGCATACAGCTGCACCTCTGAGGTAAACAAAAAAAAAGAAATCTCCAGTTGGTGAATCCACCAGTTTCCTTTATTCCACTTGTGTTCTTGTGGGACAGAATATAGAAAGTTAATAATAATAAATAATAATGATGAGAATTAATAATACATTCTCATGTAAACCAATGATCACTGAGCTCACATTGCCACTTAAGAATGCAGTCCAAGTCCTGTGATATATACATTCATGGAACCATCAGTTTAGTGTCTCAGCAGAAGCTGAATTTTGAATGTAAAGGAACAAAATGCGTGATGAAACAGAACAATGTTATTCTGCTGTATAAAGCCATGATATACTTGTCTTTTGTAGTTTTGATACCTTACTCTAATGGGGTTGTAGTATAACTGGAAATGAGTTCATAATTGGATTGATGAGGATAACTGAAGTATATGTGTGTATGATGTGTGATAACTGAAGTAAAAGTGTCTGAAGAATGGCTGAGTAAGTTGAGAGTCTAGCTGGGAAAAGATGCAAATGAAAAATTGTGTGATTGAAAGGTACAAAGTAATGCCTCGGATGAAAAGGATGAACAGAGAGGAACACTTCACTTTTTCTCATGGCATGAGAACTAGGAAACATCACATGAAGCAAATATGAATAAGCTTCAGAAATTCAGTGAGCAACTGATCTGTGGTAATGCCAGCTGAAGAATGTTGTATATGCTGAAAATCTGCCTAGATCAGAGTGAGGTTGAAGAAGCTCATGAAGCAGAAATTTACCAAACAGATCTGGTTCAACAAATCTGGAAATGGTTAGCGGCTTGGAGGGAGTGCTAAACTACTGGTATGCTTCCCTGGATGTTTGCTTGTGGCCGCTTCTGATTACTTTGAATGGACTTTTGTTTTGTACTAACATAGATAAAGACGTTCATAGCTTCTTTTTTATTCACAGTTTCTAATATTTTGACAGTGGACTGTAGGATGATGAAGATTACAGAATAATAATCAGTTCCAGAGGGTTGTTTTGTTTGTCATCTTGCTCTTTATAGCTTCCTATTCATGAGTTTTGGTTTAATCAGTGGTTGAATTTCTTCCAACTGCTTAAAAATAATTCTAAAAATTTTGAGACATAATTTTTTCTCCCTCTCTCTCTTTTTTTTTTTTT